>JAMXBB010000010.1:40722630-41186145 GCA_024138015.1 Lumnitzera littorea
ATATATATCAATACCTAAATAGTGAAAATACTAAATACATACCATATGTATTCTTATTTATACATACATACATATACATATATCGTATGTTATACATAATAATACATCTATACATGCCCACATACATATGTTTATACACAAATAAAGAAAATACTTAATACCTTTATACATATCTATTTGTTCATACACATATGTAATTAAATATATAAAAAAATACTTAGTTTATACATGTACATACTATATGATATACATATGTACTAAAATTAAATAAATATTTACCTAATTATTTTAGTAAAATATTTGATTAATTTCCTTTAGCTTCCTTCTTCTTCTTCTTCTTCCAATTGCTTGTTAAATTGTGTGTGTTAATTGTTTTGCTTTGGTTTTCTTTTTTCCCTTTTCTGTTTTTTTTTTTCCTTTCTCGGTTTTGTGTGTGTGCTGCTTTGTTTCTTTTCTCTTCTTAGTTTTCTTACTTTTAGGACTCTAGGTGTGACCAAGAAGAATAGGGGAAAATAAGAAAAAAAAAAAATGAACAAAGCAATTTAATAAGCAATAGCCAAATCCTTGCATTAAAGAAAATGTAATCATTACTTTTGGATTGTTTCCTTATAAGAGCAACATCTGGAGATTGAAAAAAGGAAATGGGGAAAATGTGGGCTACCGTGGAACTTGTGGAAGCAAGGAAAAATAGAGGGAAGAAAGAAAGAAAAGAAGAAAAAGAAAAAAAAAAGAAAATAAAAATAATTATATGTAATTTTTTTCCAAACATAAAAATAATGAAAATAACATTTATAAATTAATTTTTGGATTTTATGAAAATTTATTAATTTAATTGGTATCCGATACGTTGATAATAATTACGAGTTATTTTGATGTTTTTGTTAAAAATTTTACGCGATTACGTGATTTAGTCGATAATTGTAATTGACTACGATTATATCACTATTAAGTGATATTTATTCATTTTATAAGCTTAAAGTTATAGTTTTAGGGTTTCGATTGTGTTCGGGTTCGATTTCAAGTATTTGTATGCACATCGGATTTAGGGTTTTTGTACGCAATTTAGGTTTCGAGCAAAATTTTAGGTCTTTTATTACTTATAGTATATTTAAATTTATAATTTATTAAATTTTTATCTTATTTGGCTTTAACGACTCACGAAGTCATCTACAGTATTGGGGTTCAATTCTACTTTTAAATAGCTAAATTTGCGGGGTTTACAATGGGGGTTAAGTTTAATCCGGTTCCCCATTTGGGACCAACGAAATGGTAGGACGTGATGGGCTAGGTCGAGAGCTCATGCTTAGGTTTAGGTTCGTGGAAAAGAACAAGGAAAATTTGTTTATATAAATAAATACATCTTTCATTTATTATTGTCATAAAAGAAAATGGGATAAATAAGTTGATTCTCCTTTTTTTCACTTGATCTCAAGATTCTTTTTATTCATGAATAAATGGAAGATAAACATAAAAGATGTGTGCAATGTTTTTCTCAAGATACTAGTTATGAGAAATGCCAAATATTAACAAAATATATTCAGTTCAAAGTTAAAAATCCATGCCTTTCCTATTGTAAAGATATCGTTGAAATTTAAGTTAAATTGCATTAGTATCGAGACTTTTATTGTAATACTTTTATCAAAAAACCATTGCATCTTAATATCCTCTAAGAAAAATTTAGAAGATCATAATATAAAAATGGGTATTACTAACCATAAAATGGGGCAATATTTGATCCAAAATTTGATTCAAATAAAATCTATTACCTATCATTGATGCAGACTAGAACATAGGTATCTGTCAATCGTGTTATCTTGACAATAACTGTTTGATAGTCATAAATTAGCTCACATGGATAGAGAGATAGCGATAAAAATCTAATGCTTACCAATCTAATCGTAAGAGCTAGCATTGAATGTTTAGGCATTATTGCATCATTAAAACAACTTAAGACATGAAGGAAGCTAAAGTTTTTACATCATACCTACTTCATTTAAGTACCCCTACCATAGCATTTGAATGTAGTAGAAAGAAGGACTTTAATTCCATCATCAAGCCATTTCACTCAAATACATCTTCAAGACATTTAAACAAAGTGGCCCCTTAATTGAGGTTGGCTTCTAAGACACTTTGTTTGAGCATGTCTTGAAGAAACTTGAATGAAAGAGCCTTTGATGGAATCTTAAAGAAACCAGCGAGGGTTGATTCATTGCATTAAAGATTATGTCCAATTTATGCAATTATACCATTTTTAACTTTAATAAATGGAAGCACTTTTAGATATTAGAGTTAATGTGCATAGGTACATCTGGGCATGTGTTGTATTCGATCTTAGACCCATTGGTTCTCAATTTCTAAAGGGTGGAACTAACATCGGCCCTAAGTGCCTCGTTCATGAGTCGGTTTCTTAGAACCATTAGTTCCATTAGTAAGTCTAAGGAACTAAAGCCATCCCTTTTTTTTCCTTTTATCATTTCCCTTCGTCCCTAATGATCTCTTCGTTTGTCCATTATGCCTTCCCTATTATGTCTTGGAAATAAATCTAGAGCATTACTGCCATTCATTGTTAATTTTTGTTATTGTCATTGGCAACTTCTTTCATTTCATTTTCATTATCATTGGTAGATTCTTTCATTATCAAATTCTTTTGTTCTTTTCATAATAGACACTTGTCTAGGAAATACATGTATTCTCTTCTCTCTCTCTCTCTCTTCCCTCCCTCTTGACTCTCTACATGCCTAAATTGTGCATCATTTCATGGAAAACCATTTAATTTTCACATCAAACTATAATATATTATTTTTTTTGTTGAATTATGAAAATTATAATCATATATTACTAATATATCAATTGCAATACTTTTGAAGTACATTTGTTATTTTGGGGTAATACTGTAAATCAATATTCCATATTACACAAGACTTTAAGCTTTTTATTGTTGTACCTTTTTATTTATTATACCTCTTTAATATTACCTTTTCATTACTGTATCTCTTTAATATTATCTTTTTATTATAATTTCTCTTTGATATTAGGTTTTAATTTTCTAATTTTTCTTGAAAGAAATTATTATATTTCTTTTTCTCGGCATTTTGTTTTAATATTCAACAAAAAGCTACTTTTGTTATAATATAATTAGAGTAGGAAAATATAGTGTTGCTTTGATAATTTTTAGTAACTAGTCAATGAGCCCATGTTATGTGCAAATAAATATATGAATAATTATTATAATTTTTTTCACAATTATAATGAATAAATATGAAAATTTAGAATAGATATCGTATTGTTGTGAACACATAGATATTATATTAAATTATCCTTCTTTCAAAAAAGACAAGTGTTTCCAAAATTATATTAAACTACATAAGAGTAGGCTTAATACACGAATAAAATTTTTAAATTATGATTGCAAAAGTTTTTATTTTTTTTTAAAGATTATAAGATACTACTTGCTTCTATTATCACATTATGTATTCTTTTGGTTTCAATATAACTTTTTTAATAAAGAAGATTTTGTTTATGTTGAGGGACCACTAACTAAGTATGTTCATATCTAATTAATCATACTACCATAAGCAAATCTCAATAAGATAATTATCAGATATATTTTGCCATTTGTTTATCATGAAATGTAGAAAAAGGTTTAAAAAAATAAGTTGAATCTTTACATGGATTGGAAATGGAAAAATATTTATATTTTATTTTTGAGATATTGTCATATTTGTAATTTAAAACTTCTATTATTTTCTTAGGTCTATCATTACTTAAAGTTATGTAGATTGAGTGCTTCAAAGAATTTATGACTAGAAGTGCATAAGCATCGGAGATTGAATAAACAAACTATAATACAATGGAATACAATTTTTAATTTTTAGACATTTTTTAATATGAAACAATGACTTCCTTTTTTTTTTTTTACTTTCCTGTTTTCTTTTCCTTTTGTTAAGTAATAGGCTTTGTGGAAGTTAATTATGTTTCTTGAGATAATAATTTTTTTGAAAAAAAAGATAATTTTTTTTTTAGGGTTTAAAGAGTAAAATCCATTAGAAGAAATATAAATGTGTGATTTTTTTTCCTATCTGTTTATTGAGTAAAAATAAAAAAAAAAGGATGGGAAAAAATTTAAATCTTACGTTTGGGAGTTAGAAATAGTAATTATTAATATGTCCATTATGATAATTTTAAGTAAATTTATTTTCCTTTTCAAATAAAAAATTTGTGAATTACATAGGGCATAAACTAGTTAGAAAGTTAAAGAGTGATGAAGGTCCTTAATTAAGGGTGTGCATGTGGTGCCACTCGTAGATAAACATTAGTGTTTGATTAAGTTCAATTGAATTGATTATTATTATTGGTCATGCCCGTTTAATTTATTGATAATGTTTAGTAATTGAAGTCGATTATAGTTAACTAATTACGTTTAAGAAGATAATTTAGGGTTTAAGATTGATTAGTGAAATCGTTAGTATTATTGATCGTTTTATCAATTAATTAAGGATAATGAATTTAAGTATTTTTGTACTTAATTAGGGTTTAAGAAGTTAATTGAAGGTTTTAATGTTTTGGGGTTTACGTTCAAGGTTTTAGGGTTAAGGTTTTCAAGTTGGTGTTTTATTATTTGAATTAGGTTTCTGAGTTGTTGTTAGGGGTTTAAGGTTGGTTGTAATACCCTACAACATCAATCTACTAGTTTTCAAGTAGTTTATATCTTTTATAGAAAAATATATACTTATAAGCTAGGTTAATAGGTATAAAATAGTCTATGCTAGGTTTACTAGTGACCACGAAAATATGGATCTTGCCAATAAAGTAACGAATATAATAATATTACTAGTGACATAAGGAAATATGTAAAAGTAATTTATATTTATTTACCATAATGAAATACATATCTATAAATTAATAAAACCATACGTCTATACACAGACACACATACACAATAAACCTATATGAGCTAGATAATTAACAAATCATTATTAAGTAATGCTGTAAATGCAATGTATGGTGTATAAATATAGCACGACAACCCTTAACAGTAGTAAATGGTGATAAAAAAAAATGGTAGTTTATATTTATTTAACACTTAATAAGATTATATTGGTATGTGGGATCATTTAGAATTGACACCTAGTTTATCATGACCCAACAGTATCACTGTTGTGATAAATCGCTGTATATTATTTAAAAGTCTATGATCAACCCCCTTACTAATCATTGGCCTTTCATATGTTGCATAAAGCTCTTTCCACTCTCAGTTACCATTAGACATGTAGATAAGTAATATTATGCATTTTAACTAAATTTACTAGTTAATTAGAAAAACTATTGAATTAATAACGTGGAATAAAGTATTCCACACTAAAAAAAAAACATAATACATATTGAATCCATACAGTTCTTGTCTAACTACCGAATCACACTAAAAAGGAAATAAAATAGGTCTTGGCTAAATACTACAAATTCTTCCTTAACTCTTTGTAATACATAGCCTCGTCTTAGCATGAGACTCACCTCAGGCATTTTATGGCCTGAATCGATGAAGAAGTAGCCCTGCATTAAAAGAAATCTATCAGAGTGTAAGCTTACACTAAGTGAGTTAATCTCTCCTTATGTCACATAAACAATTTATTTAAATGTACAACCATATGAATACATGAGATAGTTAGAATGCCAAACAATACATGCAGTAAGCTAAGAACTACATGTAACTTATAATTACATCCTCTATAGTCGAGGTTAGAAATAATTAATTGACACAAACTATCAATTTGGTTCTCACACTTAGGTTTTCATTCTACTAGCACCAACTTGCTGAAACCAACTCATACATATATATATATATGTACAAAACTTTAATTTTCATATGAACTATACTTTTCTTTTCAAAAATGAAATTCCTAAGTCTATTGGTATGGTGGCCTTTGCAATCTACGTCACACGCCCTAAGTAGAAGACACAAGATATGGCCCTTAGTTAAAGGTTAGCATCCCCTGGTGCCTAGTGAGCCTGAAAGCAAGGATAGAGACTCAATAATAATATATAAGTGGCATATCCTTTGCCTATCAAATCCCTTCATGGGCCCCTATTATTGTACGTCCCTTCCCACCTTTTACATGAGGTGGTAGTTGGTATAGTTATGATGCAAACATGAGGAATGCATGACTCACTGAATTCCTTAATCGAATAATTGCTTAAACTGGTTTTCATTGTAATCAAGCAATTGCATTCCATAATAATAGTACAAAATTTAATATCATACATAACTTTGTTTATTACCTGACTTGCAAGTCCTGGAGTATAACCATATTATCACACATATGCATTTCCCATATCCCACATGCATTCAAGTTCGTTATACTAATCTAAGTGCATTTATACTACAAATAAAACCAAGCATAAGGTCATCGGGAATCATTCACTCGACCATGACTGATCAGTCATAGTAGTTCGGGGGTGAGTCATCTCCAACAGTAGGGTCCCCTAAACATTATAAATACAATATTATAAGAATTTGAAATGAAATAAAATGCTAACCTAAAATCCTTTAATTTATACGTCTAACTTAGTCTTATATTTCTCCCGATCATACTAAATTTTCAATTATGTATAATTTCTTCATTTTAAATCCGATTTTTATGATCTTATAGTTGATTTCCATCATTTTCGAGTAAACTTTCACATAGTATCATTAGATTTTAGAGATGGGGCCTACAATTTTTCCTACTAATGTGAACAGTAGCATCCCCTATGTTTTATTCTTCTTTCGGGCTTGAAATTGCTGTTGGGCTTTTTATTACTTTGTATAATAATTTAGGGCTTGGACTTGGAAATTTATGTAAGCTTCCTATAGGTCTCATAACACCTTTTCTTTAGGAGTTAAGGTGCTTCTTAGAATTTATGAAGGCTAAATCAAGAGTTTTGGACTTGTTTTGAGTGTTTTAGACTCAGTTTTGAGTTTTAGACCTTTAACCTTTTTCCTATTAGCCTTGTTTGGTCTTTTCACTTTGTTTACTTTATTTTATTGTGTCTTTAAGTGTATTCTTCCATGGTTCCAGATCTGGTTGGTTTGTTTTGGTGGATTCCCACTTTGTTTTTTCACTTAATTCATCATTTTCTTAAGTTTAAGTGACAAGGGTTTACACTACTTGTACTTTAATTTGTAACTTCTTCTTTATATGAGGATTACTTTGTCATAATACTAAGGGAAGTTTATAAATCCTACACTTATTATAGGTGCCACACTTTGATTTAGGTCCTTAGGAGTTAATTTCTATACTAAAGCCTTATGTAGTGATTTTTCCTTCACCTAAAGCTAAATTCAAGCATATGAAAATAAGTAAAAGTAAAAGTGACACTAGGATATACTCAAATCTTGCCATGTCCAACATGCTTCCACATTATTCATGCACTTGTTTCATGATTTTCTCAAGTCATAAGCTTTTATTCTAAGTGATAGGCAAGTAGTCAACAAGGAAACTAAATCTAGTCTATTCATAATCTAACATTCATGTGAAAGATTCATGAATCTTAACACTTAGTATAATCTAACTAGGATATCACCTTATGTACATCATAACATCCTCAAATACATGTATGATCTCCTAGGCATGATATTCTCAGGGTACTCAAATTTAAAAACTTACTTCTTTCTAAGTGAGATGGATGGTGGGTTTGTGCTTAGAATGTCCTCCTTAGCTCCTTGTTTTCCTTCCTTTTTGTGTGCTCCTTGAGTTCCCAAAGTCTAAGTTCTTGAGGGTGGTTTTAGTGCTCCAAATTTTCCTTGAATGGAGTTGTACAAAGTTTTCTAAAGTAGCTCTTTTATGTGCACTAAAGTGCAGGCAACAAAAAATCACTTTTGTGTCGTGTGTATGTGATTATGGGGTAGTGATGAAGAGATAAGTGGGGCTTGGTTTCCTTTTTTGTTTATAAGCTAAAAGTATTTGGAAAGTGAGAGAGAATGAGAGGATTTGAGGGTGGGAATGGTCAGTGGTGTATGTGTGTATGTGTGGAAATGCATTCCAATTCTAAGTCTTTTTATTGCTTCTAAGTTAGTGATGCAATGATTGGATGATGTAAGCATATTAAGACAAATAGTGATTGTGACAAACAAGTGAATGGATGGTTGATGGACAAGTTATGGCATACCTTTCCTTCCCTTTCCAACTGGCATAGAGTGTATCCTTTAGGGGCATGGCTTGTCGTATCAACTTGATTTGGAATTAAATATATGGAGTAGTTAGATAACTTATCTATGCGAAGTATAACTTATAGGGAGATAAGGAAATTGTCTTATCATGAGCTTTTAGGAGTTATCAAATGATAAGTCAATTCAACTCTTACTATTGTTTTTAGTTCCAACTAATTTCAAATTAAAATTGAATATGATTAATTGGTTAGAAGTCTTATATGTATGGTCCTTTTAAGGTTTGGTTTGTATAGTAGTTCATATATTATGATTTTCTTCTTAAAGGAAATTATAGAGTTTTAGAGTCGAGTAAAATTTGGTTAGTTCGAATTTCCAATTATTCGTTTAAGGTCTCAATATTCTTAAGTATCTATAGCTCATCCTAGGGTTTAGGGTTTTGGATGATTTAGAGTTCCTTATTTCCATATTAGGGTTTTCTATTAACTTCAAAACTTTTGAATTGAAAAACTAGGTTTGATTTCTAAATGTAAACTTTAAATTCTCAGTTTAGTTAATCCTTTGGAATGATAAAGAATTACTCATGGTTACTTAAATATCACTTAAAGTAGCAGGGTTTACATAGTTTGCTAGATATCTCCTCTTCATTGGATCGATTGGAAGCATTCATAAGTATGGGAATGTATGAATTTCATTATAAGGAGGGTGGAATGTGAAACCTTGGTCTTCGACCAACTATCTTAGACTTAGAATGGTGAGCTCATTTCTATGAAACATGAAACTTAGAAGGTCTAGTTAAGAAGTAAGAAAATAATTTTGTTATTGATAACTCGAGTAACATGATTTATTATGTAATGGGACCTCTTAATGATAAGTTATTTGGATAGTGAAATAATAGTTTGAAATTAACTAATATTTATGACAATGAAAACTCATTTAATGTATTTAACATGTATAATGATACATCCGTAATTAATACAACCTTTACATATATATACAAAATATAACTAAATTAATTAATCAATTAAGAAATAATCAAACAATAAAGTAGGCTAAATATGTTGGATTGGTACTGTTACGGTACGTGGCATCATGGAATTGTATTGTAATGGGACATGGCATCATGGAATTTAAATAGCAGGATGACAAAGTGTAATCAAATTTAAAGCTTGACACTTACCTATAGATATAGTATGTAATGTTGTCTAATTTGGACACTTGTAGTTGCGATTCGTTTCCACCGATTGGGAGTAAAATAAAATAGTTATTGCTCATCTCTGTATTTCATATTTAGCCATAGGAATATAAGAGTAGTACTACTTAATCATTTAAGAAGATAATATTAGATGGGAATAAATGATACCATATAACTATTCACTCCTTCTTATTGGAATGTTTCCAAGAACTCCTTAATAGTAGATTAAGTGGCATGCAAAAAAAAAAAAAAAAGTTATATTTAAATCAAATGCTAAGGGTAGATCTAGAGTATGATGCCTTGAACGTTGTCAAGTTGTAATAGTCTACTGTGTATATTAATTTTATGCTAGAAATTATCTACTTGGTCACTAGTATAATCTTGATATACAGAAGGTTCATATGACAAACCACTTTGAAGCATTTACAGTTCCATAGATATATTGATGTTTATATTTATAACAACTTATATTTACAATAAGACTAAGTATATAGTATTTATAATAGTATATAAGTATGAAATACGACTCAAAACTAAGAATCGAACTAGATCGCCCAGATGACCTAATTGATCCCATAAAAACCAAAAAGTTCTAAAACATAGTCCTCAATAGCACCACCTCACTTAGGCCCAAAAACACCCTTTTTGCACATCTAGAGGTGATTGTCATGTAGCATGATTACTCAGATTTTGCAAGCAAATCTATAAGGGAGTGAGCAAAGTACAACTCAATAAGGGATAGGAGGCAAAAAACATATACAAGCAAAACAATACAACCAAGTTATCAAGCAATTATTATGTGCAATGCATGAACAAACAATATGTCATCCGCATGACATTATCCGGTTTGACTTGAGGTTAAAGAAATTCCACCTACTCTAATTCGGGTTGAGGAGTTGTGATGTGATGGCCACAATGCCTATCTTAAAGGGCATGAGGTCGTCTTATGGCTAATTTTAGGCTTGTGTAATGGAGGCTCCTGCTCTACCCGTGACTACCTTCAACCTAATGCCCCCAACCTTACCACGTCTTTTTCTCCTGTCACATAGTTCGACTGAGGATGGAGAAAGGCCAGATCACTGCAACCTCATTGAAGGTGTTAGAATTTAGCTGGAGAAACCTAACCATCCCTTAGCAGGATGCAATGTATGTCTATTTATAGTTTTAGTTCAAGTTTTAATTAGTCAGGTTAAGGATGATCAACTAATTCATAGCACATCAAACAAGATCAAACAACACAGCATAACATGTAGCTCAACTACTAATCTGCATTTTAGTAACCAAGCATAGATGTAACATGTGCACAAACCACTACTTACAATCACAAGTGAGCATATACTATAGTCTCCACAAGATCCCACTTACTTGCATTGAAGCTCACTCCATAAGTTTGGAATGTTAGTGCTTTATATTTAGTTTTTGTAAGATTTACGAAGACGTTAGGGTTTTATCTCGTACTTAGTTGAGAGATCATTTATCCAACTATTCAGTAGGGCGGTGTGTGTTCATATATATTGATATATCTACACATTACATACACACACACACACACACATATACTTTAAGTATTACATCTTATTATATAAGTTATATACTTCATTGTAATAAGGTTGATATCGTAGAGTTTGTTCAAACTCAACGTTACAAGTTGTGGATTTTATTCAAAAGACGATTCCTATAGGGTATTTCTAATCTTAGTATCTAGGTAAAGCTATATAGTAAGTAATATCACATTGATATCGTATTATGTAAATAAAATATATTTTTATGTAATTTTGCAATAAAATATGATAAATCATATATTATCGAATTTTAGCATGTATATATTATATCTTAATACCTATAATAGTAGGAAATATAGTAAATATGATGACTAATCTTAATTGGTTAGGGTATGTTCAATTATGATTTAATCAAATAATTAACGTATTTTAACTAATTATTACTAATTATATATCTCAATCACTAATTTAGGCCATTTACCTAGGAAAATTCATAATAAATAGCATTGGTCATCGAATAATTCTACAAAAATTCCTATAGATTCAGAAAAATATATAGAACTCAACTAGTAACTTGTTTCATGCAGTTAGGTTTATTGCTTATATACGTAAAATTACAATTTTACCCCTAAATCACGGTTAATTAGACAAATAATATGATTTTTACACCAAATTAATTTCAACTTGTTTTGTCATCATTTTAAACATCTAGAATTAATTGGATCCTAATTTCATTAATTATTTCCCTTAAAATCAATTTATCTCATAAATTATCCTATTTTTAATAATTTTTGGGGCCTAAAAATACAATAAATACTAAACACATGTAAAATCAAAATTGGGTTACATAGTAATAAGCCATATGTAATATTTATTTTATAGAAAAATTTTGAGCTTAGAACAATATCTTTTAGTGCATTTATTTTAAAAGTCAAAATTCTGGTAAATAGTACATTTGTTAAGTAAGTATATAAAATATTCATACTTTTGAAAAAAAATAAAATCATAGTATGAAAATATACCTAAAATAACATAATAATTAATTTTTAAAAAGAATTTTCTAGAATTATTTGATTTTTTTAGAAAACACATGAAAAACATGACAAGAATTTAATTGACTGTTTGCTAGAGCTATAGTGACTAATGACCAGTAAGAGTGTGTCGGTGGAGTTAGATGGAGGGTAGATTGGTGGTAGATGGTGGGGTTCACATTATATTAAAAATAACACACCTATAAGCAAAGTACGTTACAATGAGAACTTAAAGATAAATTGTTTAAGTTATAAAAATGAATAATATAGCATAATATACAATATGAATATAGGTGTGTTTTTTTATGAATATATTCGGTATATATAATAAACATACCCGCAAATTAACCCAAAATTATATAATTATACATAATAAGCGAGAAATTTGTGAAATTAAATCAGAAAAATGTCTCAAAAATTAAACAACATGCTATAAGCAAAGTACGTTACTATTTGTAATTTCAATGTTATGTAGATGTAAGTAGCAAGTTTTGGCATTGATAGGCAAATAACACTAGCTTCTTATATGTATTTTATAATATATACACATATATCTATATGAAAGCATGCTTATGCATATCTATTTTTGAAAGATTAAATAGCGAATCAGCTTTTATAAACTATACTTGGCATATGCAGTATTTAAATATATTAGATATTCTATAAACCAAGGTAGATTGTAACATGTTCCCTGCTTTGCAAATTCTCGAGCTTTATCACATTATAGAGGAATAAGATACAAAGAAAACTATAACATAATAGATTAGGTTGTCATAGTAGTATTATGTAAAAATTGTTAAGTTATGTAGTATTTTACTTGATTCATTGGATGTATAAGAGGTTTTGGAAGGTAAATTTTACTTAAGGACATTACTCAGAGAATCAAACAGAGGAGGAAAGAAAAGAAGAAGAAGAAGAAGATTATATAATTTAATTATTTCGGTGTTTGATATTTTCAAGAAACCTCGTTTTTATGGTTATAAGTGTTGTTTTTTTTAATTAATATTTAATAGTCATAAAGAAGATACATTCGTAGTCTCATTATCTTCTTACATGGAGTATTTTGTCCATACAATTTCATAAATTTATTCTTTTCAAAATTTAAACTTAGAATATAGATACTTGTATATTATTAGCATCGGTTCTCGAAATGAGCATATCTTTAGTAATAATCCTTTATTAGAACTATTGAAATTAAAATTTATATCTTTATAAATCTAACATTATTACTTTTGTAAAATTTGAGTATATATAATTTTTAGTAAAAAGTAAAAGTTCTTTGAAAATTTAGAAACTTCTTAAATAATACTATAAACTGGTGTTATATAAATTTCAAATGCAAAATTAAATTACAGTAATGTTACATAATAAGTATCTATGACTACATTGAGTTAAATCAAAGGGGGTAAGTCTTATATACTAGGTAGGTCTCATTTAAGTACTGCATTTTAATTTCCACTCTATTTTATATCAAATAGGCTAGATTTGCAACATTATAGAAGGCTTTTCAAAACGATTGGCTAAGAAGTCAAGTAAATGGGATCAATGCTCTACAGCATAGTATTATTTTAGAATACTTGGAGGCTTTGATATGTTTTTGGCTTGTGGTTGTAATTTAGTTCTATGTACGTGTGCGGGGTATGTACTTGAATAGTGGTTTGCTACTATAAGAATTTAGTTCCATGTGATTTTGTTTTGTGATTATTGCTTTGATTGGTTTGTTTGATTGCCTTGGAAATGATCTAACTTGAACTCGACCTAACGTCTAACTTAACATGCATCTCAACCCACTAGGTGTAACGATTAGGATTCTTAGGCCAAATAAGGACCCCCTTTGATGAGGATATATGAAATGGTCTTTTCCCCACCTTAATCGAATTAAGTGACAAGAGAGGAAGCCGTGGCAAGGTTTGGGGCCATGATTTGAAGGTGGTCACAGGAAGAAGGTGTTCTCCGTTGCATAAGCCCCTAAGCCCCGGCTTGGTTCCTATCTTTAAGTGTACAGTGTTAAACTCTTCAACCTGAATTAGAGTGAGCGTAATTTCTCTAATCTCATAACAGACCGGATAACATCATGCAATGACATTTGCTTATACATGAATTACATCTAACTAATTTGGTTGAAAGCCCTGTTTGTGATGTGCTAAATGCATGCTTCTATCTCCATCCTACTTACTAAGCAAGTTGTCACTCATTTCCTTATGTTTATTTTATAGGTTTAGAATGGAACTACAAATATTGTACCTAAAACTAGAACTTCAACAAACAGAGGTTGAGGAGTGATGATCAAGAAGAATTAGGTTGAATTTTATTCTTATTATTTATCTTTTTCTAATTGCTAAGGAAATTACCTGTGTCTTCTCATGGGGCTTGCTAGTTTTCCATCTTTTGATCTATATGCCAAATAACGTATACCTATAGGTTTTACTAATACTCTTCTAGAAAGTTAAACCTACAAGTTTGCTTTACTAGTTATTTCAAAAGAATTATTCTATAGGTTTATATCAAGCAGGTATCAAATTGGATGCTTCAAAAAAGTAGAGTCAAGTACACCTGATATGAACTAAGTCTAAGATAGCAACTGTAAGGTTAGTTTCTATCTTAGGAATGTTTTAATGGCGAGACTGTTAAGACTCTACCTTTTCAGGCATTAGGCTTCACCTTTATATGTGAGATCTTAATTCTTAGTTCTAAATTGAGCATTCACATATATAATCACCAAACATTTGAACAATACATAATACATATCCCTCTATATTATTACTACTCTCCAATCATCATCACAAGTCTACATAATCTCTTTTGGGTTACATTGTTTACTCATAACAATATCACTCAATTCTTCTAGTTTCTTGAAAAGTTACTTAGTCACCACTTGAATGACTTACTTTTAGGGGCATCAGGAAAAGACATGCCATGATCTCCATATTTATAGCACACCTTCCTCTTTATGGTATATTATTTGTTCTTATGTCTAGCCTTTGATAAAGGCATTTATGTTATAGCTACGAACAATTTCCTGGGTGGTACTCCCACCACGTTTCTAGCATTTCACTCCAAAAGGCCTCTCTATCATTGGCTTACCTACTTGTGACCTTGATTCCTCAATAGGTCTTTTCCCTTAGTAGTTTGGGTCATATTCTTTTTGAAATTCCCTTCTAAACTTACTTTAGGTGACGGGTTGAGGCAAGGCATTTTTCTTAGAATTCTACCATAGTCTTGCACCATCCTTCAACATGAAGGTGCAATAGGTTAACTTTAGGTGTTCAAGGATTTCATAAGCCTCAAATGACAGATCAACTTGGGTTAGCCAATCTTCTACCTCAAAGGGATCATCGTTTTTTCCTTCAAAGAATCGAACAAAGTTGGGAACTTCCTTCTTGTTGGTTCTTATTCCTTTGGGATATTCTTCGTATGGTCTAAGCTACCTTAGACTCTTGAGATCATATGAAGACCTTGATCATCTCCATCGTCTATGATCTTGTTAAGACAACATTTCTTCATGTTAGTATCATCTAACAATTCATTCATTCAACATCATATTAGGCGTTCCCACTTTATTAGGTGTGGTTATCCTTCAATCAAATTAGATTTATATAGATCCTTACATGTTAGGTTCACTTCTTCATAGTTAACTCCATGCATTTCAACTTATAGCTACACAATCTTAATGGCAAGCTATTTCTTTTACCATCTTAAGATCTCATGCAATTGTTTTCTAGTTTCCTTATGGTTCCATGATCATCCCTTATCTTGCTAAGTGTAAAGGTTTGTAGTGTTTCTTAGAAGGCTTGGGTATTTAGTGACTCCTATGAAGGTGATCTTATTTTTAAATATGCACTTCTATTGAAATTCACATGGTGGAATGTGCTCCTAACGTCTATGTCCTTTTTAAGGGTTCATTTACCTCTTTCGACTCACCACTAGTCATAAACAAGGTTTCTCTCTTAAGCTTAGTGATAGCAACTTGATTATTTCAAACATCACTTGGCCTTATAAGTAAAAGTAGGACCATTTTCCTATCTTTTGGAAAAGCATAAGTTTTGTAGTAGTGATAATGGAATATTCTCCTATTAACAACTAATATTTACCTAATAAATGGGATGCATGTTTGAGAATTGCCTTGCATATTGATAGAAATTAGCTTACTAAACCTTTAACCTGTAACTAAGCTCGAGGCCTAGAAGGACTAACAAGGTAAATTCTCATATTCCAGCCAAATCTTATTGAGATCGAGCTGATCTTCGCTGTCGACCAATTCCTTATGCCAAGACAAGCAACTATACATCTCTTGGTAGTCAAGTGTCGATTAGACACATATTCTATTAGCAGTTTGACCCAATGCTTACTCAATCATGACTAAGCCAACCTCCAGCTTTGAAAGTTTGGTATTAAGAAGCCGAGAGCTCCCGCATACATCTACAGTCACTTCTTCTTGGACGGACCTAAGTTTGCTCGACACCCTTGCTTACCGGCCTCCATTCTAACTAAACCATTTGGTAGTTTCCACTAGAAGCGTCTCCATTATGTTGTCACTATGTATCCAGACCTACGTAAAAGGATTTTGCTACACTAATTATTGATTACTTAAATTTTCGTTTATACTCTTTATTATTCCTTATGCATTACTTCTTTTGGGACATTACCCTATTAGTCTTTTCCATTTTAGGCAGGTTTCCCTAGTTTTTCCGGTATAAATACCCCATTGTATATGTAGTCGCATCATCTTATCATCATCAATATATTAGATATTCTTCCTTTTCGTGAATACTACTTTTGTTAGCTTGTTTACTTACTTCACTCTTATCATAACCCTTAAACAAAGGTAGGTAGTAAGTAACCTCACCAGACCATCTCGTGCATCATATTAAATTGTGCTATGAGTCTTCGGAAGTTCCACTTGAATGTTATATTCTTTAGCATTGTTTGTGGGTTTGCTTATTTTACTTGTTCTCTTACGCAACTTCCATCACCTTTCCAAGCTTAAGAAAGCTCGAACCTGTCCTTACGACCAGCCTTGTTTGTTCTTGGCTCTTGGTTCGCATCATCTTGGTATCAGAGAAGAAGTTTTATTTGCATAAGTTCTCTTCGAATCTTTGTGAAGTAATGTTCACCATAATAGTGTGTCAAAGTTGTGTAGAGATTCATTAAAGTGTTCAAGTAAGTAAATGAGTGTAGTGGTTTCTTTTCATGTATACTCTATTTTGCCTTGTTTCGAGTATACAAAAACATAATAAGTTTTAGTTGAATTTATTGTTCATCGGTATAGATACTGTATGTATGGGTCAATTGGATATTTGTGTAAAGTGTGTATGTGTGTGTTGTTTAGTTTAGACAAATAGTGTCAATTGTATCTCAGATTTGAAGTTTGAAATTAAATTTGTTAAAGAAAATGACAGACCCAAGTGTTAATGCTGGTTTTAGGGATGATAATAGTAGGGTTGTCTACCATAGCTAACAACCTTAGGGTACCCCTAGGAGCACAGATGAAAGACTTGATGAGGTAACCAACCTCTTAGTTGATTTAACTAGAGCTGGTCATGCGATAGTCTATTGACTAGTTGAGGTCGTATAGAACATCCCACAAGTTGCTCGACTTACTAGGGGATAGAACTTGGTGTGTACCATAACCAAGAATAGATAAGGCCGGTTGCTAGATAGGTCCAAGCTTACCGAAAGCTTGAAAAGATGATGGGGAAATGCGTGAAAGAGTCGAAAAGTGGATGAAAAGTAAGCAAAACCTACGAATAGCTCCAAAGGATACGATACACCAATAGAACTTTTGAAGACTCACGACAGAACTCGATATGACACACAAAATGGTCCAGTGAGGTTACTCGCCACCTAGCCTTGCTTAATGGTTAAGATAAGAGTGTAATGAGAGTAAGCAAGCAGTGTTTATGTTAAGGAAGAATATTTAGTTGTATTGATGATGATCTGATTATGGCTACAAATACAAGGGGTATTTATACCCAATAAGTGAGGGCAATTTGCTTAAAAGGGAAAAGACAAAAAAGGTATTACCTTAAAGAAGTAATGTACAAGAATACAAAAGAGTAAAAATGAATATTAAAAAAAAGCAATGATTAGTGTGGCAGACTCTATATGCCGCCCATATACATGGCGAAGATACATTAGTGAAGCCATTGGAGGATATGGACAAAAGTGTATGATCAGTTTGCTTGTCCGAATAGGGGTGGTTAAGGATCAGTTTGAGCTTTCTCTCTCTCTCGACCTCTTGGTAAGGGTGATGCCGAGTAATTGGTCAACTCGGATATGAATGAGTAATTGTGAAAGATTTGGCTATTGTCTTGGCAATCTACAATTTGACATACTTTATTGAGATGGGTAATTATTTGGCTCGGCATACAGAGTGACTTGGCAAAGAAGTACTCGGCTTCGATAGGAGTCGGCTGGAGTAGAAGAATCCGCCTTTCCAGCCCTTCTAGTCCTCGGGCTCGACTATGGGTCAAAGGTTCAATAGCTTGATTCCTATCATTCCTTCCGGGTTGATTTGGATTTGGGATCAAATCCAAATGGTCTTCGATTTCTTCGTTAGGTTGATATGGACTGTAGTCGGCAATGTTGAAGGTGTCAAAAACCCTATAGTCTTTGGGAAGCTCCAACTTGTATGGGTTATCATTGATCTTCTAGAGGATTCTAAAAAGTCCCTTAGCTCTTGCAGGTAGCTTGTTTCTTTTCTTGCTAGCTCTTGCAGACAGCTTATTCCTCCTCTTGTTCAAAAACCTTTCCTTGCTGAGGTGCAGCCACACCAAGTCTTCTACCTAGAATTGCTTAGTCGTCCTACCCTTGGCCTTCTTTCACATTCTTTTGGTGACTTGGTCGATTTAATGAGTGACTTTGTTGTAGATGTATTGAAGGGACTATGCTCGGGCTCTCGTGTTAGGATCTTCTTGCTTAGATTCAAGCATATGGGTGTGGTTGAGAGGTAACTGGGGATTGAAACCATAGACAACCTTAAAGAGGGTCTACTTAATGGTGTCATGTACTATTCAGTTGTAAGCGAATTTGACCATTGGCAAGCAAACATCCCAATCAGCCAATTTCTTGCCCACTATAGCTTAGAGTAGCAATCCTAAAGTGTAGTTGACTACCTTTGTTTGGCTATCCGTTTGGAGGTAACAGGAAGTACTAAATAGTAGTTTATCCCCATCCGTCGCTACAGAGTTCTCCAAAAATGGCTTAAGAACTTTGGGTCTCTGTCTAATATTACGCTTCTTGATATGTCGTGTAGCCTAACAATTTCTTACAAGAAAAGAGAAACAATAGTCGAAGCATCGTTAGTTTTGGAACAGGGCATGAAGTGTGCCATCTTGCTGAACCTATCTACAAAAACCATTACAAAATCTTTACCTCGAGCAATTCGTTGTAATTCGATAACAAAGTCCATGCTCAATTCAGTCTATGGTTTCTCCAGAACAGGTAAAGGTATTGCTTTTCCTTGTTCGGCTTAGCACTTAGCCCTCTTGCATATGGCATATCATTCAACAACTTGGTGCTTATCTCACCTTATTCTCGGCTAAAAGAATCGACCACTCAGTAATTCATATGTCCTTTTCTCTCCAAAATGTCTGAACAGTCCTTCATTGTAAGCCTCCTTGATCAATAGCTCCTAAAGTAAATAGGTCGGCATACACAATTTACCTCCTTGGAACAAGTATCCTTCCTCCATATGATACCCGTCTATTGTCCTTCCATCAACACAAGGCACAAGTATGGGTCCAAAGTATGGATCCCTAGAGTACTACTCTTTGATGCTTGCAAACCCAAATAATCTGGTTTGCAGTACATTCAAGAGTGTGTGCTTTCTCAAAAGAGCATCTGCAACTACGTTGCTCTTTCTCTACTTGTATTTTATCAAGGAATTGAATCCTTCAAGGAATTCAACCCATCTCGTCTGTTGCTTCAAGAACTTAGTCTGACTTCTAAGGTACCTCATAGACTCATTGTCAGTATAGATGACAAATTCTCTCGGCAGTGGATAATGTTGCTACACCTGTAGTGCTCGGATCAGTGCCAAGAGCTCTTTGTCATACGTAGAGTAATTTAGTTGAGGTCTTCTAAGCTTCTCATTATGGTAGGCAATTGGTCAACCTTCCTACATTAGGACAATGCCTATCTCAATGCTTGATGCGTTATACTCTAGCTCAAATATTTTCTCAAAGTCAGACAAAATTAGTACAAGGGTGGAGGTCAACCTGTCCTTTATCTTGGTGAAACTTCTCTCTTCCTTTTCTCCTCATTGAAAGTTGGTGTTCTTCTTTGTTAGCTCAATAAGTGGTGCTGCAAGGGTGTTGAAATTCATGATAAATCTTCTGTCGAATAAAGCCAGTCTGTGGAAACTTCTTACATTGGCATATGTAATAGGAGTCGGCCACTCGACAATTGCTAAGATCTTTTTGTCATCCACTTGTAAGCCTCCTCTATTTACTACATAGCCTAAGAATACCCCTTCCTCCTAGCAAAAGCAACACTACTTAAGGTTGTCGAATAATCTCTTGCCACAGAGAATATTCAGTACGGATCGGAGATGTTCATAGTAACTCAGAACTATAGACCAGGATGTTGTCAAAGTATGCTATGACATACTTCTCTATTAGATGCCTCAGCACATGGTTCATCAGTCTCATGAAAGTGCTTAGGGCATTCGACAAGCCAAATGGCATGACTATCCATTCATAAAGTCCATGTCGAGTTTTGAATGTTGTTTTCCACTCACCTCTCAGTGTTATGCGAATTTGATGGTAGCCAGACTTGAGATCAATCTTGTTAAAGATCTTGGCTCTACTCAATTCATCTAGCATATCTTCTAATCTCGGAATAAGATACTTGTATTAGATCGTAATTTTTTTTACTGCTTAGCTGTCTATACACATTTGCTAGGTTCCATCCTTTTTTGGCATTAGAAGCACTGATATAACACAAAGGTTAAGACTTTCACTAACATAGCCCTTCTCCAGTAAGTCATTGACTTAGCGTTGTAGCTTAGAAGCTTGTTTAGGACTCATTCGATAGGTAGGCTTATTTGGTAGGGTGGCATCGGGTATTAAGTTAATGCAGTGTTCTATGCTTCATAGTAAGGCCAATCATTCAAGTAATTGTTTTGGGAACAGATCAGCGTACTCATCTAGTAACTCATTTACCTCCTAGGGTAGTTTACCTTGCTCCTTCAACTTTAATAGTTACTTGACTAACATGAAGGTTGGCACATCAGCTTTATGGGCCTCTCAAAGCTTAGCTCTACTCATCATCAGAGTCTTCCTCGATCTGCAAGCAAGTTTTGTTTATAGTTTATTAACTTCTCTTGGTGGCATTGGGTTTAGTGTAATCTTACTGCTATCCTTCTTAAACACATACATGTTCTTGTATCCGTCATGGATAACTCTTTTATTAAATAGCCATGGTTGGCTAAGCAATATGTATAAAGCATATATAGGCAGCACGTCATAGAGAATCTCGTCAGAATAATTTTTTATAGCGGTTAGTAGTAGTACTTGCCATGTGACCTATAGTACTACTTTCTCACTCAGCCAATGCAGCTTGTACGGCCTCGGGTGTGCAATAGTTGGTAGTTTTAACCTTGTGACCAAATCAATCGATGCCACATTGGTACAACTTCCACTATCAACATTTAGTGTGCTCACTTGATTATTTACTCTACAGGTGGTATGAAACAAGTTCTCCCTTTACTCTTCCTCTCGTGAGGGTTCTTAGTTCATTGCGCGTCAGACAACCAAGGCTAACTGGTTTAAGTCCTTAGCGAACACATCCTCTTCAATTAGTTCTTTCTTGGCAGCACTCTCCTTCTCCTCAGGTTCCTCATCAGTACTTTCTACCTCTAACTTTAGAACGTCTCCCTTAATGACCATAGTCCTTTGGTTTAGGCATTGAGTAACCATATGTCCAAACCTTTAATACTTGAAACACTTGATCCAGCTTGTTTTCCTATCCTTCCCCTTTCTCATAAGACTTGACTGAGCTTGGTGACTTCCCTATCCTGGTTAGTTAGTCGGCAGTTTAGTTAATACTCGGCTTCTTCTCTGCCTCTTTACTCGTTGGGCTATTCTAATGGCTTCATCCATTGTGGTAAATCGTTGGAGTTCCACAATGTTTCGAATGTTACCTCTTAATGTAGTAATGAATCTAGAGATTGTTCGAGCTGGTGATTCCTTCACTTTATAGTGGATCATAAGCATTTGAAATTCTTAAACATACTTGTTGACAGATCGGCCTTCTTGTCTTAGCTCTTGAAGCTAAGTAAAAGTGTCTTATAGATAAGTACTTAGCATTAATTTGTTTCTCAGTATTCTTTTCATTTCAGGCTAAGTATTAATCTCTCGATAGTCTTCTCACCTCCTCATAGCTTGGAAATTCTTCAACTACATAGCGGCATATCCAAAGAACTCAACAATAGTAGTTTTCACCTTCTCGTAATCTTTATATTGGTAATAGTCAAACATACACTCCACCTTCTCTTATTCTAAATATTCATCTACACTCCCAAACTCATTGAAACTCAAAATCCAAAGTTTCACATGGTTAGAAGCTCTATGTGCTCACATTGGCTCTTCTTCTTCATAATACTCTTCCTCATCCTCTTCATCTAAATTTCCCAAATCAATCCTTCTTCTTACTCGTTTGCCTACTCTTCCACCTCGAACTTGTTGAGCTGGGTTCTAACCTTTTGTAGGTTGAGCAGCTTATAAGGTGTTATTTGTGGCTTCAGTTGGTCGGCAAGCCAACACATGAACAACTTGGGTTACGTTTTCTAAGGGGTTAGCCGCCTCATTAAGTCTTTCGTCATTGTTCCTAGGGTTTCCTTAAGACTGGCCATGGTGGACAACTCTACTATTGTTATCTCTAATACTAACGTTTATACTTGGGTAAGTCATTTTCTCCGCATATTCAAAGCTCAAATTCTTCAATTAGGTGTTTTGGCAAACACTTCCACAACCTAGAAAAGTAACAACTAACAAACACAGCAACTAAACAAATATAGTAACTTGCTTTGCTTCACATGCGCAAAACAGAGTACGAACAAAACTTAAAAAACAAACTACACTCAAGCGAAACCTCTACTCTGATACCAAGATGATGCGTACCATGACCAAGAATAGATAGCCCAATTGCTGGATGGGTTTAAGCTTACTGAAAGCTTAAAGAGATGATGGGAAAATGCATAAAAGAACTGAAAAGTAGATGAAAAGTAAGCAAAACCCACAAACAAATCTAAAGGATATGACACATCAATAGAACTTTTGAGAACTCACAGTATAACTCGATATGATGTACGAATTGGTTTAGTGAGGTTATTCACCACCTAACCTTGCTTAAGGGTTAGGGTAAGAGTGTGATGAGAGTAAGCAAGCAGTGTTTATGTTAAGGAAGAATATTTAGTTGTATTGATGATGATTTCATTACAGCTAAAAATATAAGTGGTATTAGGGCAATTTGCCTAAAAGGGAAAAGACAAAAAGAGTATTATCCTAAAGAAGTAATGTATAAGAATACAAAAGGGTAAAAACGAATATTCAGGAGAAGCAATTATTAATATGGCAGACTTTATATGTGTCTTTGTATACGTGGTGGAGATACGTCGGCGAGCCTATTGGAGGATGTAGACAAAAGTGTACTATCAAATTGTTTGTTCGAGTAGTGGTGGTTAAGGATCAGTCCGGGCTCTCTCTTTCGGCCTCTCAACAAGGGTGATGCCGAGTAATTGGTCAGCTTGGACGTACGTAAGTAATTGTGAAAGGTTTGGTTGTTGTCTTGGTAATATATAATTCAGCACACTTTAGAGAGATGGGTAGTCATTTGGCTCAGTATACAAAGTGACTCGGCAAAAATGTATTTGGTTTCGGCAGGAGTTGGCTGGAGTAAAAAGATCTACCTTGCCAGCTCTTCCAGTCCTCGAGCTTAGTTATGGGTCAAAGGCCTAGTAACCTGATTCCTATTAGAACCTAACTTGACAAGTTTGAGGTGAAGGAGTAGAAGGATGAGTACAACGAAGGATTGATTTGGGTAATATGGATGATGATAAAGAAGAAGAATATGAAGATGAAGAAGAGCAAGCTAGAGCATCCTGAGCTGCTCACCATGTAAAGCTTCAGATTTTGAGCTTCAATAGATCTAAGAATGCAAATGATTATCTGGATTGGGAGGAGAAGGTTGAGCATATTTTTTATTATTACTAGTACGAGGATTGAGAGAAGGTGAAGACTACTGCTAGTGAGTTCTCAGGATATGCCACTATGTGGTGGAAAAACTTTAAAATCTTGAGAAGACGAGAAGGATAAGGAGATGTGGATACTTGGCTCAAAAGGAAAAGAGTACATAGAAACAGATTTATGCCAGATGCGTATTTGTAGGATACTTTTGCTTGAATTTAAGAGCTGAGGTAAGGGGGCCAAATTGTTGAAAAGTATGTTTAAGAGTTCTAGATACTCATGATTCACTATGAAGTAGAAGAGCATAAGCTCGAATAGTGTCCAAGTTTCTTATTAGATTAAGGAATGACATCCAAGATGTTGTGGAACTTCGGTAGTTCACTACGATGGATGAGGCTATATGAATAACCCAGCAAGTGGAAAGATAGAGAAGGAATAGAATGCCAACTCAAACCCTAATGAGTCGACTTAGTCAGTTAAGTCGACCTACATGGGGAAGTTACCAAGCTCATTCAAGTATCGGGCTAATTGGATGAATAGATGTTAGGAGCCAAACAGAAGGGCCATCTTGATGGTGACATGCTGACCCAAACATATGAAAAGAGGCAAGAATATAGAAGGAAGACGAGCTAGATCAAGTGCTTTAAATGCCAAGGGTTTAGGCACATGACTACTTAATATCCAAACTGAAGGACCATGATCATTAAGAGAGATGTCCTGAAGATTGAAGTAGAAAGCATAGATGAGGAACTCGAGGAGGAGAAAGAAATGGGAGAAGAGATTGATGTTAATGCTGACCTGGTTGAAGAAGATGTGTTTGTCGAGTGTTTGGACAAACTGAACTTAGTTGTTTGATGTGCAATGAATATAGAACCTTCTACCAAGGAAGAGTAAAGAGAGAATTTGTTCCATATTACATGCAAGGTGAATGGTCAGGTTTATGTGCTTATAGTGGATAGTGGGAGCTACATTAATGTGGCATTTATTGACCTAATTAAGAAATTGAAGCAATCGACTATCTAACGTTCAAAGCCGTACAAGTTGCATTGGCTAAATGAAAAGGGAGCACTACATGTTACTCGGTAAGTCTTACTGCCGATCTCTATTAGAAATTATTCTGATGAAATTCCCTGTGATGTGTTGTCCATGTATGCATCTCATATTCTACTAGGCTGTCCTTGGCTTTTTGACTGAAGAGTTATACATGACAGATTCAAGAACACCAACATGTTTGAGAAAGACGGGAGGAAGATCACTCTAAACCTTATGATACTGAGTCAAGTTAGCAAGCTATAAGCTAAGCTTACTTGATGATCTAAGAAGACCTTGATTCTAAGTAGAGTAGAACTTCGAGAAGTTACAAAGATCGAATGCTGACTTTTATGTTGGTTAGGAGGATATTCGATTTGAAGGAGTAGATTAAGCTGCGCCAAGAGGTTAGGGAGCTATTGGATGAATATGCCAACCTATTTCTTGAACAGTTAACTAAGGGCTTACCCCCTCTTAGAGGCATTGGATATTGTATTGACTTGATGCCCATTGGTACCTTACTGAACAAACTAGCTTACTGAATGAGCCCTAAACAAGCTGTTGAACTTTAGAGACAAGTCAATAAGCTACTAGAAAAAGGATATGTGAGGGAGAGCCTCGGCCCCTATACTATGCTGGCGTCCTTATGTTGAAAAACGATGTAACTTGGTGCATGTGTGTTGACAATAGAGCAATGAATAAGATAACAATCAAGTACCAATATCCCATCCCTAGGTTGGATAATATGTTAGATGAATTGAGTGGCGCCAATTTGTTAGCAAGATTGATTTGAAGTCAAGCTACTATCATATTCGGATGTGTCGAAAAAGGATGGAACTTGGTGCATGTGTGTTGACAATAGAGTCATGAATAAGATCACAATCAAGTACCAATATCCCATCCTTAGGTTGGATGATATGTTAGATGAATTGAGTGGCACCAATTTATTAGCAAGATTGATTTGAAGTGAAGATATTATCAAATTTGGATGAGGTTGGGAAATGAATGGAAAACTACTTTCAAAACTCGGTATGAACTTTACAAGTAGATAGTTATGCCTTTTAGCTTGTCAAATGCTCCGAGCATTTTCATGTGATTGATGAACCATTTGGACATCAAGACTCTGCAATTTTAGACTTTGCAAATTGTAGCTTCTTTATTTGATTTGCAAACAACTTGAAGGCTTCCTAAGATGTGTATGGGCTACAAGCTTGTCATAGAAGGCTTCGATTAAGTCCTTTAGCTTTTGCTCTTATGATTAGACTAGTTAAAATGAGATTTCCATTAGTTCAAGCTTGAGGATTAGTCAACTTGGATACTAGAGTTGTCCCTAAAGTTGAACAAGGAAGATCGAGCCCATTTGAATGCTGTATTTGTTTTGTTTATTTTACGTTTGTTTAACAACTGTTCATTGTCAACTTTAATTCATTGTTTGGCTAGAATTAGATATGAAAAAGATAAGAGTTGCATTTACCCATGTATCCTTGTTAAAAGATCAAATCCTTAAAACATCTTCAATTTCTAGACTTTTATACCCTTTGTCCTTGTCCATATTTTCTTGAATTTTTTTTTTTTTGCCAAATGTGTTCAAACTTTTCACATTAGATTTGTTACTACTAAAATAACAAAAAGTGACAACTTACCTTTTTCATAAAGTTGAGGGAATCATCCCCTTTTCAGTGATAAATGGCATTGATTTTACCAACAACCAACCATCAGCCATTTTAACATATTTTTATATAATCTATAAATCCATATTTGAATCTCCTTCAAAATGAAAATATTAGAAACAAAATCTCATAAAAAAAAAAATTGGAATGAAGAGACCTAAAAGCTTCAAAAGATGAGAGGTTTTTTTTTATAAGACTGAATTGTAAGTGCATTTTATTTTTGTTTCTACTTCATGTCCTGAATTTGTCTTTTCTATGTAGAGTCTTTCTTTCTTTCTTTCTTTCTTTTTTTTTTTTTTAAATATGGTTCCATTTATTTGTTAATTAAAAGAATAATATGGATAGCTCCGAAATTGAAATGTGTTCGATGTTTAATAGTTACAGATTAAAACATAGATATGTGAAATATTAAAAGGCAGTAGCATATGCTTATAAAATAAAAGTTAATCTATTTTATTTAACTTAAAATAGATGTAGATCATTTTTTTTCTTTTTTCCCTTTAATATATATGCAACAAAAGTAAGTGCTAAGTCATAAGTACTTTGTGCATGTCTTGGTGTTTTCATCTGCATTTGACTTGGCTAGAAGAAATTACAACATAATTTATGACCATACCTAAGCATATTAACATAAGCTTTTTGAAGATTGTTAATTTTTTTTTTTTTTATTTTGCAACTATGTAATCGTAGCGCATATATATAGGTTAGAAGATGTTTGTACACGTTTTTTCCTTAGTGTTCAAGCCAAATAAAGGCTTAGGTACATCGTGAAATTATGGCCATAATTTTCAAATAAAATTTTTGAACCCTATGCATTCATTATTTTATTTGAAGCCATCTATAACTTTGTTTTTGCTTGTCTATATTATTACGATGATACGAAAAATTTATATGTGACTACTTTTATTTATATTGAATGATGGTTATGGGTGTTAAGATTGGTAACAAGTATAAGTGAGTTGCTTTCATATTTTATATTTAGAAGAATGAGTGATGGAGCAATTTGGAGTAAGGAGAAAATAGGGACTTATATTCATCTTTATTTGGAGTAATTGTGGATGGGAAAACTTACTAGTGGGCACTTGAAAGAAACCACTTTTAGAGAGATTAGCAAACAATTTCATGAAATAAAGGGAAAATTATATACAATGAAATAACTATACAATAAGTGGGATTCTTTGCATAAATAATGGGATAGATGGAATTGGTTGGTGTGTTTCATAAAATCTAGAGTTGGTTAGAATGCCATCAGTGAAACTTTTGATGCAGATGATGATTGGTGGGAGGCATTTGAAGAGATTATTTTTATTAACTTTTGATGCAAAGGAGGTATCCTTTCATTTTGTGGACATAGATTGCAACATAAAGATAGCCTTGATGAAATGTTTAAGGATACTAAAGGCACTAATAGTAGAGTATAGGGGCCAACATCAATTGCACCACCACCAGAGGTTGGAGGATTTAGTTAATTCTCGAGAAGGGAGTGGAGACTTGGATAGAGGTCCATGATGTTGATCCTATAGACAATTCTCCACCATTTTTTAATAGTATTAAGGATAATAGCCCACAACCACCTATAATTCAAGAGGGAGATACATCTTCTTAGAGAAAAACACTTAATAATTTCGTAAAGAACTGTACAAGGGAGCAACAATACTATAGAGATGATTTAACCAATGATCTAAGAAATTTAATTGCAACCCTAAATCCCAAAAGTTCCACTAGTTCTATGTTTGTCAATAATGACATAGATTTGTTAGGTATTAAGGAGGTAATGCGGGAGGTTTGGGCACTACCACCAATTGTGATTGAAGATAGGCAGTTTGGCTTGGATGCTATGATGGTTCTCATGGATGATAAGCTACACTACTTTTTCTCTAGTTACCTTGACATGAAAACTCTATTTCTTAAGCAAGAGGTTGCTAAGTATAAGAGAAATCATTCATCGTAGGATTTAAAACTTTATCATTTTGTCACTTAGAGAAGGCTCTTATCTAATTCCCTTAAGTTTGTGCATATTTGTGTTATTATTGTTGTTGATGTATTTATTTTAATTTTCATTTGTTTTTCAATTGAAAAATGAAAGATGATTTTGAGGAAGATGTGATTATAACAATTGTAATATACCAAATCATAAATGATTACTTGTATAACAAAGTGCTTTGCTATAATTCCACATAAATAGGATTGGATTTCATCAATGAGGTCTTAGACCATCCAAATTCGACTTGATGTTAGAATTTATTTTGTATGAACCCATCCTTATTTTGAAGCTTGTGTGGAGTGTTGACACGATATGGTCTTTGTCATAGCAAAGGTATCTTGCTTGAGGAAAAAGTAGGGGTATTTTTAAATTTTGTAGGGGTATAGAACTTCAACTAAGATGGTTCAAGAGATATTCTGACATTCATTAAAAACTATATTTCATGAGTTCAGTATGGTTCTTAATGCATTAATTGAGTTCTCAAAAGAAATTATTAAAACTTAGGATGTTGAGTTTTGTGAAATTCTTATACATATAGGGCATAACTTGAGATATTATCCCTTCTTTAAGGTGGCAATGCTTTGTATTGTTATAAGTGATCGTTTGTTTGTACGTTTGTAATTTCATTATATTTAAAAATTATTGCTTTCTTCACTATATTTTGTAGGATTGCGTCGGTGCAATTGATGGAATGCACATTGAGGCTTATGTTCTAGAGGAAAAACGAATCATAAACATAAATAGGAAAGGGCAAGTGTCACCAAATGTTTCAGTTGTTTGTGATTTTGCCTTAGATTTACATTCATCGCTACCGGTGCTAATGGATAAAGCCATGATGAAAATGTCTTAAAACATGTGTCTAGCGATACATTCTTCAATTTTCTTATACCACCCTTAGGTGCACATAATTAATTTTAAATTCTTCTTTTTAAAGGATTGCATATTATCTATTACATTTCATTTAAATCTTTTTGTTATACTTTTTGTAGGTTTTGAATGCTTCACAACATGTTTGATTATAAAATGTCCAAGGAAATTAAAATTGTAGTTGCTACTGTTACTTTGCATAATTATATTATACTTAACGATGCTATGGACCTGTACATTGTTGGTAGGTTTCCTCAAGAGGAAATTATCACAACAGAAGGCTTTAAGGATCATGATGTAGTTAAGAGTAGTAACAATCAAAGTATCACTGTTGATTTATGGATGAGTGCTTTATGTGATGCTATTGTTGGCGATTTGGTAGCATCAAGAAGTTGACAATAAAAGTTGAATTAAAATAAAGTATCAAAGGGAAAATTGGAAATGTTTATCAATCTAGTTATTTCCTTATGGACTTAATTATTGTTCAAATCGCATTATAACAGTGTTATTATGCTAATTTATTTTTTATGAATTTTTTGAAGTTAAATTGTTATTTTTTTGTCAATTACAATAACAACAACACCCATATAATTAACTTTTTATGATATTATTGACAATTTCAAATCTGTTAAAAAGAACATTACTAGACAAGATATGGATAAGATACATATAAGATATGAACAAGAAATAGATGGTTCAAATGGACCCAAAGAGTCATTCATTATGTTTTACGTCATCGGGAGGTTTAAGAATCACTAAATACAACTTAAAACTTAATGGAAGCGAAGAATTTTCCTCATATCCACGTAATTCAAACTCACCTACTATAGCCACTTTGTCTCAATGCACTTTTGAATGAAATGGTCCTCTAATCAAAGAAGCTAGACACTGAGCTACTTCACTTGAATGTGCTTTTGGGGCACTCAATGAAGTGGCCTTTAAACAAACCCTAAAGGTATTGCTTAAAGTGCTTTGAATGGATATGTAATGCCATTCAAATAAATCATCCACTTCACTTAAATAGTCATTCTGACCAAATCTGAGTAACTTTTAAATCGAGTTTCTATTATTGTCTTACTCGACGATATAATTACTCTTAATGACTCTAGATTAGCTTATTAAGGGTGATTTGATGTATTTTGAACTAATGATGCATTATTAGAAACTTGATAAAGTTACTTCTCCGATCTTTGTTCTTATGTACATTAATTGTAAGGAGCATTGGTTATTCCCAGTTCCGTGTACCGTAAGGATTGAGTATAATCTAGTTTACCTTTTATTTGTATGTAATATCTAGTGAAAGTTATATATATCCTTCAATTCAAGTGTTCTAAGCACATTCGGCAAGCCCTTATTTGCAAACACAAATTATTGCAAATTTGTAACTACTCAAGGTAAGGTTCCCATCTTCATTAAAATAGCTATAAATTGGAATAAAAAAGGACGAAACAAGCTTTTCCGAACCTCCACTTACGGGCACATTTCATATAGCTGCTTTAGTCAATAGTCATGTAGTCGTTGCCTCTTCCACTTCCCAACATTCTTTTATGCCGCCTCAATCTTACATAGCGAGTCCATCCCATTTAGCTAACAGATTTGGCCAACTTTGGGAAGTAATTACTGTGCATCAGAAGCAAAGAAATCATCTAAAATTTAATGGTACTATATATGCACGCAAGATGAATTGGGGATACAAAAGGAAAGGAATCCTTTTGTTTACGGTCTTATCTACTGTGTTAAGAATATTGCACACATTTTGAAGAAGCAAATATACTATGCAACAATGGGTTTTAAAAGCAATAAAAAGGTGCGGAATTAGCATCATTATTCTATAACAAGCTGTATAAATGACATTATTTCACCCTTCTGTTGTGTTCAATACCCATCAAATCTATGACATGAAGCCAAAAGTTACAACATCTTCCGGTCCACATGTAAGAAAATGGTAACCTGAAAAATGATTTGGACGTAATAAAGTTTCTCCAGAATGGTCCATTAATAAAGATGACTATCCCATGTGCCATTCCGAGTCTGACCATAAGCTAATTCTGTTCGTCTGAAACTTCGAGGTATCAACAATTCTGTGGACTTGGAACCATCTGAGAGGATGCATTGTCAAACCTACCATCTCTTCAGCTCAATATCTTCCGTAGAGGTATTCAGTGAGTATTTTCATTGGTGTGAAGACCAATCCGTCCTGTTATATGAAACCACCTCTCCACACAAAAAAAAAAAAAAGAAAAGAGAGAGAGAGAAAGTTCACATCATCTCCTCTTCTTTCACACTTGCAGCTCTGGCATTGTCACGGTCCTGCTTAAAAGCCTTATATAAAGGTGTATAACATAGGCAGCACAAACCGAATGGCACTGCCATCATTGAAAGTAGCCCCTTCGACAAAGCATATGCCTCCCTTGCAGAACCTTTGACTGGATCCACTGACTTTGCATTATAACCATATAATCTCTCTGAAAGAATTCCCACTAATGGAGCTGCAAAAGAAGAGAAGCCACCTTCAAAAGCACGGTCAAATGCATATATCATGGTTCGGTGTTTGGCAGGAACCACCTCAGCAAACATCGGAGCATTAGCTGCTGTGGCATTCCAACTGATAAATAAGCCCATAAATAGCAATGTTGTAGCAAAGATGAACCAACTATTGATTTCTTGTGGAATTGATCTGAGCAAAAACCATGAGAAGGGAATGCCCATACTAGCACTAAACTGCGCACACATGATGCGACCAGAATGTGGATAGCTCAATGACAAGCGATCTGCTATTATTCCACCGAGGAAAGACCCAAATGCGCATCCAATAGCAAAAACACTTAAAAGGGCTGCTGTGCTATTGTGATCGAAACCTGGATAGAAAAATTAGCAGCATGGTATGCTTCAATACATTGATGGCACAACTTAAAGGTAATTTAGCGTTTGGAATTCAAGAAGAATTGAATGATCCTCACCAATGAGTTCAAACCACATAGTGAAGAATACCATGGCCGTCCAAGGAAAGGTACCGATAATACCTTGCAAAACAATTATTTGAAATGTTTTAACTTTCATCACAGATTTCATGGCTACCCAGGACTCCAACCAAATTGATGTTGTGGTAGATCCCATCTCTATCAAATCAACCCTGCAGATAAAAATATTTTAGGAAAAAAAAAAAGGGCAATGTTACTAGACTGGACTGTCATGAATGGAATTAACACATCAAGCTTATTTCTAAAATTTATTATAGCTGACAGTTATAAGTTAGTCAGTCAATCTGACCCTGCTTATTTCTAAAATTTATTACAGCTGACAGTTATAAGTTAGTCGGTCAATCTGACCCTGCATGAACAGCAACAACCTTTACATGGAACATATTCTTTAGCAAGTTTGGTTCCACCTTTGCATCTTGATCAATCAGTTTTACGTAACTATCTTCAGGAAAAAAACCAATCATTTAAAAGCATTTAAAGCTATGACTGCATAAAAATACAGAAATGGAAAAGGAATCATAAATAATTTCAGAAAAGTATGTACCTGTCAAAGTTCTTATTAGAATCACGATGGCTAGGTAATCTCCTTGGGTCAACGACAAATAAGAAGACCAGAAACCCAATGAGTGCACTGAGGCTTGCCATCACAATAAAGGCACATCGCCATCCAGGTATTCCCCAATATTCCTGACCAGCCATAACGGTTGCAAGGACTCCACCTCCTATGCCACCAAAAGAACCAATAAGACTTAAAAATCCAAACCCAGCACCCCTCACACCATCCATGTAACTATCGGCAATAAATGACTGTAAGGCCGGTATCACAATTGCTAGTCCAAAGCCATTTATAGCTCTCCAGAACACCACTTGGAAGAAATGCTGGCTTGCACCTACAGCAGCAGTAGACAAAGCCCAACAAAAGGTGCCAATTGCAAGGATTGTTGGGCGATCATAATTTATAACAAGTATGCCTGCCAATGGTGAGGAAAGTCCTTGCACGAAATTTCTTATAAATGTCAGATAACCAAGATCGGATGGGCTGGCATTGAATGCCTCACTAACTTCCTTGTAAACTGATGGAAGGAGATTTTCATCGGCACGTTCCATTACTGCAGCTAGGTTTATGAGAACAAGGGAGATGGAGAAGCCAAAAATCTTTCTTGTCCTAATTCAAGATAATAAGTATGAAAATATTAGGATATGGTTTGACAATAAATGCTCAAATGAACCAAAAAATCTCATGAAGAAAACCAGAGATTGAAAAGCAAGAAAGAAAGCTAACAGATTTAGATGAATGGCCACATGGACTAAATTACAGCATGGGAAAGGCATTTTGATAAGTAAAATGCACATAAATCAAGGAATAACCCCAATGAGCTTCATGTATTTCATCATATTCATATATAAGCTCTAGGTGTCAGAATGGTTCACTGCAAATCAACATTATTAGGTCAAGAATATTGGACAGAAATGCTCTCTTGGTTTGAAAGCATAATCTTTTAGTAAGAAAAGGAAGTATTTCTTAGCAAGATATGTATCCAAAGGTAATAACCAAAACAATCAAGATATTAGCACAGAATAATAGGCAGCAGGAGTAATCTTATCAACATCATGTTGTTTGGTGAGGGAGCCTAATAAGTCTATATGAAGCAGTCAAAACATTAAAAAGAAAAGAAAGAAGAGAAGAATTATAGAAAAATTGAACCAATCCATCAACACATTTGGTAGACCTACTCCATCAAAAACTTAAGTAAGAGAGCAAAATCCAGGAAAATGAGTATCACATCCACTTAAATGTTCATCCTCTTCACCAGAACTTTGTTGCAGACCTCAAATTATGCCGGTGGATTAATTGAAAGTTGGTTTTTTCTTTTTTTTTGGGGGGGGGGGGGGGGGGGGGGGGGGGGTGGTGGGGGGGGTGGTGCTCCAATAATTGAAAGCTGTTTAAAAGTAGAAACAAAACCAAAAACATACAATAATTTAAGAGAAAACTGAAAAATTAAGAACAATACGTGTATTTGCAAAGTAAATCCTAGGCACCAGCAATCCTTTTTCATATGGTCTGAAAGTTTCCTGTTATTCAATTACATATATGACTAGAAGAATGGATACGGCAACTTTGAGTCAAAACTAATAGCTTGTAAAACTAGAATAGCCCTGCACATACCAAAATTGGTCATGGCTAGACCTTATTATTGCAATAATCACTGAAACGTCAGCATGCCATCTTTCTGTCTTTTTGGTGATTTCATTCATTTATAATCGATTCACCTATCTCCACAAATGGAGCAGTAAATACAAACGTTTCCATAAGAAACCTAAAAAGCATTTAAGCATAGAAGCAAGCATACTAAGATCAACCTATTTCTATGTAAAACCCGTCCATCCTATTTTTCTTCATCCGCATGCTAGAACCACATGATACAATCAAAAGGATAAAACAGAAGAAAAAAAGCACCAGCAACTTACTTCATATCTTCCAAGAATCTTAGCAAAAGTGACTTGGATCTATTGAAAGAACGAAATCCAGATTTCCTATGGCTTACATGTGCATAACCCAACAGGGACATGTTCACCAACTTCCATGACAGATCTGAGACTATGACACCCACGTTGTAAATACCGGAAATTTAACATCTCGGGACTTGTCAGTAATTGCCCAGAAACCAAGAAAACAAAAGAAAGAAAAAATGAAGAGAGAATCTTCCAATTAAATATCTATGTCTACGTACAACTTAATCATACGAGATTGACTTATGGAGTTCTGACAATTCAAACGAAGATGATGACGATAAAAGAAATTTAAAATATGTGTTTAACCGTAGAGGTTAAGCCTAAACCATTGGGGTAACAGAAGATGGGCATGGGCTTGTTGGGCGTTATAATGGAAATAAAAGCAGGGGATGTAAGAGAAATTAATTCCACATAAAGGTGTCCGCACTGTCGAAATATAGCATTCTGCTGTGATGGATGTACTAGGTGCCTATCCCTGTCATGAGGTCATATTTCCGGGAAGAATCCTCGAACGAGTACGAGTCAAAGAGGGTATGATTTTCATTTTTGGACTTTTGACCAATGTAGGATAAGAAACGGCGGGCCGTTTGTAAAAGTAAGGAATGACGCTCTCGGATTGCTTTAAGAATATAAAGGGATCACGTAATTAAAAAGTTGTCCAAGTATAGGTTTGTTTTCCATTTATGATTTTAAAGTAGTTGGGAAGGATTTAGTGTTTTAAATTTGTATTTTCAAAAATAGGATAGTTATTTAAGACTACTTTTTCATTTGCCAAAATTTATTTAAGACTACTTTAAAGGAAAGAAAAATAGAGTGAAAATACAAAGAGTAGTTGTATAAATAGAAAAATTACACTAGAAGTTATTAACATTTAACGATAAATTTAAAAAAGATATTAATATTTCGAAAAGTTTAATTAAAAGATAAATGTTTCAATTAGTAGTTAAAATTGAGAATTATCGTTATAATATTATTAACTCCAACTAACGTAGTCGTTACCTGCAAAGTGGCACTCGTTTACATATATAATTAAATAATAAATAAATAGAAAGAAATATATAAAATTAATAAAAAAAGAAAAAAAAAGAAAAATTAAATATAAAAAATAGTATATTTAGATATAATAAGTATAATTATAAATTATAATTAAAAATTTAATTAAATATAAAATACTAGATTTTTTAAAATAAAAAAAAATAAGAATAAGTTACTCTAGCCACCCTAAGGGTAGTTAAAGTGGGTCGTTTCACGCACTGCTCTCAAAATTCAAAAAAAAAAAAAAAAAGAAGAAAGGATACCCATTAAGTCTACCAACAATTCAATTTAATTTTATGGTTGCTTTGTGTCAGGGTCCCTTTTTGTAAGATACATTTATGATAAGGGGTCATTCTTTTGTACATATTGTAACATAAGGGGGGGGGGGGGGGGAGGACTTTATTATTGTGTAAGATAGGGCCTTATTATTATTAGAAATTTCCACTTTTAGAAAGTGGTGCCATTTTACTAGTTTTAATGTCTACTCCTGCCAGGCTCAGTAATGTCCGTAAAGTTCTTTACGGGGTTTACGGGGGTGTGAGTACTTTTCTAGATTGAAGCTCTTACTCACCACGTTGGTTGATCACGACTGGCGGCACCTGTTACATACACTATACCTCCGTACACACACATTGTAGCCTTGTAATACTATCGGAATTAATAAAAGTATGCTATTCCTTTTTCCATTCGAGATTGTGTCCCTTATAATCTGTTGGCTTTCTTCCTTGGTTGTGTTGCTTACAGGTTTAGGCTTAGTCGGCTAGCGTTGTGTACGAGTTAGGCTTGCTTACTACTACAGAGGCAGGATAGTAAGCGCCGTATGGTCTATTTGTGTGCTAACGAAAGCCTCGGACCGTAACAGTTGGTATCAGAGCCTAGGTTATTCCAGCGGGAACAACCATGACACGACAAGAGGAAGTGAGCAAGAGGCTCGATAGCTTTGAGGAAATCCTCAAGGGAGTATCTAAGCGGATAGATGATTTGGTCGCATTGTTAGTAAGAGTAGCTGAAGTTGAGACTAATCATCAGGAGATGAATGCTAAGATGATTGAGATGGCTAAGAATTTTGGTGTTGCTGTACAAACCCTTAGAGAGGAAATGCACATAACGACCGATGAGGCAAGACAACACTTGGAGACGTAAGTAGAAGACGTGAGAAGACAAGTTACTACTCGTGCCTCAATTGAGACTATTGAAGAGCTATAGGCACAGGTAGCTATTTTAACTCAGGCTGTGGGAAATGCTCCTATCCCTGCCCCCGCTCATGTCCCTACTCATGCAGGACATCTAAAGATGCCTGAGCCCAAGGCATTTACTGGCGTGAGGGATGCCAAGTTGTTGGAGAACTTTCTATTTGATATGGAGCAGTACTTCGCTACTGTAGGGACAAATGATGAGAGATCAAAGGTCACCATGGCTACAATGTACTTAACTGGTGATGCCAAACTGTGGTGGTGCACCAAATATGAGGATATCCAAAATGGCAACGCTCATGTAGCTACATGGGTGGAGTTGAAAGCTGAGTTGCGGACTCAGTTTTTCCCTGAGAATGTCAAGTATAATGCCCGAAAGAAGTTGAGGGAACTTCGATAGGGTGATGACATTAGAAAGTATGTCTGTGAGTTCTCGACATTGATGTTGGACATCAAGAGCATGGCTGAAGATGATAAGCTATTCTATTTCCTGGAAGGACTGAAGCCTTATGCCAGGAATGAGTTGCAAAGGCAACGAGTTACTAACTTGGCTATAGCACAAGCAGCAGCTGAGCGCTTGACTGACTACACTTATGACAATAAAGGGAAGAATGTGTTGACAGGACACGAGGGTGGAAAGTCGGTTAAGTCGGGCAAACCCAAGAGTGGGGGAGCCCCAAGTTCGAGTAGTAGCAGTAGCAATACTGGAGGGAGTCAAAGGAAACCTTATAACTCTCACCAGTCCGGAAAGAGTGGGGCAACCAATGGAGGTAAGAAGCCCTCATTCTGGTGTTTCTTGTGTAATGGCCCACACAAAGTAGTTGAGTACCCACATAGGGCAGCACTCAATGCTATGGCACAAAAAGTAGAGAATGCCTGCCAAGATGATGAGTCAGGGAGTGATGGAGAGGATCAACCCCGAATGGGTGCATTACATATGTTGTCGGCTGTTGGAAAGAGTTCCTCAGTGCGACGTAAGCCTAAGAACAACAATGAGTTGATGTATGTCCAATTGAACATCAATGGCAATAGTGTCAGTGCAATGGTAGACTCCGGTGCTACACACAACTTCATTGATGTGCTTGAGGCGGAAAGGTTGGGGTTAGTGCTTGCTGAGGACACTAGCCAAATTAAAGCTGTTAACTCCAAAGCCTACCCTGTCCAAGGAGTTGCAAGAGGAGTGAAAGTGAGGGTTGGAGATTGGAGTGGAAATCTCAACTTCACAGCTGTTCCATTGGATGACTTCAGCATAGTCCTTGGAATAGATTTCTTGAGACAAGCCAGAGTTGCTCCCATGCTCGCAGCAGATTGCTTATTATTCATGGGTGAAAAGCCTTGCTGTGTGATAGTTTAGAGGAATAGGGCAAACAACAATGGCAAGGAAGGGAAGAATATTGGGGCTATGATGTTATCAGCGCTCCAATTCAAGAGAGGCCTCAAACATCAAGAGCCAATTTTCTTGGCATTCCTTACAGAGAAAGAGGAAGCAAGAAAGACGGAGATACTAGAGGAAATAGAGAGGGTCTTAAAGGAGTACGATTATGTGATGCTTAATAAGCTCCCTAAAAGAATTACCTCCCAGAAGGTCAGTGGACCACGAGATTGAATTGATTCCTGGTGCCAAACCACCAGCCAGAGCTCCTTACAGAATGTCGCCTCCCAAACTTGCCGAATTGAAGAAGCAATTGGATGAGTTATTAGAGGCAGGCTTCATTCGACCCTCAAAAGCACCATATGGGGCTCCTGTTCTATTTCAAAAGAAGCAGGATGGGAGTTTAAGATTATGTATTGACTACAAGGCTCTAAATAAGCTGACAGTGAAGAACCATTACCCAATTCCCCTAATTGCTGATCTATTTGATCAACTGAGTGGGGCTAAATATTTTACAAAACTAGATCTTCGCTCAGGCTATCATCAGGTTCGCATTGCTGAGGGGGATGAGCCCAAAACGACCTGTGTAACCCGGTATGGCGCTTATGAGTTCTTGGTGATGCCCTTTGGTCTCACTAATGCTCCTGTAACATTTTGTACCTTAATAAATAATGTATTTCGTAAATATCTCGACAAATTTGTAGTCGTCTATCTAGACGACATTATTGTGTATAGTAGGACATTACAAGACCATGTGAAGCACTTACGAATGGTTTTCAAGATGCTGCAGGAGAATCATTTGTACATGAAGCGTGAGAAATGTACCTTTGCCTAGAAGCGTATCAACTTCCTGGGTCATGTTGTTGAAGAAGGGTGGATCCGAATGGATATGGCAAAGGTGGAAGCAATCAAGTAATGGCCAATGCCTAAGAGTGTAACGGAGTTACGGTCCTTCCTTGGACTCGCAAATTACTATAGAAAGTTCGTTGAGGGATATTCCTGTCGAGTTACACCCCTCACAGATCTATTGAAGAAGGACCAAGCATGGTCATGGGATGGGATATGTCAGAGTACCTTCGAGGAGTTGAAGCATGTAGTGATGGAGGAGCCAGTCCTCGTACTTCCTGACATTTCTAAGCCTTTTGAAGTCCACACGGATGCCTCAGACATTGCATTGGATGGAGTGTTGTTGCAAGAGGGTCATCCAGTGGCATATGAGAGTAGGAAGTTGAATCAAACAGAGCGTAGGTACTCAGCCCAAGAGAAGGAGTTACTTGCAATTGTTTACTGTCTAAAGACCTGGAAACACTATTTACTAAGATCTAAGTTTCTAGTGAAGACAGACAATTCTGCTGCTAGCCATATATTGACTCAATCGAAGCTTTCAGCCAAATAAGCCAGATGGCAAGAGTTTCTTGCAGAGTTTGATATGGAGATTGAGTACAGCAGTGGACGCACTAATCAGGTAGCAGATGCATTAAGTAGGCAAGCTAATTTAGCATCCTTAGCACAGATCGCACACTAGTCGGCGAGTCAAATCTTGACTTCAATTCAAGAGCAGATCAAGCAACACATAGGTCAAGACCTGTTGGCCAAAAATCTCAAGCAGTTGGTTGAAGAAGGGAAGACGCGCAGATTTTGGGTAGAAGGCGACCTCATTTACACAAAGGGGCGCCGATTGTATGTCCTGAAGGTAGGCAACTTAAGAAAGGCACTCATGAGAGAGTGCCATGATACTTTGTGGGCTGGACATCCAGGCTGGCAAAGGACATGGAGCTTATTGAAGCAGGGCTATTACTGGCTGGATATGAAGGAGGATGTGATGACTTATACGAAGACTTGCTTAACCTGCCAGCAGGACAAAGTTGAGAGGTAGAAGGTGGCAGGCCTCTTGGAGCCACTTCCTGTGCCCTCTCGCCCATGGGAGAGCGTCTCTATGGACTTTATCACTTCCCTACCAAAAGTAGGGGAGCACTCATCTGTTTTTGTTGTTGACAGGTTCTCTAAGTATGCCACCTTCATTCCTACCACGAAGAGTTCAAACGCAGAAGAGACAACCCAGCTTTTCTTCAAGCATGTGGTAAAATTCTGGGGTATACCCCAAAATATTGTGAGTGATAGGGACTCCAGGTTTACAGGGAAGTTTTGGACAGAGTTGTTCCAACTCCTGGGCTCTGAGCTGAGCATAACCTCTAGTTACCATCCGCAGAGTGACGGATAGACAGAGAGATTCAATGGGTTGCTGGAGGAATACCTTCGGCACTTTGTCAATGCCAACCAGAAGAATTGGGTTGACTTGCTGGATATCGCCCAGTTTTGTTTCAACATCCAGTGGAGATCTTCCTCCAACAAGAGCCCTATAGAGATCATTACGGGTCAGCAACCACTGTTACCCCATACAATGGCAGCACCATATACCGGGAGATGCCCAAGAGCCTATCAATTCACCAGAGATTGGAAGCAGAGTTCAGAAGTAGCAAAATCATACCTTGAAAAGGCTTCCAAGAGAATGAAGAAATGGGCAGATCAGAATCGCCGACCTAGAGAATTCAATGTTGGAGATCAAGTCCTTATAAAGCTTCTTCCAGAACAGGTCAGATCATTGAGGAACAAGGATAGAAGATTGATCTAAAGGTACATTGGTCCAGTTCCTATCATATTGAAGATTGGAAGAGTAGCTTACAAGGTCGAGCCTCCTACGTGGTTGAAGGTCCATCCAGTTTTTCATGTCAGCGTCTTGAAGCCATATTATCCAGATATGGAAGACCCATCTCGCAATGTGTCCAAGTGGTCACACGTTAAGATCAAGTTCAACTTAAGTCAAGCCGTGGAAGACATCCTTGCAGAGCGAAGAGTCAGAGATCCTTCTACTAGAGAAGATCATAAAGAATATTTGGTCAAGTGGAGAGATAGAGGAGAAGAAGATACAAGCTGGGAGACTGAAGAAGATCTGAAACCCTTATCCGAGAGAAAGTCAGCCTTGCCAACCAGAAGACCTCCGCCACCAGATCCAAGCTCTAGTACATATTACCGAGGACGTCAATAGAATTAAGTGGGGGAGGATGTCAGGGTCCCTTTTTGTAAGATACATTTATGACAAGGGGCCATTCTTTTGTACATATTGTAACATAAGGGGGGGGGACTTTATTATTGTGTAAGATAGGGCCTTACTATTATTAGAAATTTCCACTTTTAGAAAGTGGTGCCATTTCACCAGTTTTAATGTCTACTCCTGTCAAGCCCAGTAATGTCCGTAAAGCTCTTTACGGGGGTGTGAGTACTCTTTTGGATTGAAGCTCTTACTCACCATGTTGGTTGATCACGACCGGCGGCACCTGTTACATACACTGTACCCCTGTGCACACACATTGTAGCCTTATAATACTATCGGAATTAATAAAAGTGTGCTATTCCTTTTTCCATTCGAGATTGTGTCCCTTATAATCTGTTGGCTTTCTTCCTTGGTTGTGTTGCTTACAGGTTTAGGCTTGGTTGGCTAGTGTTGCGTGCGAGTTATGTTTGCTTACTACTGCAGAGGCAGGACAGTAAGCACCGCACAGTCTATTTGTGTGCTAACGAAAGCCTCGGACTACGACACTTTGGCTACCCCAAGGGTTAGAGGTGGCTGGTCACCAACAATAGGGTGTTGCACAACCTCCCATGGTGGTCGTCAATCACTCTCTACCCTTGGGGTAGCCGGAGTAGCCCGTTCTTATTTTTTTATTCTATTTTTTTTTATAATTTTTTAACTATTTTATTTTATATTTAAAAAATATATATATATATCTTATTATATTACATGTGTATTATATATTATTATGTACATATATATAATATACATATTATATTACATACATGTAATATACATGTTATATTTTACATATAATATATATTATATATGTTATATATATTACATGCATATTATATTTAATTTTGTCATTTATTTTATTTAATTATTCTTATTTTTTATTTTTCATTCTATTTTTCTTAATTTTTATGTTTGTTTTCCATTTTTTGTATTTATTTATTATTTAATAATACATGTAAATGTCACATGTCTATTGAGTCAACGCTATATAGCAGATAACATCCATGTCAGCTACAATTCATGGCGTTATAACAATCATCCTCTATTTTAGCTACTGATTGAAATATTGATCTTTTGTTTGAATATTTTGAAATGTTGATACCCTGTCTGAATTTACTCCTAAATATTGATCACCCCTAGTGTAATTTTCTCATAAATATATATATATATATATATATCTTTTCTTGATTAAAAAATTGTATTTTTTAAACAATCACTTGTGTAATTGTATTATTTAATTGTTTACCATTTTTTAGTACTTATAGTGCAAGTATGACATCTGCTAATATATAGCACCTTTATGCAGAATTCAACTACATGCTTTATATAGATAAAAAATAATTAGAATTGCATATAACATCTGTAAATCCCTAAATTTTTCGACCCAATATCTGAAGTAGACTCAAGTGTGTTAGATATTCTTAAGGGTCAACAAGGTTAGTTAAGATAACAACCCTAAGATAATAACTGAAGATTCAATCACATATAAAACTTTTATATCCTAAATGTATTTAAACACTAAAGATTTCATTTGAAAATGATAAAAACCTTAAAATTATAATTTTAAAGATATAAAAGTACTAATTCATCATAACTTACTATAAAACCCTAATTGATAATATATCCTCAATATCTTGCTAAATTATTACTAAAATATTAAAGATAACTTTCAATCATTCATAAATACATATAATACTAAAATAATCCATTAGAAACTAAGATATTGCATTATAGATTGCATTCATCTTTCAATTATATAACTAGGTTAGTATTATATAGAGTTAAAAGCTTAGTTGATGATTATACTATATATAGTAATCATTAATACCCTAAATAACACTTTTTATGATAATTACATTAAGTAGGCTACCAAATGATGTGTATAGGATATACATACCCAAAGAAAGATCTCATTACTTATTCTTACTAATCATTTCAATAAACTCCACATTTCCTTAATTTTTCTCTCAATTATTCTTAATCTTATCGTTATGTATACACAAATTACATTTAATTTCAAAGGGTTGACCAAAGTCAACATGGGTCATTTTCACTCTAGAATTCTCTACTCTTTTCTAAAGAATTCTTTCATTTTTTCACATGTCTTTTTCTTCTCCTTATCCCTTCTTTGCCGTCCAACATGAGAACATTGTAGATCTCACTTGTTTCTTTCACAAAAACACAAATTTAGATACAAACAAAACCTTTTCCTTCCTTATTTCTAAATCGTCACTTTCCCTTTCTCCTTATTCCCCTTCAAACTCTTGTTTTTACCTTTTTCTTCACTCCTCAACAACTTCCAAACCACTACTCTACATACATAAACTCCTATTTCATATTACAAGGAGAAAAAGATACAATTTCATTTGATTTTTTAGTTTAATAGTTGGTTAGATCAATCTTATATTAGTGTAGAAAGTTTATGTAATATGTACATATATATTGTTAAAGGTAGAAAGCTCCATATTTATGTTTAAAAGTGTAGGAAATCTTTAGTTAAATAGAAGAAGAACACATGTACATACGGTTAAGCATGGGTATACAAGAATACACTTGATGAATATATGTATGGATATTCTTATACATAAGTATCATTCATGTATATAACCAAAAAGGAAGAGTATACTAACTATACATACATATACCTTGCTAAATAAGCTCTTAAAGTGTAAAAATATAGATTTGATGAAAAAATACGAAAATATATATATAAATACGTATATAACTGTATATATCTACGAGTATATGTACTAGTATACGTATAAGTATACATACTAGTGTATTAGAAGTATAAGTATATACATAACATATGTATAAGTACATAAATACATAAGGATAAGTATACATATGTAAGCGATGACATAAGCATACAAAATAATAAAATCTAAGATGATATAATAAGATTATATAAATATATATATATATATATATATACATGTACATATATGGGCCGAAATTATTATAAGTCCCTAATACCCATCTTAAATTGAATTAGTTTTAATTAAGCACATAAATTAGTAAAGATAATGTAAAATCATCTAAGTATAAGAATTTAATGGCTAATTAAATCATTAAGTATTAAAATAGGATATAAACATAAGCAATAAGAATATTTAAGCTTTAATAGTTAAAATTTCAATGAATTTAGTCCATATCATAAAACATGGGTTTTAACATCCAAAACGGATATCATCGTGTGAACGTACGTCCGAAAACGACTATAAGTTTCTAAATATCGAAAATAGAATGAAAAAGTTACATATGATTAGTAATAAAGTCTAATAGGATAAGAACTAATAGTAATCTAAGTAAAATTAGGTAGATAGATATTTAAAACTGTTAGCTAATTCAATTACTTATTATTCTTATTATATCATAATGATCAGGTGATCCCAATACAGTCAAGAATCTTCCAATTGATTACTACAATTAGAGTGAGTCGTCATGGCTGAGTGTGTATTTACCATATGATTCTATGCTTGTATGTGATTATTGATAGTGAACTTGAATGATATTGTTAATTGATTGTTTTGTGGGGTTGGGAAATACTTGTGTATGTTATTATGTGCTAAATTGTGAATTTACCTTAAGTACGAATAATAATTTGTTTGTAGTATGGTAGTATAGATAATGATTGTATGCGTTATTGGATGGTCACATCAAAATTGTACTTAACTATATTCGGCTCATAAAAAGAAACTGGTACATGCATCAACGTGCATTGCATAGAAATAATTCTGGTGGTTACATCACATAGAGGTAGAGAGAGGTTATTCGGGAGTTGTTATTATAAATTTATTGGTTTTGTACGATACACTCGTATAAAATAACTTTACCTTAGCCCACGGGAATACTAGGTGTTGGAGGTGCCAACTGCCTAGCTAAGGGTTGAGTCCAAAGGCCTTCATTTAAGGGTGAGTATGGATTGCGGAGTTTATTTACGATTATACTAGAACTTAGTTTTTATGAAAATAAAGGACTTGTTTGATTTAAATACAGAACGTGGAGTTTCGTAGTAAAATAAGTTCTAGTATAATACCCAGATTTAACTAATGCCGTGTATACTTCAACCCTTACTTTGGAGGGCGTTAAATCTGAGTTGCGTATACTGATTAGTTAACTATACGTATTGTTTGGCATTCTATTTGTTCATTCATTCATATGCATGAATATAATGTATTTATAATTTGCTTGTGGTATGATTGAGGGTTTTACTTAATAAGCTTAGGCTTACACTCTCTTAGACTTTTGTTGTAGAATGGCTTATTCATTAAGGCTGGTCGGGGGATGCCAAAGGTTAGCTTAGGGACCTAGGTAAGAGTAAGCCATTTAGTATGTTGAGAGAACTGATTAAGTGGACTTTTACTTATATATTTCTATTTTGTTAGTAATATAAACCTAGACGTACTAAATTACTGCTTGCTGTAAACTTTGTAGTTTAAATTTTATATAAATATGTTTATATAATGATATCATGTGGATCTATATGTTTTTGGAAAGCTAGTGGTTGTAGAGCTTTATATATTGTATGAAGAGTTTATGATTAGAAAGGTAACCAATCAGGGGTTTCTCATACAGTATACAGCATCTAACACAACTCGACCGTCCTCAGTTCGTGACAACATTCCTCGATAAAGAAAGGCATGACTTAGAGGGGCATTAGAAAGGCAATCTTAATAGGTGCATATATTTGGGATAAGTGGAATTATTAGGTTCAAGTCTAAGAGTCCCTCCTTTCATCACAAGCAATATTAAAAAGTCTTTATCATAAGCATATGATGTTCCTAATATCAAATATTAGGATTAGTTAAGTTTAAATAACCCTAATGGGCTTCATAAAGAGTAAAATAGCCTAGAATCTATAATGGATTTGCTTAAAAAAGGACAAAATGGTGTAAGAGATTTTATCATATTACATTTCGATTTAATCAAGGCTATTGTAATCTAGTGATATCGCTAATGATTTCCCATTGGGATAGACTAGGATTTGAATTCCCCTCTCCCATAGTTGAGCCCAAAAAAAAAAAAAAAAAAAACTCCATTTCGATTCTACAATAAAAAACATTTTAAATCATCTTGAAAAATAGGGGAAAGTTACACGAGAAGGGATCAATGTTTTAGAGATAAGTTAAAATGTGAGATTAATATTTAAAAAAAGTTTAAGTAAAATGATTATTTCAATAGATGGTTGAAATAAATCATCATCATTATAACATCGTTAACTTTATTTGATTTAGCAATTATTTTCCATGTGGAGCTCATGTAGCAGACACATGACATTTACATTTTTTTAAATAATAAATAAATAGAAAAAAACACATAAATTTACCAGAAAAATTAAAAAATTGAAATATAAATAAAAAAGGAAATTAAAAAAATGTAAAAACTAAATTGTATAATTACATATAGTATATATAATCGTATAACTAACTAACAAGTAAAAAAAAAATACAAAAATAAAAATAAAAATTGAAACCTAGAAAAAAAAAAGGAAAAATTGAATTAAGACCGAAAAAAAAAACCAATGCAATCTAGCCTCCTTAAGTGTAAGTGGTAGCCAAAAAGTCATCTAGAAGAGGTGGGTCCCAGCCCACTTTTCAAAGTTGGTCTTGTGACACCCAACACCCCCCCTTGATGAAGGCTTAATTATACATGCTTTTATAGTTGATTTTATAATGCTCTTATAGGATTCTAGGATATTTGTATTTGATTTGATGCCAATTTAGTTTACATTTTGATTTTAGGCTTTAAGTCATGATTTTGGATAAAATTTTGGGTGTTTCAAAACTGAAATGATGAAGCTTTGTAGTTTGAAGAATGGTAGCTCTTGAAGGATGTCAACCATGTTTAAAAAGAAAGAAGAAATTAATGTCCGAGAGAATTACGATTATGATCATGACCATGATCCTTGACCATAAACCTTTTGTTTCATGAATTTGTGAATTTTGAGAAGATGAAGATCACGCTAGAAGCATAGCCACGATTCATGGATGGGATCACACTTTCTCCTTACAAATTATCTTATTTCAAGTGCTTATTCTCTTTTTCCTTATTTTCTTAATGTTTTAGATTAGTTAGATAAGATGTATTCAATTATTGTGAACCTTAAACTCTATATCATTAGTTTTCTTTTATAATCAATTAATGATTTCTAGGGTTTTGTGATCTAATTATATAGTTTTTATTATTCTTTGAATTGATAGACCAGAATATCGATTCAATATTTGATTTTATGCACGAGATTGATGGATGATTATATAAAAGGATTAAATGTAATTGGAAAGAACCTATGTAACCTTAAAGATAAGCACCATATACTCTTTAGGATTGAGACAACCAAATAGTAGAATTCATAGATCTTAAAATGGTTCTAGGATTTGCAATAAAAAAAAAAGGGGGTTTTCAGTTAGAATCTTAGAATTAAGATTAGCATGCTTAAGAAAGATGTTAATTTAATTTAGGAATTCTCACCATCTAGATGATTATGATGAAATTGATGGATTACATAAATGTTTTATATGGATCAGTATTTGAATACTAAGACAATTTTTATTTATCTTTTATTTTTATTCTCTAGTTCATTAATTCATTAGTATAATTTAGTTTGATTGTTAATTTAGTTTTAATAGTGTTAGTAAATGAATGATTTTTTTGCTTAGCTAATAGATTAGGGGTAAAGCACTAATACTCACTTTATTGGTCTTTAAGGGATCGACGCTCGGGCTCACATCCATTATTATTATGAACCGATAGGTACACTTACCTCCAATTACTAATCTTAATGCAAATGAGGGTGCTAGAGTACTCAAGCAAAAGGAAAGACACTTGACCCTTGGAAAGGTAAATGACAATAGACGAAGAGGTGTAGAAGCTACTTAAAGTCAGTTTCATCAAGGAGGAGCCTTATCTAACTTAGCTAGCTAATTGCATACTAGTCAAAAAGTCCAATGGAAAGTAGCGAATGTACATCGACTTCATTGATTTCAATAAAGTCTACCTAAAGGATTTCTTCCCTCTCCTTATAACTACCTCCCCTTCCTTAGGATCGACTAGCTTATTGATTCAACCTCTTGCCGTGTACTCCTAATTGTCATGTATGCATTCTCTAATTATAGCCAAAGTAGGATCTATGAGCTTGACTAATTGTACACATCATTTGTCATATTGCTGCAACGTCATGCCCTTTGAACTTAAGAATGTTTGGGTGATATACTAATGGCTGGTAACCAAGATGTTTAACATAACAACATTGAGGTCCAAGTCAAGAGCAAACAAACTAATGGCCACCTTAAGGACCTCTAAGAAACCTTTGACATACTATGGAAAGTCAGCATGAAGCTTAACCCCTAGAAGTGTGCCTTTACCACTTTATTTGGAAAGTTCTTGGGGTATATGGTCACTAATGCAGAATAGGAGCCAATCTAGAGAAAATATAAGCTATTTTGATACGTAGCTCCATATGCCTTTACCACTTTATTTGGAAAGTTCTTGGGGTATATGGTCACCAATGTAGAATAGGAACCAATATAGAGAAAATACAAGCTGTTTTGACACGTAGCTCCTAAAGACAAGACAATAAAGGATATCTAAAGGTTCACAGGTTGTATTACTACTCTAAACAAGTTTATGTCTAAATCTATAGATAGATGTGTAGAGTTCTTTAAAGTGTTGAAGAAACCATCCAAATTTGAGTAAACTAACTATTATTAAGAGGCTTTTGAAGGCTTTAAATGATTCTTGTCAACTCCACCAGTGCTAAAGTTAGTTCCCAAAGAGGACTTATACCTTTATTTTTCATTTAGTGGCTAAGCCCTCTCCTTAGTCCTAGTCTAAGGAAGTAGAGATAGTACTAACCTATTTATTTTGTCAGCCACATTCTTTGGGGACTAGAAGCACAATACACTAAGGTAAAGAATTTTGCTGTTGTAGTGGTTATTACAACTTAGAAGCTTAGATTATACATTGAAGCCCATTAAGTGATAATCTCGATTGATTAACTAACATAATGGATCTTATGGAAGCCTAATACTTCTAAGGGGATGGTGAAACATGCTATCAAGCTCAATGCACACAAAGTCTAGTATTGACCTGTAAGGCCATAAGAGCACATGTCCTCACGGATTTCATTATAGAGTATTCCATGGAGAGGAAGCATGCAATACGGGAGACAAATTGGTATAGATTCTCTACATCAATGGTTCATTTACTTGAAGGGGAGTAGAGTAGGACTTGTGAAACAAGGATTGCATAGGATAAAGATACATTACATTTTGAAGTTTAGAATCTCAACTAGCAACAAACAAGTTGAGTATGAAGCCCTCATAGCCAGCATGAAACTAACAAAGGAAATCGGTGTAGAATGGTTAGAAGAATTTTCAAATACCTAGTTGGTCATTTAGTAAGTGAAAGGTGAATATGTAGCTAAGGATGATGGAATGGCTAAGTATTGAGATTTTACAGGCGCTTAAAGTGGAGTTCTCTCTTAGGCCATTTTTAAAATTCCTCGAGTGGAGAACTTAAAGCAGGTAACCTCATTAGGATGGTCGTAACCAATTTTTCCACCCTAAAAGATATACCAATAGTTTTTAGAGATACAGCTTGCAAAGTTTGGGCCATATTAGATGGATCTACTTCTAGCTTATCTAAAGTACGACATTGTCCCTTAAGATAGGAAGAAAGATGATGTACCAAGTGTTGAACTACATCCTAATCGATGACCTACTATATAGGCAAGGTTACTATATCCCTTACCTTAAATGCTTGAGACCGCAAGATGCACAATGTATCTTAGCCAAGATGCATGTTGGGGTATGTAGTGACAACATCAAGAGCCACGCCTTCTTGATTAAAGTTTTGTTACTTGGTTATTATTAGGTAACCATGAATCAAGATAATGGTCTTAAGGTACTCCCAATGCTTGAAGTATGCACCTGTAGACCAACCTTCCAGTAGTAAACTTATAACCCTAGCTAGTCTTTGGCCTTTCACCTAGTGGAGACTCAATATATTGGGTCTAAGGCCACTAGTCAATGGTAGTTTATCATTGTAGCTGTTGACTAAGGCTATTGATCAATGGTAGTTTATCATTGTAGCTGTTGACTATTTCACTAAATGGGTAGAGGCAAAAGTTATGGCTAAGATAACCATGAAGATCATATAAAGCTTCATCCATAACTCCATACTATATAGGTTTGGCACACCATATACCTTAATAATAGACAATGGGACTAAGTTAGACAATAATCAGTTTAGAGTTTTCTACAAGAAATGGGGTGTGTAAATCCATTACACCTCCATGGTGCACTCCTAATCTAATGGACAAATTGAAGCAATCAACAATAATATTTTCAATAGTCTTAAGAAAACAATGGATCGGGCTAAAGACGAGTGGTCGGACAAGCTCCCTTCTATCTTATGGGGTTATTGAACTATACATAGGATGTCCATGAGAAAAACACCATTAAGACTTGCCTTATGGCTCAAAAGTAGCCACACCTATCAAACTCGAGCTCCTAAAAATTCAAATTGAGGAGTTGGACGTCATGGCTAATGTGATTGACCTTAAGACCAACCACAACACAGTCGAAGAAGTTCATTACCTGATTGGGATAAGAGTGGTAGCCTATCAACAAAGGATGGCTGGTTCCTATGATTAGTCAAGTATAAGTCTTCCAACCTTGCAACTTGGTGTGATATATCGAGCCGTAGTATAATAATAGGTCTGTCATGGTGATGCCCATTTGGAGAGTGCTAATTTCCAAACATTACCATGCATGGAGAATAATTGGATAATATAGAAAATGATTGACTTTAGTTTAAGATCATTGAAAGATTCCAATGTGTTTAACTCTTGAATTCAAGGATACACTAGGGTTAGTTCACGACTTAATATTAAGTTTCAAAAAATACGTTGATTTTTTTATAGTACTACTAAAAGTCACATTGTTACTAAAAAATTACAATAAACTTGGTAGGCAGTACTTTTTATCATCTCTATACATATGGTACCAAAAACGGAACGTAGTATTATTATATGATGCATAAAAAGAAAAAGCGACTTAAAAAATATCTTGAATTCATTTAAAATTCATGATGATGTGACATTCTGTTTTCTTCAAGTGTTGCTTTCTTGTTCAAAGTTTATCAGCAAGAGAACTCCTTGATATTTTGAAAACAATGGCATAGAATTCATCGATTGGCCTTGATATTTGGATGCGGTTCAATGAAAGAGTGAAAGGTGATCTCCGCGTCGATGATTTGAACAAGCAATAAATTTATGACTTTCGAAGTGTACGAAATTTAGAGCTTGATCAGGTTCTCTTTATCTTTTGGCAATGAATTCCTTAGCATTCTCTAATATATTATTGCTTATTTTCGTTTTCTTATTCTAATTTTCTGCAATCACGCACATTGTTATCTTCATTTATATTAGTCCTTTTTCTGCTGTTCAGCGTCAAAAGGAGTAATTTCAGCCAAAACATATTAACAAGAAAATTGTATAAAGTAAAAGGTGGAATATAAATGATGAAAAGTTATTACCAAAAAAATTGTAACTTACGGTTAGAATGATTTTGCGTAAAGGGCATGCCTTCTTCTTTTCCCGTTTTCCCTTTTGCAGGACTTATTTTCATGAACATATATTTCATATGGAAAAAGTTTCTAAAATTATATATATACATATGCTACATATATATATATACATGTATATATATATATGCACTCTAGGAAAAGCATGCATTATACATTATAAGTTAAGTTTTATAAGTTATTTTTGCTTACAAATCATGATTTATTGACCATTTTTTTATAAGCGATCCTAAACTACCAAATCCTCTAAGTTAGTTCTAAGTGATTTCATAGTAGTTTTCTTTAGTCAGAAATCTTATGAGTTACTCTTTGAACTAGACAGGGGTTATCTATGACATTAATTTTATCTTTTAACACAACTTTTGAGTTTCTTTAAGTTAAGCTTCTTGCTAAACTATTCTCTAAGCTGCCTTTGACTCTATTATCTTTAGAATTTTTTATAAAATCAACCTTTGACTAAATTTGACTTTGGAATCCACCATGATACATGATTTTCAATTTTATATAAATATTATACACACACACACACACATATATATATATATTTCTATGCTTTTACCACTTCTAGTAAACTCATTCTAGGTCAAGGTATGAGATGATTATGCCAATCTTTGCTAAATATCCTATAATGTGGATACATAAAAATTACCAAACTAATTTTAATGATATTTCTTAAAAGAGTATAAAATCACTTTTTAAGCTTGAATATAAAGTTTTTGTTTTCTTTTCCATTTTTTCTCATTTAGGTTCTTTTTCTAGCTCCTTCATCGCCTTTATAAATAGGGTTAAGGAGATATTGAATAGTTGGGGTAGATTTCCATCTATAGATACATGTTTTAAAAGTTTAAACTAGAAACCATCTTATGAGCCTCTAAAGTCACCTTACAACTTGTACCATGTAAATATACATGATCTAATATATCTTTGGAACCATGACTTCCTTTTACCCTTTTTTTTTAAGTAAAAATTTTATTAGTAATTCACATGTGAAATCATGATATTAAAAATTTAAGTTAATATTGCTTTTAACGTGCGCATTACAAGCATATATAAATATAAAGGATTTCATTAAAAACACAAAGTAATAATAAAATACAATAAAGATAAACTGTGATGTTGGCTTAAGTCAGAAATTGAGATAGATTTTATTGTTTAACCGAATGTTAGCTTGAAATATGAAGTTATTAGTTCAATTGACATGGTTGTATATGTAGCGATTTGGTTGTAGTGGTCAATGCATGTAGCGTAAGTTTTGAGCTACACATAACTTTAGAAGAGTGATGTAGAGTGACACATAAGAGATGACTTGGAGAGGAAGAAGTAGAAATGAATAGTAGGTAGTCTTAGAGAGCTCCAAATACACATGTGAAAGGTGAATGAGCTATAAAGCATCAACTCCACAATTCTAGACGAAAGGTGGTATATTCATTACTTTGAGCTCTGTTTGATCTTTTGCAATGTTAGTGTAATAGCATGATGCCATTTCTCTAAATAATTGATTTTTTTTTCCCCAATGAGGAGGAGCTTTGAGGTATTTATAAGGTTAGGCCATTGATAATGTTTGTCTGATCACGTTGTCCAACGATGGCTAATATGAGTCCTCCTATTGATGGCTTCCTCCATAGGCTCTTGCTAAGCCTAAGCCCATAAAGAGCTTCTCAAGGTGCATGAGCTTTCCCAAGAATGATTGATAATAGACAGATCGGTTCAACGATCCTTAACCTAAGTTTATCATACTAAGTCTCCTTAAGTTATCTCAATATCATGGATCAAAAACCTTAGGCCCTGTCACTTTATGCTAAAGAGTTAAGCCTAAATCATTACAAGACCTAAAGCACAAAATCCATTTTAGCCCCTTACTATGGTTATGTTCCTTATATTTGTAAATTAATTATTCAATCGACATGTTCATGTTCGTTATATTTGTAAATTAATTAATCAAGTTACATGTATTAACTATACCATACTCATGTTTATGGTATCCTCACTACACCAAATTTGCAATTTAGTCTTTTAGGGCAATCATAAATGCCCTAATGGGGTAGTTTAACTTGTTAGAGTAGTCATAGATACATTTAATTAGTGGGTTGATGAAATAAGTCTTAAGGATAATAATAGCTACCTTAACATAGAAGTATCATAATAGAAATTTGCTGCATCAAGAAGAATCACCATATAACAAGGCACTAGAATTTCTTTTGTTTGAATCTACAAGGGAACTTTTACCTACCCTAAAAGCTTATAGATACTTGTTATGATGGCAAAAGCTGCACTAAAATGTCATTAGAATTTCTCTTATTCAAGTCTAATGGAGCAGTTTTGTCCGTGCTAAAAGTATATTCATACTTGTTATGACAACAAGAATTGACCAAACAAGTCATTAGAATATTCTCTTCTTCAAGTCTATTAGGTCACTCTTGTCCATTCTAATTCTAGAAGCTATTTAAATCACTTTGGTAGCAACAACAGTACCTTAAAAGAGTGCTTTTCTTTGCATCTAGTATAGTATGTCTCAACAGGACTTTTTTTAGTTATAAACATGAACTAAATCTATGTAGAATTAATTTAAAACTCTTAATTAAAAAGTGAAGTTATCATAATGTATGCGTATATCAGTTAACAAATTTTATTGTTGAAAACATATTCAACCATCAAAGCAATATGAAATTATCAATACAAAACACTTTCAAGTTTTTCCCATAATCCAATGAGTTTTAGACATATTTTTTCAAAAAAAAAAAAAAAAGAAAAGAAAGAAAAACCTAGCTAAATGATTAGGATATTCTATAAACCTTCAGTTTGCATCCTACTACGTGAGCACCTTGAAGAAATCATCTATCCATTCCTATAAATAATGAAGCTAATCTACCAATGTAACAATATTACGACATAAATAAATAAAAAAATATATTTACATGAAGTTAATGCTCAAACAACCCAAGCACCAAAAACATGAGCATAATTAATAAGAATGAGTAACTTCAAATAGTATAAAAATATTAAATATTGGCTTAAGCATATCTGTGATGTGTGTATAAAAATTGAATATAACTATACATTCAAATTTTAACTATAAAATAATTATTAAATCAAATCGGTGACACAATTGATTATTAATGAAAAAATTATACATATGGCCTTTTTTTTTTTGGCTTGGGACAAATGGCCCTTAAAATGTGAAAAAAAATATACAACTATGATAATATATCGTGAGTATATATAATAATCACATTTAATGTACTTAATTAGAAAAAAAAAAACCACCATGTAGTTATAAAAACAACGATGGAATATTGGTTGATCAATTTAGTACATAGATCATAGCATCGTAAATTTTTCAATATGAATTGATATTACCTAATAGAGTTATGCATCAATTTGAGAACTTTTAATTGAAAAAAGCTACAAAAAAAATGATAAGGAATGTGAAAAATTGAAATAAAAGGTTTATGTCATGTCTTAAACAGGAAAAGTCGTAATAGTTCCGTTATATAAACTAACTTAAGATAGAAGCTGATCTTACAATTGTTATCATAGATACAGTTTATACAAAGTGTATATGACTTAACTAGCTTGAAGTATCCACTTTGATATCTGTCAATAATCAAACCTATAGTATAGCTTTTTATAATATCTATTCAAGACAACCTGTTGTTCGATAATATAATTGTACTTATATAAGTACTTTTACATATAGAGTTATAATTTACTTTAAAAGTTTAGAAAAGACACAAGTCTTGAAGTTTATTTACAATAAGATAGGAAACTAATGGGTATCATAAGGAATTCCCAGTTAGTTTCCTCAAACCAAAAAGAAAAGTTAAATGATGAGATTTGGTAGATTCTCCTTTCCTTACTTTCTTAGCCAACTATATACTAACTTAGGAGTAGTGATATCCGTATTGGGATGTCAGGATAACTAGTTTAGTAAGTGGAACGGAGTTAGAAAAGTATTATGTAATCACAAACAAGGCTATCAATTATAATGAAATATAATGAAATCAATCACTTGAAATAGTGCACAATGTTATTCGGTCTATTGTGAGGTCAGAAAAATTATATCAACTCTAACCTGGATTGAGGAGTTTATTGTGACTTAAAATCAAACTAAACCTAGGCTTGTGCAATAGAGATCTCTCTTCTCCCGTGACCACCATTGAACCATAGCCCTCAACCTTGTTGCGATCTCTTCACCTGTCATTTAGTTCGACTAAAGATGGAAAAATGACCATTTTAACTATCCTTATAGAAGAGAGTTGGTATTTGGTTCGACACTCATAATTGTTCCACTAATGGTTATTATACATGTCTAGTTACGTTAACGGTTAAATCATTATTAGCTCCATTTAGAGGTAGCTAGACAAGTTCACATACTATACTATGAAATCAAGCAAAGTATTAGTCCAAGGAGTTTAACTCCTGTTATAAGTAGAATACCAATCACATTTATGACATACGCACAAATAGCTAATTTACAATCACAAGTAGAAGTACTTTTAAACCTCTAAATGCTTTGATATAGTATCTCAAAAAGCAATAAAGCCACGATCCCAACTTACATATATTGAGGCTATTGCAAAAAGCTTATATTATTGACGCTCTACTCACTAGGAGACTTTATATGTATATAAAACCTATATTTATTTTTTGTAAAAGTTATGAAAACGTTATGGTTTTATTTACTCTTTACATCACCATGAATTTATATACATAAATACATATATACATATATACTTAAAGTATATTATTATTTTTATATGATGGAATATAGTTTTATTTAAATATACATATTATAGTTCTATTATATAAGTTATATTAAGTTAGTGAGCATTAATAATATATGTAGTTATATTATTACATATAATATATCATTTTGATCGTATCTAAATATATTTTTATTCAGTCATGTTACGTTTCAATTTTAATAAGGTTATCATAGTACTCAATTTTTTTATAATATTATAGAAATATTAGTTATATTACCTAGGATTATCCAATTTTAGTAAAAGTAATGTCATCGGATTCGTATAAACTTGATGATGCGTATTACGGGTTTTATCTTGAGAAATAACTTTTAAACTGTATTTTTAGTTTCTAATATACCCATATGCTCCTATAACAAGCCTTATCATATTATATAAATAAGCTATATTTTATATAATTTCCTAAAATAGCTTAGTAATACATGTAATTTCTAACCCTAACACGTGTATAGCCTAACCTAAGTTATATAATAGTACAAAATACTATAAAATCCCACTCTAATTAAACCTAGGTAGCATGTATATGTATAGGATTTATTCTAATATTTATCACATTTTAGTCTAGTATTACTAAAAACGTGTCCTAGTTAGTAAATTAGGCTATTTAACTAAAGAAATTCATAATAAATAGCTTGGGTTACCAAATAATTCTACAAAAATTTCTATAAACTTCTAAAAATATAGAGAATTCAGTCAATAAGTGGTTCCATGTTATTGGATTTATCGGCTATATATCCATAATCATGGTTTTACCTTTAATTTACGATTAGTGAAGGAAATAATATTGTTTTTGTACGAGATAATTTCTAACAAACCCCAATATTATTACAAGTGTTAAGAGGTTAGTAATTACCATTTTCACCAATTATTTTTTTATAAAAAAACCCATTTATTTCAATATATTCAGTTTTTCAATCTTAAGGTCCAAAAATATAATAAATATTACACATGCATATAATCAAAACACAGATTAGATAAAATTAAACTATACCTAATAAGGATCATACAGTAAATTTTTGGGCATGAACAACATCATTTAATTAATTTATTTCTAATTTCAAAATTCAGATCACTAGGGTAGCTTATTAAGGAAGTATATAAAATACTTAGTATTTCACCAAAATAAAATTATGACATGATAGAATCCTAAAAATAACCTAGGAATAATTTATTTTTTGTAATTTTTTGGATTAGTGTAGTATTTTTATAAAATATTAGAAAAATAGGGTAGAATTGGGAACGCACCATTCGTCTGAGCTTTGATGGTTATCGTTTAGGAAGGAGTGATCAGAGAGGCTAGATAGTGGGTAGACTAGTGGTGGCCAGTGGGGTTTGCTATCAGGTGGTGGTTTGGGTTGGCTATGCAAGGGTTGCTGTTGTCTCCTTATTTTTGATTTATTTTTCTGAATTTTTTTCTTATTTTTCTTATTATTGTTCTAAACTTTAAAATGCTAAACACTACATATTTGAGGTCAATTGCTATTTATATGGTGTAGGGTTGTCCAAAAAGAATTTTTTCCTTATCTATTATTTTTTTTATTAGCATGAGGTGTCTTAATTTAGGTATTTTGCATTTTGATTCATCACTTCTTAACTGAATCCATTGCCGTAGAAGTTGTTCTAGAATTTCTAAGTTGTTTCTAACAATTAGATGAGGTTTGGATTGGGTTTTGGTTGATATTTTATTTAATAATTAAAAAAATAATAGATAAGAGAANTTTCTTATTTTTCTTATTATTGTTCTAAACTTTAAAATGCTAAACACTACATATTTGAGGTCAATTGCTATTTATATGGTGTAGGGTTGTCCAAAAAGAATTTTTTCCTTATCTATTATTTTTTTTATTAGCATGAGGTGTCTTAATTTAGGTATTTTGCATTTTGATTCATCACTTCTTAACTGAATCCATTGCCGTAGAAGTTGTTCTAGAATTTCTAAGTTGTTTCTAACAATTAGATGAGGTTTGGATTGGGTTTTGGTTGATATTTTATTTAATAATTTGTATTATATATATTCTATTTATATTTAGTATATTTACTTCGATATGTGTATATACCCTACATAATTGATACATGTAATGTGTAAACATACTCATATAATTATGTTTCTATCATGTATTTTATTTTTAATATATATTTTCTATTTAATTTTGTGAATTTGTAGCTTATTTAATATAATTTTAAGTTTTTTGGTTAATTTATGAGTATAATTATTATATATATTGTATATATTCATAAAAATACACGTATATTCATATCGTATATTATGCTATATTATTTCTTTTTATAGCTTAAATAACTTATCTTTAAATCCTTATTGTATTTTAAGCTCGATTTTAAACGTTGTGACAATTTTTTCACTATATTATATAACTATACTTTTAAGGCCGAAATTAGGAATTTGGGTTATTATTTTTATAATTTAACTTGACTAGGTTACTTCAACTAACTTTTTTATCATAGTCGTAAAATTTGACCTTATCACATATGGCCCAATGATTTTTCACTACATGACACGTATCACATACATACACATCCACGGGCACATATTAGTTACATGGCATGATACGTATCACCATGCTTGCACTTATGCCATTAGCCATGCATCGCTTTAAGACACATGGTGCATTCTCATAAGATCACATGGCTAACATAGCGCCATGTCAATATGTCTTTCCTTTTCTTTTTCCTCCTTTCCTGCTCTTTCCTTTGTTTTCTGGTATGAGTTTAGCTTGGATAACTCACTTTACGGTCGTTTTTTATCCAATTTTGCTTACGATTTCACCAAGTCAATGGTGAAATCTTGAAGTACACTTGGTATACTTTGAATTGATATCATTATTGTGTCCAAAAACAATCGTTTAGGTGATTTAAATGAGGATTGAAAATCAAAGTTGACATATATTCTCAAATTTTCCTCTCATTTAATCTTTCCTGATTCAAGTTTTCTCAATAAAAGTGAAAGCTTCTGACCATGATTCTTAGTAAAAAATCACATCAATAAAAGTCCTTTGACCATTGAATTCTCAAGATTTGTGGTCAATTCCATTGAAATCCAAATTCAACTTCTTTCAAAACCCATTAAAGCATATCCTTTGAATTTGCTTCGGTTTTGAATTTCCAAGCGAAATCAAATGCTCAACAAGTATAAAAGGGATAGGGGAAGCTCGAATAGGCACTAAAATCAATAAAGAAACCTTCTCTCTCTAACAACCATTGAGCTTTCTCTCTCTGCTACGGTATCTCTCTCTTTCTTTACAATTCCCCTTATCTAACCACTTTTGACTCACGCCGCCACCCTGGCCGAACCCCCCTGGACGTTAGCTCCCTAACTTAACTAAGCACAACATCCGTTGTAGCCTCTTGAGTCTCTACTCACCAAACCCCAATCATCCATATGGCTACTATTGTGAACCACCACCTATGACTCTCCTTAACCGAAACCACTACTACGGCTAAGCTCGTAATGGTTTAAAACTCTAGAACCAACCTTCATTTGAGCTCTAGCTACACCAATCTAGTACATGCAACCACCACCATTGATGGCCAAAGCTAACCACCACCTAGATGGCCTCATTTGGTCGCGACATTTCGCTTACACCCCTATAATCCAATCCAGCTCACATGAAACCAAAGTTCCTTTCGTAAAATTCGCCTTGAAACCACTTTCATTGCGCTTGTAGCACCTAATTTTTGCCCCCCCCCCCCCCCGCCTTTTATTTTTCAAAATAGGTTATAGGGTTCTAAATTAGAAAAAAAAATACAAAAAATGGAAAATAAAAAAAAAAACCCTAAAAATAAGAGATGTAGGAAAAAATACAAAAAAATAGAAAAATAAGAAAACCAAAAAAATATAAAGTTTATGAAAATACTAAAAAAATAGGAAAATAGGAAAAAACACAAAAAATAAGAAGTTTAGGAAAATACTAAAAAATAGGAAAATAGGAAAAAGCACAAAAAATAAGAAGTTTAGAAAAAAATATAAAAAATGGAAAAATTTAGAAAAATACATAAAAATTTTGAAAAGTCACAAAAAAAAAAGAAAAAAATAGGAAATTTAGAAAATAATGAATTTTTTTTAGGTAGTTTAAATAGAATCGATTTTTAAGTAAACTTAAATAAAGGACCATTGGATTTGGGTTTAAATTTACATTAAACTCTGACTTATGTGCAATTTAATTACATAAATAGATAAGGCACAAACCAATGGATTAATAGATAAGTGCATGAATAAAGCATTGGGTTTAGATAGAGGTTAAAGGTTCGACACTTATTAAAGGCATAGGGATGTTTTTTCTACCTTTCTCCTTTTTTTCAAATCATGCATGGCCACATGTTAGGTTGTTATTGGATTACGTGTCTAATTGTGATACGTGGTACTTTATGATTTCCCTTAACAACAAATTTTTTTCCCTTCATATTTTTCTTTCCTTTGCTTTCTTTTTTTAAAACAACACACATATTGGAAAGAGAGGGGGGGAGGGGTGGGGTGATGCTTCATTTGGAATTTGCAGGGGAAGGGGGAAATTCTTTTTTTTTAAAAAAAAAAATACATGGGATTGGGAAGGCATATATACACATACGGTGGGGGGATTTGAGATTTAAAAAAAAAAACACAGACACATACACAGAGGACATCCTTTCTCTTTCTCTCTCCAAACAGGCGTCTCCCTCTGTCTACTGTTTGATCTTTCTCTCTCTCTTTGAACCAGGTTTCTCTCTCTCTCTCTCTTATTGCTAGATCTATCTCTCTTTCTCTTGTACTCTGATACGAGGCAAGCGCACCTATCAATTTTAATATAGTCGGATATGAGTCCGAGTCGATCCCTCAGAGATTTTGAGTACTAATATTAGCTTTAGCTTTATTATCTAACCGGAAAATTATGATGAGTTGAATGAATTAAAAATACTGAAATTAACAACTAAACTACTTATGAGACTTAATTACGCAAATTAGAAAGCAATAAACTACTAACGACTTCAAGTATGCAATGATGTATTTAGGAATTATTTCCCCTAGTGTTTAACATGTAACCTTTTTAAAATATATTCAATTTAGTTTCTATGATTCTTGACCGGAGGGATTCACAATTAAAGCTAATATCTTTCTCAAGCATATTAACCCTAATTCTAAATTATTTACCGGAATCTCTTCACTTAGTAATATAACTTAGAATTGCATTAATGTTTAATGAATTCCCACACAAACAATCAACTTTTCCGAAAGAATCATGTATCTTATCTCTAAGTATACATGTAATTCTCTTCAATTATGTTAAGATCTAATTACACATGCAATTTCTCAATTAACATGCATAATATCATATATTGATACTCTAGAATTATCAATCCATAATTAACGACATAATTGAATCAAGAAAAGATAGAAACTTTCTTGAAATTATAATTCAATCCAAGGGTTACATGAAACCCTAGGTTCCATAATCCTAAATACTTGAATTCTAAGCTATCATAATGAATCTAAAAACAAGTTCCATCAAAAACATAAAATAAAACATGAAAACTCCTCTTGATTTGATGAACAATCTTTAATCTTGAAATCGATGTCGTTATCGCTTCTTGATGTTGTTTCTCCTTAAGTCTCTTCTTGTCTCTTGTGTCTCCGTTTCTGTAATGTCTCTCTCCTTTTGAACCCTAAGATATCCTTTTATATGTGTATTACACGGATTTTATTTTCGTCACCGGACACGGCCTGAAACACGGCCGTGTCCCCAGGTCGTGTAACTTTCTGCACAAAGGCAAAATTTCTGCATAACTTCAAAACTTCATAACTTCTTCGTTTGAACTCGAAATTGAGTGAAACTTGATTTGTTTTCTTCGTTTTTGAGCCTAGAACGCGTTTAAACCCTGAAATCAACATTTTACTCAATTAAGTATCAATTTCTTTAAATAAAACCAAAAATGTACGGGAAATGCTATAAAATCACCATATAAAATATGTTTAAAATTAGAGTTATCATACTCCCAAACTTTTCCCCTCTTTATGAACACTGCACGTCAGCTACCTAAACCTACGTCCACAGCATGTACAACGTATGCACATAATGAACCCACACCATAGAGATCATGGACACCCACTATCTTGCACCCTCATCCTCTCTCTCTCAGGCGTCTCTCTCCCTCTCTCGTTGAACTAAACTCTCTCTACTGTCAGGCTCTCCCTCAACCACTTGCGCGGCCACTCACCTTTAACCTATCATTGATTCTCTCTCATCCCACATGCACAACTTACCCTCTCCCTCTCTCCTCGACCTCTCTCTCTCTTTCTCTAAATAAGAACACATACACAGCCCCACTTGGCACTCTCTCGAACCTTCTTACTATCTGACTCCTTATCTCTTGCCCCATACCAACACCCCCCTCCTCACCATCTCTCCACCAAACCCTTCAGCCACTATCCTCCATAGTTACGCATAATACGCATACACAATCAGATCTACTGATCTCTCTCCACTACGCGTTGCAGCCTATACCAAACCATCCTCGCACACGAACATGCGACCCTCACTAAAGACCAAACCACCACAGTAAGCATCAATCAGACCCATCGTTACCCTCTATTGCGATCAATTGCTACGATCGCTCACTATTTAACGACAAAACACCACTAACAACCACTAAATCTAATGATACTGTTACGAGACCCCCTTTTGTCAATAAAATTTCCATAAAACTACCTTCACTTGTGAAAATATCTTCCCAAAACCTCCTTGGAGCACCCCACTGATGTCTTTATCTTCTTCTACAAATCGAGTCATTTGACCCGAATTTGACCTAGAAATCCGCAACCCGCATTCGACCCATGCTTTAGTTCTGACCCGTTGGTGCTCTAACCCGAACCAAGACATGTGACCCGACCCAGTAAGTACGACCCGCGCCAACTTCCAGTTCCTTTGGTTCGGCATTGTTGTTTTAGTTTAGGCTTACGTCATTTATTTTTTGTTTCTTTATTTCGTTTTTTTTTCTCTTGCTTTGTTTTGTTTTGTGTATTGTAATTTGTGACAAAAAAAAAAAAGAAAAGAAAAAAAGGAAAAAGAAACTGAAAAAAAAGAAAAAGGAAAAGAAAAAAGAATAGTTTAGTTTTTATTTATTTATTTATTTTAAGCATAATAGAAATAGATAAAATAATAAATAAATAAAAAATAATGAAAATCATTTTTATCACTTAGAAAATTGACTTTTCAAAAATAAATAAAAATAAACAAATATTTTCAAAATTAGGATCATTTAAAATTTCCAAAAATAAAATCTAATTTAGGACCCTTTAGAATCTTTTCTTCAAGTAAATCAAAATGGGTAAAAAAGTAAACTCGGCTATTTTTTCAAAATTTAAAATTAATCAACTCGCTATGTTTTTAGTAAATAAAATGCGGAAGTCTAATCTTAAATAACAGATACGTAGGCACCCATACATCAGTACGAGGTGACTTAAAATATATAAGTTTTATTTTTTCTAATTTTAGATAATCATCTAAATTGATCAATTTAGTCGCTTGTATCATAATTAGCTGTTTAAAAATTAAAAAGGGTATATATGAAAAGTGAAGTTAAATTCGGAAAATTAAAAAGTGGTACTAGTTTAGGATTTAATAAATTAGCCCTTAGATTTAGATCTCTGATTTTCAAAAAATCATTTTATAAATTGGTTTTTTAATCGATAGACTGGTAGTTAAGTTATAACTAATTCACCTTATTGGTTATAACTTAACTCTTTTTCCTAACTTTAGTCAGGTGGCGACCCCAATACCTCTTCAAATTGAAAAAAAGGTTTTCTTTAAACCCTAGTTGAGGATTGGTATTAAACAGGTAGAGTTTGGTACTAATCGGTTTAAAGAAAGCCTAACTTTATAAAAATAACTGAAAGGGTAAAAATCTAGGTTTGACAATGCCCTCGACATCTGTTGTTTCTTATACACATAGCATGTGGGAACTCGACTTGTAGAGCTTTAACCCGACCTGACTGAAGTTGCTCCATCCATTGACCTGCGAAACCACCTGGTCCGACCTTATCACATATTTTGGTTTTTGGTTCATGTTATATATTTTTTTGTGTTATTTATTTATTATTGTAATTTGTAATTGTAATAAAAAAAAGGAAAATGAGAAAAAAAAAAGGAAAGAAGGATAAACATAGGGAATGTGAGACAAAAATACATAACAATAAATAATATAAAATAAGCAAAAATAGAATAAATGTTTTACCACCTAGGAAACCATTTTTTTAAAATAAAAAATAAAAAAATAAAGAAAATAAATTGGACCTTTTTCAAAACTAGGACTTTTTTAGAACCTTCAAAATGAAAATAAAATAATTTTAGACCCTTTAAAGTTTTCTTAAATAAACTTTAATGAACTTAAAACATAAATCTAACAAGATTTTCAAAATTAAAATTAACCAACTCATTAATATTTTCTAAAAGAATTACATACATCTAATCCTAAATAGTTGATATGTAAGCAACTCTTGAGTGATGTAAAAAATAAAAAAATTAATTTTTCCTTTTTTTAGCTTAAAATTATTCAATTAAAAGTAATTTTAATAAATTAAGTTGTTATTTCAAAAAGGTGATTTTATGAATTAAATCCAAATTTAGAAAAGTTTACAATACTCATAAGGGTTTAAAAAACTTAACCCCCAGACTCATTTCTCTGGTTTTTCAAAAACCTTTTCTCTAAAATCTATTTTTTTCTCATTTAAACCAGTATCTAGATTAAAACCGAATCTACCCATTTTGTTTTGACCTAAACCATTTCCCAACCTCGATCAAGCGGCAACTTTTGAATTTCTTTTAAAAAATAAAAGTTTAGTTTTCCTTAAACCTCAATTGAGGATCAAAATTGAATAGATAAGGTTTAATATTGATCAGTTTAGGGAAAAATAGGAAAAATAGGAAAAATATTAAGCTCTACAACAGTTTATAATAAAATGAAATAGCAAATAGAGTAACAATTAGCAAAAACAATAGGAAAAACTAAGTGGAATGTAAACCTTGACCATGTAAGTATAAGTGGGTATAGGATTGGTAGGATATGAGGCTCTCCTTGTACCATATCCTATAAGGTACAAGTTCCCAAATTTTTAAACTATAGACTACTATATAATACCTTGGAACCATCATAAAACCTGTTATCTATAAAACCTACATGGTATGAGGTATCTTATGAAACTCATAAACTTCACCTTTCTTCTTATAAATTTTAAGTTTATGTGATATCAAAAAAGTAATATATATATATTTACATGTATCCAATAAGTTTTTCATATGCAAAACTTATGGAACCTATAGCAAAATCTATGAAATAAAAAAAAAAAAAAAAATTCCTTACTCCATTTTCTCAAGTTTACATGATCTTACTACTTATTAAATGAGAAAGGACAAGGTAAAAGAATGGAAAATGTAAAGTTAGAAAGGAAAACGAGGAAGAATAAGGAAAAGAACGAAATCATGTAAAGCGAAAGAGACAAGTTTAAGGTTATTAACTTATGGTCTTATACTCTCTTTTTTTTTTCCTTTTACTAAAATATTTATTAGCTAAAAATATAGTATTACCATTTATTATATATTTATTAATACTATTTTCTAATTTATTATAAGGTTGTTATAGGGTACATTAAAACATATACCATTCATACTATAGAGTACTGGTTTAGGGTAAGAATAGGGCAGGTTGATCTCATATCTATACCTTATCTTATGAGAGCAAATTCCGAAAAATTTATATTAAGAACCTATTCTATGACTCTTAGTACCCATGTGGAACCTACCTAATTGAGCAAGTACCGGTAACCTATATAATAGGGTTACCCATTGACCCAAATAAGTATCATTTGTAAAATATTATATGGAACATTTTACATGTGCTTGTATGTACACATAAGGGTGAGCATGTAACTTTATCATTTAGGAGACTCACTTGGCGAACCTTTTCCACTAGGTAGGTTTTGGGTTTTAGATAACAATTTTCTAAAACCTATCCCTATAAGATAGGAGACGAGTATATCATTAGGGTACCCTATACTTACTAAACTCGTACTCTAAAGTATACGACGTATATATTTTAGGGTACTATGTACCTGTCTTGTGATAATGATTGAATAATACTGATAAATAAAAAAAATTAATACTATTGCACTCTTTTAAACTTAAAGAAAATAATAACAAAAATTCGGCTTATAATAAAATCTTAAAACTATAAGATCTTGTTTCTACTATCTTGTCCATCTCTCTTCTTCTTTTACTCTTTTTTTGGTAAAACCTTCTCTCTATTTTTATTATCTCATTTTTATATTACTTTCTTCCTCCTTTACTAGTCCTAATTTAGTAAGGTATTAAAAACATTTGATTCTTAACTTATTGTCTAATATACTTTATTGTAGTTATTTAGCACATGTTTTTTGTATTTTATATATAACAATTTTATGATTTGATAAAAATTTTATTTTAATGACTTGAAAGGAGAAGATAAAGAAAATAATTTAGCTTGCCCTAACTAAAGGTTATATGTTTCCAATTGAAAGAATATTCTCTATTCTACCTACTGAAGTTTTATATTCTTACAGTTAATTGTGTTACAAATATAAAACCTTTCTAATTATTATTATTTAGTCCATTAGGGTAGTTATAGGTTTGATATTGATTATGTATTGTAGACATCCCATTTTTGTCTAGTGTAATTAAATTTTTTTTTTTTTGATCGGGAAAAGGGTTCTAATTTGGAAAAACACAAAAAGTAGAAAATTTAAAAAAATAAAAAAGATAGAAAATTTAGAAAAAGTAAAAGAAAAGAAAAAATAAACAAATAAATAAATGAAGATAGAAAATGAAAAAAAAAAATAGAAAGATAGATGGATTTTTAGGCAAATAAACTATTTTTAGGAAAATAGTCTTCAAAGTTGTAAATGATTTAATTGAGTAGCTTTTTATTTTATAGAATAGCTCATACTGTTTTAGGTTAAATACAATTCAATTGCATCATAAATTAAGGTATATGCCAACAACCTAATTAGTTCAATACTTGGTCTTGATATTATATTAAGTGGAAGGTTTTGGGTTCGATTCTTCTAATAGGCACTTTGTGCCTTTTTCAGTTTGTATGAGTTAGGATACACGTAGCGTAAAGTTATTAGGCCACATGTTTGTGTTTAACATGTGGTACGTATCCATTCGGTTACATAGCTGATGTGGTGTTACATCAGCATCTTCTTTCCTTCTCTTTCATTCCCTTTCCCACTTTTTCTTGCATGAACATAGTTCAGTATCACCACTTTGAGACCATCTTTGATTCATTTTTCTTTGTGATTTCACCAAATTAATGGTAGAATCACAATTTAATTACATCATAAATTAAGGTATATGCCAATAACCGAATTTGTTCAATACTTGGTCTTGATATTATATTAAGTGGAAGGTCTTGGGTTTGATTCTTCTAATAGGCATTTTGTGCCTTTTTTGTTTTATATGAGTTGGGATACATTTGGTGTAAAGTTATTAGGCCATGTGTTTATGTTTAACATGTGGCATGTATCCATTCGGTTACATAGCTGACGTGGTGCTACATCATCATCTTCTTTCTTTCTCTTTCCTTCCCTTTCCCACTTTTTCTTGCGTGAACATAGTTCAGTATCACCACTTTGAGACCATCTTTGATTCGTTTTTCTTTGTGATTTCATCAAATTAATGGTAAAATCACAAAGATCTCTTGGAATACTTGGAATCAAACCCAAGAACATGTTTAGAAACAAACTATTATTGGGTCAAATATGGACTTGAAAGCATGGATAACCTTAAATGCATTCATTATCAATTCTCCATGATTTGAGCTCTTTGACATGATTTGAAGCTTCCAGTTGATAGATTTGGCAAAAATAGGTGCTGTGGACACAATTTTGACCATCTTTTTAACACAGATTTGTGTCCAATTCAAAGATTGAATTTAGGTCGTCCTCCTTCATTCAATTTAATCCAATGACTTTCCATCCTATTCTTAGCTTCGATTGATGTAAATAGGACTCCATTTCATCATTCCCGGCATCAAGTTATCACCAAAACACACAAGAAATCACCTGAATGCAAATACTCTCATTTTCTCTCTCTACACCTGTAGCACCTTCTTTCTTTAGCAAATTGCTTGAGCTCGAAAGCTTTCAAGCTAAACCACTACTTCATCTGAGTTTCCAATGTCTTGAGCTTTCCAACCTAACTCGCTAAAAGCTTCGCTGTACCCTCTAAGTACTTCGACCACCATTTGCAACACTAACCCTAGCCATCGCACTTCCACTTTCAAAACCACCATCTTCAACCCTTTCTGACCTCAATTGACAATACAACCCTCCTCATCATACCCAAAACACCCCAGCCTAGTCATCAATTTTTCCTTAACTAGTCAGGTCGTGACCACCCAACCAACATTGCCAACTGTTCGATGCCTAACCACCTCAAGCAACCACCAATTGTAGTAACACCTATCTTAAACCCCCTATCTCTAATCTAAATCACATGAAAAAAACCTTTACCCATTCAAAATTCGTTGTAAAATCACCTTTTGTAACACCACATAGCAAATGCCATCCTCCCAAGTGCGTAACCCGAATTCTCAACTCCAACTTGACCTGACCCAGAGCTCCAACCTTGAAGATTCATGTCTAAACTAGCTTCGACCTATGTCTTGTCCTAGTTTGGCCCTCCTTTTTTTCCTTCTCCTTTATCTCACACTACACTTTGTTGTATTATTATTATTTTTCATTATTTATTTTTTTATGGTTGTTTTCTATTTGTAATAAAAAAAAACCAAAAAGAAAAAAGAGAAAAAAAAAAGGGGACAAAAAAAAGGAAGAAGGAAAAAAGGGGAAAAGTTTATTTTTTAGTTATTTATGCTTTGGTAAAAAAAAAAAAACATTTTGTTTCTTAGAAAATTCACTTTTTAACATAAAAATAAAATAAAATCAACCCTTTTCAAAATTAAGACATTTTAGAATTTTCAAAAACTAAATACATCAAATTAGGACCCTTTTAGAATTTTTTCTTAAAAAAAAAAGTTAATTGATTAAAAATGTAAATTCGGCTATCATTTCTAAAATTAAAATAAACCAACATACATAAAAGTTTTCTTAAATAAACTACGAAAGTCTAATCTCAAATAATGGATATGTAAACACTCGTAGGAAACTACGGGGCAACTTAAAATATGTGAAAAATTATTTTTCCTCTTTTTTCGAAATTATTTCAATTTCTTATTTTTCACAAGTAGATGTTATTTTAATTGTTTATTCATTTATGAACAAGCATTGTCACTAAAAGGATATTTTTGAAAGGTAAAATTAAATTCAAAAAATCAAAAGTGGTACTCGTTTAGCGTTTAATAAGATAGCTTCCAGATCCAAATATCTAATTTCAAAATCATTTTTTTTTTTAAAAATGGTTTTTATTGCAGTCTAGTAGTTAAGTTACAATTGATTCACCTAATCAGTTGTAACTTGACTTTTTCTTTTTTCCTAACCTCGATCAGGTAGTGACTGTAAGTATTTTTTAAAAACATGTTTAAAAACCTAAATTTTCCTTAACTCTTAGTTGATGATTACTATTAAATTGGTAAAGGTTTAATACTAATTAGGTTAAGGAAAATAAAAACCAGGAAAAAATCAAGCTCAACTACTTAGCAACTCCACTAGGAATGTCAAGAGGGTTAATCACTTAACCTTTCAAATTTAGAATTATCTTTTGAAATACCCATACTAGGTGCTACTTATTCATTCTTATATTCTTATTTATATATAATAGTACTGACTTATGTTCTTTTAGGGTTTCCTTTTTTTGGTTTAAATTTTAGGGAGGCCATTCATTAAATGTATTATGAATGCATGGTAGACACGGTCAAACCCAGCTCATATTAGGACCTTAAGACGAAGGGGCCATTATGTGGGCTTCGATTGCTATGGTGTAACCACTGCTCGAGGTTGATTAAGCTACCCCTACTTAAGCTGTAATGTGACCAAGTTTTCTCAATCAAAGTTAGAGCTTCCAATTGTGATTGTTAGTGAGAAATCACATCAATAAAACTCCTTTAACCATTGAATTCCTAAGATTTGTAGCCAATTCCTTTGAAATCCGAATTCAATTTCTTTCAAAACCCATTAAAGCACATCCTTCAAATTTGCTTTGGTTTTTCATTTCCAAGTGAAATCAAATGCTCAATAAGTATAAAAGGGATAAGGGAAGCTTGAATAGGCACCAAAATCAATCAAGAAACCCTCTTGCTTTAACCACCATCGAGTTCTCTCTCTTTGCCATCGCATCTCTCTCTTTCTCTACAATTCTCTCTTTCTAGCCACTTTCGAGCCATGCTACCACCTTAGCTAAACCCCCCTAGACTCTAGATCCCCAATGCAACTAAGCCTAATGTTCGTCATAGCATCTCAAGCCTCTACTCACCAAACCTTAACCACTTGTGTGGTTACCATTGCAAACCACCGCCTATGACTCTCCTTGATCAAAACCATCACTACGACTAAGCTCGTGGTGGTTGAAAACTTTGGACCTAACCTTCATTTGAGCTCTAGCTACCTTAATCTAGTATACATAACTACCATCGCCAAAGACCAAAGTTAACCACTACCCAAACGCCCCCATTTTGCCGCGTCATTTTGCTTACACCCTTATTCTCCAATCCACCTCACATGAAAACGAAGTTTCCTACATAAAATTCCCCTTGAAACCCCCTCCATTGTACCCCTCGATGTCCGTTGTTTCTTCTCCAACCAAAGCTTGCACACAGCACGTGGGAAACCGACTTGTGGAGATTCAACCCAACTGGATCGAAGCTGCTCCATCCATTGACCTGCGAAGCCACTTAGTCTGGCCCTATCACATATTTTGGTTTTTGGTTTTTGGTTCATGTTGTATATATATTTTTTGTGTTATTTATTTATTATTTTAATTTGTAATTGTAATAAAAAAAGGAGAAAAAAAAAAGAAAAAGAGAAAAAAAAGGAAAGAAGGATAAACATAGGGAACGTGAAACAAAAATACATAACAATAAATAATATAAAATAAGAAAAAATAAAATAAATGTTTTACCACTAAGGAAACCATTGTTTTTCTTAAATAAAAAATAAAAAAATAAATTAGACCTTTTTCAAAACTAGGACTTTTTTAGAACTTTCAAAATGAAAATAAATAATTTAGGATCCTTTAGAGTTTTCTTAAATAAACTTGAATCAATTTAAAACGTAAATATAACTAGTTTTTCAAAATTAAAATTAACAATCTTGTTAACGTTTTCTAAAAGAACTACATATGTGTAATCTCAAATAACTGGTATGTAAGTACTTCCAAGGTGACATAAAAAATTAAAAAAAAAAAATAATTTTTCCTTTTTTTTTTGTCTCAAAATTGTTCTATTAAAAGTAATTTTAATAAATTAAGCTGTTGTTCTAAAAAGGTGGTTTTATGAATTAAATCCAAATTTGGAAAAGTTTGTGGTATTCATAAGAGTTTAAAAAACCTAACCCCCAAACTTGTTTTTCTAGTTTTTCAAGAACCTTCTTTTGAAAATTTGTTTTTTTTTTCTATGTAAACTAGTGTCTAGATTAAAACCAAATTTACCTATATAGTTTGGTTTTGACCTAAACCATTTTGTAACCCCGATCGTATAGCAACTCTTGAATTTCTTTAAAAAAAAAAAAGAAAAGTTTTAGTTTTCCTTAAACCTCAGTCAAGGATCAAAATTGGATAGGTAAGGTTTAATGTTGATAGGTTTAGGGAAAACTTGCAAAAAATTGGGAAAAATATTTGGCTCGATAGCAGTTTATAATAAAATGAAAGAGGAAATGGAGTAACAATTAGCAAAAACAATTATAGGCAAAACTAAGTGGAATGTAAACCTTGACCATGTAAGTATAAGTAGGTAAAGGATTGGTAGGATATGAGGCTCTACTCGTATCCTATCCTATAAGGTATAAGTTTCCAAATTTTTAAACTATAGACTACCCTATAATACCCTAGAACCATCATTGAACCTGTTACCTATAAAACCTATAGGGCATGAGGTACCTCATGGAACTCATAAACTTTACCTTTCTTCCTATAAAATTTAAGTTTATGTGATATTAAAAAAGTAATATATATATATTTATGTGTATGAGATAATTTCTTCATATGCAAAACTTATGGAACCTATAGCAAAATATATGAAATAAAAAAAATATATTAACTTCATTTTCTCAAGTTTACATGATCTTACTACTTATTAAATAAGAAAGGACAAGGTAAAAGAATGGAAAATGTAAAGTTAGAAAGGAAAATGAGGAAGACTAAGGAAAAGAATGAAATCATGTAAAGTGAAAGAGACAAGTTTAAAGTTACTTACTTATGGTCTTGTACTCTTTTTTTTTTCCTTTTATTAAAATATTTATTGGTTAAAAATATAGTATTACCATTTGTTGTACATTTATTAATACTATTTTCTAATTTATTATATAGTTTCTATAGGGTACATTAAAACATATACCATTCATACCACAGTACGGGAAAGCTAGTGTTAAGCAATCCATGAGTGTAGCAATTGTAGGTCGACCTCACTAGGAGCTTGGCCAAGCACAATTAGACTTCCAAACATTCTAACCTTGCTCGTACATCCAACTACCAACTGGCCCCTCCTCGGGTTCGATCTTATAAATAGCTTGGATGATTACATGCTGACTACTCTATTAAATGCACAATTTTGTATACTTTGTAAATGTTTTTCTTATTTCAATTGTGGGTCATTCTTTAGGGTTTAAGGCTTTGCATATTATTGACAATTTTTCCATTAGGGTTTTAGGACTTGCTATAAATAGCAACATTTGTAATTATCAAGGAGAGTGAAGAATATTCATACAAAGAATTTACACTTGAACGTTCCTTCTTGAGTAAGGACATTCTTGAGCCCTTGGAGTTGGTGTTTCGGATTATTAAGTGTCAAATAGCTATTTAATCTTTCTTGCATTCTTATCAATCTTGTCCTTAAGATTATGGCGAACCCCTTCACTTAAGCAAATTAGTAAGTTACATCTAACCTTTCATGTGAAACCTGAGTGATATTTAGTATTTGTGAGTTGCATCAAACTCTAATTTAAGCTCAACCCTTGATTGTGTTTGTGTCTTTGGTGCGTGATATGCATATACATTCACTGTCAAAACCCCCTTCTCACTCCCTATTCTTCATACTTCTTTTGAATCCCGAATAGCCATTCTTGGTACGAGACCCATTACGTGGATTCGCATAAACTTCGTTGGTGTTAGAGCTTTGGGGAGACTTACGTACAATGTTCTTCAAAGTTTACTTGTTGTTTGAACATTTGATTAGTTGTTGTTTTGTAGTGTAGTGTGTTGTTCAAATTCCTAATAGCTGTAGAATTGTATTGTTGTTGAGTCAAGTAATAATAGTTTTATAAGTTTATTTTAGTTGCTGTGGAAGTGTCTAATAGTCGTGGGTAGCTACAAAAATCGATTAATAGTGATTTCTAGGATACTGTAGTTGTGTTTTGCTGAAAATAGTGTTTGTTTAAATTTTCTTTGGAAATTACTGTATGAACAGGAATGTCGAAAGATAGTGTCAATAATAGTGGTGATAGCCCTTGCGGAAGTTTGAGGCGATGTGTTGATAACTTGGAATATTGGATTCAAAATCTCACTAATTCTATTTGGGAGCTTACTAGTTTAGTTAGAGGTTATAAATGTGTTAGCTGAGGTAAAAGAAGGGAACGAACACTCACCAGTAAAACTGGCTCCAATGAGCTTGATAATGATGAGCAATAGTTGAGAAGAGCTACCAGGCTGAGAAGAAGGAAAAACCAACCCAAGACTTAGAAGAAGCAATGGCAGGAGTGTTGATTCCAAGGCAATTCAAGGAGCTTAAAGAAGAGAGATGGGGCCGAGAAGGAATATAGCTAAACATAGCTCTAACAGAAGTGGCCAATCCGAGGTAAACCCACCGATTAGGAATGTGAGGGATGAACCCCGAGCGCATAACTGAGGACTTGACAACATTAAGCTTAAACTGCCGACCTTCAATAGAAGTAGTTGACCTGAAGAGTTCCTTGTCTGGGTTCCCCAAGTAGAGAAGATGTTCAAGTACTATGATAGTGATGAAAAAACCAAGGTTTAGCTACCGTCATTATCCCTTGTTGAATATACAAGTCTTTGGTGGGATAAATTGATTGCCAAGCAAAATGCCGAAGGAGAGGAGTCAATCAAAACTTAGAGGCTTGTGAAGAGGTTGATGAATCAACGCTTCATACCAACCTACTTCAAGTAAGAGATGCTCTATGCTTTTTAGCACCTGAGGCAAGGTCAAAACACTGTTAAAGAGTACCTGTAAGAGTTTGAAACTCTAATGATGAGATGCAAGATTGTCGAGCTACATGACCGTACTATTGCTAAATTCCTGAGTGGAATCCGGGACGACATTGCCGATATAGTCGAACTACAGTCGTTTAACTCATTGGATGACTTGATCAATTCAGCATTAAGGGTGGAGAGATAAAGGAGAAGATGGACTCAGAGGCTGATTAACCGACCTTAACAAGGCAGCCCTAAGCCTGAGAGGTATGCCGAGAGAAAAAGGGGTAGAAAGGAGGATGGAGAAAGGAGAGTATTGCCGACCTGACCAGAATGACACTAAGAAGGTAAAGAAGGAGAAAGTGCCCAGCATTAAAGCTTAAGAAGTTAAGTACTTCAAATGTTTGAGTTACGGACATATTGCCTCCCAATACTCAAATAAGAGGGTAATGATTCTAAAAGGCGAGGGATTGGATGCCCAAGTAGATAGCCAAAGTGATAAGAGCTTTGAGAGTGAAGAAGCAATAAATGTTTACCCTAAGATGGGAGAACCTTTAGCCTTGATGAGGAGACGAGTCAACATGAAGGAAGACTTAGGTCAAAGGGAGAACTTATTTCACATCCGATGTTTGGTGAATGGGAAGACCTATTCCTTAGTACTTGATGGAGGTAGTTGCATCAACATCGTTTTTGCCAAGCTAGTGGAGAAGATGAGATTATCGATCTACCCGTATCCCTGACCAAATGGATTAAAGTGGTTCAATGATAAGTATATGGTCCATGTACATAAGAGAGCTGGGATAAAATTCAAGGCTAGACAATATGAGGATGAGGTTGACTTCGATGTAGTGCTTATGAATGTAGCAAATTTGCTTCTTGGTTGACTTTGAGAGTACGACTAGAAAGTGATCCATGATGGCTTCCTCAATACCTATATGGTTTGGAAGGATGGGAAGAGCTACTGCTTAACCCTCGTAAGTGTTGAAGAGATCTAGAATAACCTGATGTCCATGGTAAATAAAAAGGGTAAGAGGAGCCTATTCGACATCGAAGCCTATGCTCATAATCTAAAGTTGAGGACAACTTCTTTTCTGCCTCGCAGTAACGATAGGAATTAATCCATGACGATCCTCAGGTTGAGGCTCCATGATGGCTTCCCTAATACTTATAGGGTTTAGAAGGATGGGGAAGAGCTACTGCTTGACCCCTATAAGCATTGAAGAGATCTAGAACAACCTAACGCCTATGGTAAAGAAAAAGGGGAAGAGAAGCCTGTTCGACATCCAAGCCCACACTTATAATCTAAAGTTGAGGATAACTTCTTTTCAGCCTTACGGTAATGATAGAAATCAATCTATGACAATCCTTAGGCTGAGGCTGACCCATTAGAAGCTAGTGTAGACCTACCAGGAGCTGAAGCTAACTTGTCTTAACTCGAGATCGACCTGCTCTTGCAGAAGCCGGATTGATAATTAAAGGACTAAAGGAAGGAGAGGAACCATTTGACATCAGGTTTATCGTCTACTGAAACAGTAAGTGATCAATTGATCGGGGCCTCAAGACCAAAGAACAGCCAGCACAGTATGGGAAAGCTACTTCTAAGCAATCTACGAGTGCAGTAACTATCGATTGACCTCACTAGGAGCTCGGCCAAGCACAATATGACTTCCAAACATCTCACCTTTGCTCGGACATTTAACTACCAACCGGCCCCTGTTCGGGTTTGATCATATAGATAGTTTGGATGACTGTATGCTATCCACTTTGTTAAATTTGCAGTTTGGTATACTTTGTAAATGTTTTTCTTATTTCAATTATGGGCCATTCTTTAGGGTTTAAGGCCTTATATATTATTTACAGTTTTGCAATTAGGGTTTTAGGACTTGCTATGATCCCTTCTCTCCTTAACGGTTGACTTAATTAACATAGACCCTTTCTGTATTCCTTTCATTGTAATTTCACTTATTCTCCTTCTCTGAAGCATCAACAGAATCTTGCGCCCCTACAGATGAGATTGGCCTCGAAAGTTCTCTACTAGTTCCTTCCTCCTTCATTCTACCGAAAGGTTTTGATGAAATTAGCTCCCATACTCGTAAAGAGGTTATGACATATCATTTTTTCTTTAACCCTCGGAGAAAACACATAGAGATTTAAGATTGGGCTTAGCCCCATGTGAGGAAAGAAAATAGGTTATGAATTAGCTCACTTTTCTCATATATTAATAAGACGTCTTACTGCTCTTGAAGTAGAGCCTTTTTTTGGTCAAATTATTGGCATAAATGACTTTTCCTAGGCCTGGGTTTATAGCATGCAACAAAAGATTAGAAAGCGGTTGACCCTTCAATCTTATTAGCAGGAGCGAAGTCTGAATCAGCATTAGCTAAGGTGGAATCTCCATCAAAATCCGATTTCACACGTAGAGAAAAAGAGAACAAGGGCTCTTGAGGTCGGTCAACCTTGAACTCCGTACTTACTTCCTTGATCGGAGGCTTAAAGCTGACTTTAATGGGCAAGACTTTCCTTTATAAGCCACTAATAACCACTGTAATAAGAGCAACAGGATAGACGACAACGAGATAATTTCTTTCTATAGATCTACCCCAAGGCTGTATTGGCCTCAGACCACTCTATATGGAACTAAGCTTGGAAAACCATCCGAAATAATGAAGGTATTGATTGAAAATGGAGCTGTAGTCAATATCATCCCCGTTCAAACAGTTAAAAAGGTCAGAAGAAAGAAATATAGAATTTAGCGAGATAAAAAAAATATAGCCTTAGGGATGGCAAAACAAAGGCTCTTCCATTCTCTTAGAGGTCCAGATTGGCAATTACAGAAGCTTTACAAAGTTTTATGTGATCGATACCCTAGTGCAATATAATGTACTCTTAGGAAGAGAATGGATACACGGGAAGATGTGTATGCCATTGAGCCTCAACCAATGCATCATGTTATGGCACAAGAACTACGTTTAAGTCCGATCTGCGGACCTAAGGCCAACGAATATGAAACTAAGGTAACAGAAGTCTAGGCTAATGCTTATTAGTTTAAAAAGGGCGATCTTCAAATCAGCTTATTTGGTCTAATCGACTAATCACCGCTATTAAAGCCTCGTCGAAGACAGTAGTCGATTGGGCCTTGACGACAAGGTAGGCTAAGCTAAGGATTCAACAGGTGAGATAGATATATCTATTTCATTATCATTAAGAAAGAGAGGAAACAAGCAAGGAAGGAAGAGAATAGGCGGAGAATGCCCTGAGAGAGGGAGCAGTGAGGGAAGAGATTTAAAAAGGCATTGAAGGGGCTAGTTGAAATTGCTTTAGCGGGAGCTGTTGCTAGTATTTTCGACCTTGAATCTTTAGAAGGGCTTAGAATAAGTTGAGAATTTGACTCCCATTCGAGATGCGAAAAGAAAAAGGGACCTTTCTTAGAGCCATTTGAAGTAAATAGGGAAGGGATAAGGACAAGAGGCTCGTTGCCAAGCTCAATGCTTTGAATAGGACCTACAGGGTGGTAATCTCAGATGTAGGTGTCAAAAAGGATAAGTTGGCAGTGAAGGCTATTTCTGTCAAAGATCGTCATAAATAGCAATGTTTGTAATTATCAAGGAGAGTGAAGAATATTCATATAGAGAATTTACACTTAAACGTTCCTTCTTGAGTAAGGACATTCTTGAGCCCTTTGAGCTAGAGTTTTAGATTATTGAGTGTCAAATAACTCTTTAATCTTTCTTGTGTTCTTATCAATCTTATCTTTAAGATTATGGCGAACCCCTTCATTTAAGTGAGTTAGTGAGTCACATCTATCCTCTCATTTGAAACCTAAGTGACGTTTATTGTTTGTGAGTCGCATCAAACTCTATTTCGAGCTCAACCTATGATTGTATTTGTGTCTTTGGTGCATAATATCCATATACATTCACTATCAAAACCCCTTTCTCACTTCCTATTCTTCATACTTCTCTTGAACCCTGAATACCCATTCTTGGTTCGAGACCTGTTGCATGGATTCACATCAATAACCTTAAATGTGTTCATTATCAATTTTCCATGATTTGAGCTCTTTAACATGATTCGAGCTCTTTAACATGATTCAAAGCTTCCATTTGATAGATTTGGCAAAAACTAAAGGGTAAGATTTGAACCTTGACATTATCTAGCCCTTGAGAAGCTTGGCGTCATCATCCTGGTAATGGGTAATAGTCAGCTTCCTCTTCTTCCTCCCTAACTTCTTTAACATCTAATTCCTCATCTTCTTCTTCAATCTCTTCTAACTCCAATCTTCGCCTAGTAGCTCAGCCCACTACTCCTCCAGCTCGCTATGGTCGAATTGGGCGATTGGTTTGGTTGCCTTAGCCATAAGGTCTCTTAAGGGCATTCTCTTATGGGTTAGGTGGTTGTATATCTTGGGGTTGTTGCTTGTTTACTTGTGTTATTGTGACTAGACTCTCAACAAGGTTCGTGAGCCTATCAAGTCTGTCATCAATGGACCTTAGGATATTACTACCATTATGACCACGATCAAGTTGAGCACCACTGCACTGGTCACCGATAACTCTCTAAACACTCGAATCTAACATAATGTAATACTTTTTCGAACAGATTAACATATTACTAACAACCTTAATATCCAATAGTCACTAAACAGAGTAGAATTGAACTTGCTCTATTTTCAAAATGAAAAACAGAGTAATAATGAAACTACACTTGCTATTACTTCAATACACTACAGTAGCTACTAAAGGAATATAGTAGCTACAAACAATAAGGCAAACAAAAACTTTACTATAACTTTGCATACTCCCTTGTGGAACCGTGTTCTAATACCAGCGAAGCTTATGGGTCTCTGAGGCCATACATACGGAGAAGCACCACAAAGAATGAATCAAAAAGGAAATGGAAAAGAAACTAGCAAACTTGGGCAGTTACCGAATGGATATGACTCACTACTTGATCTTACTCGGCCTATAATTTGTCGAATATGACACACCAGTCCGAATTGAAGAGTCACTCACCATTACTCCTTGCTAAAGGGAATAGGTAAGAGTTGAAATACAAGAACACTAAGGTTGCTCAAATGAGTAATTTTTTGTATTGAAAAGGATATGAATGTCCATACAAGGAAAGTAGGGGTCTATATACTTGCCCACTAGGGTTAATCTACTTGTATGAAAAGATAAAATGGGTATTTTACAATTAGGTTACATGAGTGATACTAAAAAGGGGTAAAAAGGGCAAAGAATATTCGGTACGGAAAAGAAAGAATCATTCTAGAATGTTATGTCAGAAGACACGTGTCGCTTAGAGGCTAGACATTTGGGATATGATACAATGTAGGTGGAAGTAGGAATGTGTTACAGTTAGGGGTTGTCCTGATCTGGATCAGGTCGGGAGCTAATCAACTTAGCAAAAAGGTTAACTATCTTAAAGCTAGACGCTAGTGGGTTAAGTTGGTAGCTCGGTTTGGCTAGTTCTAGGTTGTCTTTTGGATTAGGACTTCGTTGTTAGGCAAGGACATGTTAAACACATGTGAGGAACTGGGAGACAGGTTGACAGGTGGTTAGATTAGGATAGGAGTCCTTGCTTTGGCTACGGCTCAAAACTAGTATTTTCTGTCTGAGCCCTTGAAGTCTTTTAGCTCGGCTTCTTATGATTGGTTCAGGAGGTTGATTCCTATCAATAGGTTATGGGTACAAAAGTTTTGGAACCTGTACATATAGATTAGGGTATGAGTAAGGTGTTGTAAACCCCGTAAATACAAGGATTGAATCTAAACTTGATAAAAGCCTTAAAACTAACATCTTAAGCTTATAAAACATATAAAATTTACCCTAACGGTGATAAAGTCTTAATTGGGTATAATGATTAATAAATGCATGTAAACACGTAAAATCACTTATGAACAAATAGATATAACTCCTAAATATTTATAAACAAAAAGGTCACAAATAAATTAATAAAATTACAAATGTTATTATATGATTATTATAACTTCACATATATGTATACATATGTTTGTCAGTGTTATATTTATTTAATAATTTGAATTTAATTTTAGTACATATTTTATGTGTACGTATTATACAGTATATAGTAATTTTATATCCTATATTCTCTTCTAAAATTACATCATATATTATTCCAAATATTACTTATAAAGTTAAAAACATTTTTAGAAAGGTCAAAAAGGTAACTTTTCTTTCTTTCTTCTACTTTTCCCTTTTCTCTTCTTCCTGTTTCCTTTTTCTTCTTTTCTTTTCTCCTTTTTCCATTCTAATTCACGGTTGCACAAGTGTTTAAACAAATTCCCATGTGACAAATTCATGAGGTAAAATGCAAAGTCAACATCTATTTTATTTATCTTATCTTTTCCCTTTTTCTTTTTCTTTTTTTCTTTCCTTCCTTTTTCCTTTTCTTACATTCTCGACTGCCATGTGTGCTTCTAGATTACACTTTATTTTTCCTCCTTCTTTTTCCAAATTGAAAACAAAAAATCAAACCCTTTCTTTTTCATTTAGAACCGACACCATTCTCCTCCCACCATTCCCCATTTCCTTTTTCAATTTCCTCTCTTCACACATTACCAATTAACCCTCCACTTTTCATAATATTACCTCATCCTTCATATCATCATTTTATTAATTTTAAGGAGAAGAAGCGGTGCATTTTATTCCACAATTTCTCAAGCTCAAGAGTAATGACATAACACTTTCTATTATACTAGTTTTATTTTTCTTACATAATCTAAGTTCTTGTGTAATTTCTTTACGTTAATATGTATTTATTTGTATTGTATGTGTTATAAAATATGTAATAAGAGCTATATGTAATTTTGACATCTTTTGTACTAGAAACTTTGATGTACATATATTTGATTATATGTATATAATTCTTATTCTTTATAGTCATGTCTTTATATATGTATATAGCTAAATATATGTTATATATACTTAGCTATGTATTTATATACAATTTATATATATATATATATATGGAGTACATGTACATACATATAATACTAGGTATATTTACTTTATCATATACATATATGAAATATACTATGAAGTAGTATAAATACATATACATAAATAAGTAAGAAAATATAAGAATACATGTATATATGTGCCTATGTGTATATCTTAATATTTAAATAAATATACATATAGAATAGTCTAAGTATTTATATGTATGTGTGTGTGTATGTGTATACCAATAACTACATATTATATATATATATATATATATCTAATTTTCTTAAAATAGAGTAAGAAAACATAAGTATATACATACATGTACATGTATGAGCATATGTATAGTATTAGTATACATATAAGTACATGTACATATCTAAAAATACAAGTACATGTATACTAATACACTAATTCCTTAAGATAGGTTAATAAGTAAATATATATATATATATATATATATATATATATGTATACATGTGGTACATGATTTTTAAAAGAAGAATAGTAGTTAATTTACAATATTTAATAAGTTATAATAATATATATATTAATATTACAAATTGGGAAAAATGTAAAAATTAGAAGAATCAAGAAATTTATCACTTAGACCCATGGGAAGCTGCTACATCAACTTTCCTAACTGTCTAATTGAAACCGCAACTTATAAAAATAGTAAGAGAATAATAATTAATTAATTAATTAGAAAATTATAATTATAACAAAAAGTAACAAAATTACTAATTTAAACCTAAAAAAGTGAAATAAAGAAATTATTATAAAATAGACCCAAAAATAAGAATATTTCAAAAATATAAAAATTTAGAAATTAGTTAAGTCATCAAACAATAAAGAAAAGCTTAAATTAATAAATAAAACTTTTTGGGCCAAAATAACAAAATTCGTAACAATTTAAGCCCATAATGAAAATATGAGCTTTAACGTTCAAAACAAATCTTGTTACGTGAAAATATATTCGAAAATGATAAAAATTGACTATAAGTTCGTAAAAATCGGAGTTAAAATGAAAAAGTTATACATAATTGACAAAAAAGCTCGAACTTGGAAATTTTGTAAGATAAATAGGAAATTTAGATAGATTTTTAGATAAAGCCTTACATAGAATAATTATCTTGCTTATATACTTATTATCTTTCATATTTCTTAATTATGAGGTAATTCCGACAAGGATATTGATATCCTCGATGACTGTTATGATTTTGGAGTTTTTCTATGGTTGAGTGAGTACTCTCAATGAGTCTATACTTGTTTTGTACTTATAGTTAGTGTACCTAAATTTTATATTAGTAATAAATTGATACGTGAGGTTCGGGATATACATGTGGTTGAAAATTGCTTGTTTGTTGTGCAAAATGTTGTTAAATCTAGCAATTGAAGAATTAGTCGTGCGATTGATTGTTGTATGATTGGGATTTTTTATTGATATTGGTTAATCGCTTAATAATTCAGCATAATCATATTTGACTTATCTTAAATTATAAAGGATCATGCATAAGCACGAGCATTGCATTTTTTGTTCCAACCGTCACCTCATATGAATGGTAATAAAGGGTTCGATAAGGATAGGAATCCCATATGAATTGATTACTTATGATTAGTACAATGTAGAAGTACTTGTACAATATGACTTTACCCTTAGGTCATAAGCTTACTTGGCACTAAAGATGCTAATAGTAGATGGTTGAGGATCTAGTCCAAAGACTACTGTTGTAAGGCATGAGTATGGACTGCGAGGGCCACTTCACTACTAGACTTGGGAATTTATATACTATTGGATTTTAGAAATAGAAATATATTTTGTGAAATATAGAATTTCAATGTATGGTTAAAAACCCAAGTGTTAGAACTCGATTGTGATTGGTGCTGATGAATCTCTAACCCTTACCTAGGAGGGCGTTAAATTTGATATTGTATGCAGCACCTAGTCAACTGCATTTATTGTTTGTCACACTATTTGTTTATGTATTCATATATTTGTTAATTAAATGCTAGATAACCTGCTTGCTAGTATAGTAGGAGGAATATCTCATTAAGCTCGTATAACTTACTCTCCAACAGTTTTTCCCTTGTAAGTTGATTAATAACTAGGTATGGATTAAGAGTTAAGCATTGAGTATAAGTATTGAGGTGCCGTAGAAGATAAAATCTGAAGATGGATTGTAAGTTAGTTTGGAACATTAAATGTAATTATTATTTTTATACTTAGACTTTATAACTTCGATAAATTTAAATTTTAGATCTTTACTACCTGATCTTATCGTTTGATAAGGGATATTGAATCTCTGTGGTTCCAAGGGACTATGGAATAATGAATATCTATAGTTACTTATATTCTACGATAAATTAATAAATCAAAAATTGGAAATCTTAATGATTAATTCATTAGAGTCTTGCAATCTTTTATTTGTAAGGTGGTTTTCGTATTATAAGTGTACATGTAATATGAAAATTTTAAGTAATTCTATTAGACTCCTCTTAGAGTAATGACAAATGTTATACACTACCTACTATTTACTCATTCACCCCTATGTTTACATACATACATATATATATACACATACACATACATACGTTACACAATATTATTGTACTTTTTATTATATAGATTATAATATGTACATATATGTAAATATATATAAGCATATTACTAAATCATATATTCATAATATAACGGTAAAATTTATACTAATTTGAATATCACCAATGTTCCAAACAAAAGAAAAAAAAAAGAATAGAAGTTTTTTTAAACTTTCCATAAAATATTATTTATGTACAATCTTATTTCTATCCCCTCCGTTGTATTATTATACAACATTCAATAAAATGTTTTGTAGGTTTTTTCTATCCAATTATCAATACTAAATACTATATAATATTACTCTTATATTATTCAATTCCTATAGGTCTATTGAATATTTTATATTACTTAAATATTGAAATTAAGACTTCTCGTTTAAGATGATAATTATTAAAATTATAAAACAATATGTAAAACAATTTCAATCTAATTGAAAATACAATTACAACGATATCAAAATTACATGATATATTTAAAGTAAATTAATTATTTTTTTTGTTTTCCAAGAATATAAAAGCAAAAAGAAAAAGGATTATAAAATCATAAAATTTAAAACTCTCACATTGGAAATAATTTAGACAACATCATGGGAATAGGAAAAAACAAAATAAAGAGACCATCCTCACTTATATGTCTACAAACCCGATTTTTAACAAAGAGGGGGAAATTTATGTGAAAGATGAAAGGAATAAAGGAAAAAAGGAAAAAAAAAAGGAAAACTTTTTTAGAATGTTATAGATTTTTATAAAAAAAAATACACAATTATTCCACTAGTAATGCAATAGTTAAAAAAGAATTTGATTATTGTTAATAATAAATAGAGTAGCAGCTAAAGAATGAAGACGGTCAAATCACCACGTTATGTGTTAAATTGACCATACTCCTCATTCTTTTTTAATTAAAAGCACCAAATAACTTCCAATATGTGTTAATTGGCCATAGTTTCTACATTTTAGGTACAATAAAATTTTACAACTTTATAATAGAAAGTAAAACCAAATAGTTACTTATTGACTTAATGTAACAAAGAGCATACTCTTTACTCTTTTAATAACAAAAATACCAAATAATCTACGTTATATATAGGAATGAGTAGGAATATGGTGAGTAAGGTATAAGGCACTGCCTGTTTTCTACCCTTTAGATACATGTTTTTAAGTTTTTGTACTCGGAATCTATCTTGTGGTATCTTAGAATCACCCTATACCCTGTAGATTCTATAGGGTATAGGGTGCTTTATGGAACTAGTATATTATAATTTATTTTCCTTCAAAATTTTGTATTGAACACATAATCAATATCAAAATTCTAACTATATTATTATTAAACCCACTATCATAATTTGTATATAGGTGACAACACATTTTAAATTAGACAATATAAAAATTTAGCAGGTAAAATAGAGAATATTTCAACAAGTAAAAATATTCAATCCTTTGGTTGTCATGATAAATTACCAATTGAGATATTTTTAAGACTTTATTAGATTAGAGTTAGTAAAAGAGAAAAAAAAAAATGAATAAAGATAGCCAAAGAAGAGAAGGGTTTTTACAACAAAGAAAAGAAGAAAAAGAAAAAGGAAGATTGGCTGGACAATAGATACAAGTAATGTATAATCTTAGGGTTTTATTATGACTTAAGCTCTTATTGTTATTTTCTTTAAGACTTAAAAAAATAGTATTAGTTTGTTTTTTAATATTCTTTAATTATTATTACAAGATGGGTATAAATTACCAAAGAACTTGTACCTTGTATACTTTACCATATAGGTTCTAAGGTAGGATAGGGTACCTTAACTTTACACTCATATTGCATCTTGTGATAACATGTTTCGAAAAATTATAACTTGGAACCTACCATGTAACCTTGATTATCTACTTAGAACCTACTTAGTGGAGCAAGGCTCGAGTAGGTACCTTGTATGATAAGGTTACCCTGATCCTTAGTTATATATTAATTGGCATAATCCCTACTTTAGGTAGAAAATGATTTTACAACTTTATAATAGAAAATGGAGCGGAATAGTTGCTTTTGGCTTAATATAATAGAAGAATAGATAAGAAGATAATATGTTTTAGTACATATATCTTACCTTTTCTTCATTCCTTGAATTTTTTCATTTATATTTTTGCATCTTGATAGTTTTAAAAATCAAAGAAATAGTCTTGCCTTAATGAAAGGTCAGTGAAAAAGAGAACTTAATGGTTATAACTCTAATCAATGCATGATAATGATAGTCTTTTGTTTTTGACAAGATGGAAGGTAGAAAGTTATTATATAATTATAGGACAAATGACTTCGTTTAATAGCTACTAATGTATAGTATTGAATAATAGTTAGAAAAAAAATCGAAAAGGATATTACTTACATTCTATTGATTTGGTTATAACCTAAAAAGGAGGAGGTAATCAAAGAAAAGGATGTTGTGAGGTAAATTACTTTAGTGATTGTTCCACTGCTTTCTGAGGAATAAAACATAAATTTTTAGTTCAAAGGACAATTGTAGGAATATCATGATAAAAATTGAGTTTTGAGAAGTGTAGAGTCCAAACTCCTACTACTTTTAATGGTATAGATAGATAAATAGTAACTTTCAGCATTATTTAGTAATTCTATGTTGCCATTCTTTATGTTGTATTAGCATTTACTTCTAACTAACTACAACAAAAAATATACAAATAAAAGAATGATTAGAGAAATTTTTAGAATAGTAATGCTTTTGACATGTTTCTAAGCAATATTCACATTAAGACATATTGGGTGTACTAGCTTATACCCATAACAAGCCCTATCTCACCATTTGCAATAAGAAACCCATATCAAAAGCGTACAAAAAGTAAACTTGGAGTAAGGTATTGGGTTGGTGTTATTTATATATCTCTACAAAAAATTAGTGGGGTTACCTATAAATTACTTAAGGAAATGTCTAAAGTATCTCAACTTAAAGAAACACTTATTAACTTTTGGGTGAAATTGCAATTTTCTTAAATGATAATTTTCATTGCTTCCATGATTACATTACTAGGTTGATCCATATTAAGAATTTTCAAAATAAAATGGAAGAGTAAGTCTCATGTTATATGTAACCTTATATGAGTGATGTACGGATGACACTTGAAGAGAAGACCTAGAGAAAGTGATTGGAAGGAGAAACATATAGTTTTAACAACTTAAACACACTTATTATAGGTGAGTGAGTTGTTGAGTATGAATCTCACTGCTCTTAGTTGTTTAACCTTTGTTTAATCTTTGAGAATGAAGGTTTCACAATCTCATAATATTTTTTTAAATGAAGATTTCATAGTCTTATGATATTTCTTTAATCTCTAGATTCCTTGAATTCCCTAATGAGAATGTTTGACTAAGTGTTTATACAATCTTAGGCTTGATGACATTCATCAAATCATCTCAATAATCAATGGATAGGATTACACTTGCTCATTTCAAGGCTATCCTCAACGACTTTGCTATGGGCCCAAGGCTATTAGTCATCCTTATTGAGCATGCTACCTTGTGTAAGAGAGGTTGAGAGCAAATGGATTAGTTCAATGATTTCTATTCTAAGTCCATTAAATCAAATCTTCCCATATCATCTTCATTACGGATTAATTTGTGTAAAGCCTTACTGTCATGCCCTGAACAGGAAGAGTCGTAACAGTCCCGCCGTGTAAACTAATATAAGATAGAAGTTGACCTCACAGCTGTTATCGTAGATACAGTTCACACAAGGCGCACAACTCAACCAGCTAGAAACGTTTGTTTTGATACCTGTTAATAACCAAACCTGTGGTAGATCTTTTACAAAATACCTGTTCTATACGACTTGTTATTTAGTACCACCAACAGTATTTATACAAACATTTTACGTCCAAAGACAAAGTTTACAATCAGAGTTTATTAAAAACCACAAGTTTTGCAGTTTAAGTTAAGAAACTAGTGGGCTCCCAGGGAATTCCCAATTAGTTTCCTCAAAACTCAAAGACAAAGTTAAAAGCTCGAGTTCAGTTGATTCTTCGATTCTCACTTTCCCAAACAGCAGCACACTAACTTGAGAACAGTGGTATCTGAACATCCTGTTCTTATTCAACACCTGCAAAAGAGTCTGTAGGGATGTGAGCATAACTAGATTAGTAAGTGGGTCGGAGTTAGAAGAGTACTGTATAATCACAAATAAGGTTAATAATTATGATGAAATGCAATGCAATCACTCAAATAAAACATCGCACAGTGTTATCCGGTCCACTGTGAGTTTAGAGAAATTACGTCTGCTCCAACCTGGATTGAGGAGTTTCATCATGACTCAAGTCAGACCAAACCCGAGCTTGTGCAATAGAGAACACTCTCCTCCCATGACTGCCTTCGAACCACGGGCCCTAACCTTGCCACGACCTCCTCGCCCGTTACTTAGTTCGACTAAGGATGGGGAAAGGACCATTTTAGCTATCCTCATTGAAGGAAGTCGGTATTTAACCTAATACTCTTAATCGTTTTCCCCTAACAGGTAATTATGCATGTCCAATTTCATTTTAGTCGAATAACCTTTAGTTTTAATCAGGGGTGACCAACAAGTTCACACAATACAGAATCCATGCAAATATGCAAAACAATACACTAAGGAGTTGAACTTCTATCACAATCGAGTATCATTCACATACACAGCATGCGTATAATCATCTAACTATAAACATAACTAGAAGTATTCTTGGGTCTCCGGATACTTTAAATAGTACCCAAACAAGCAGTAAAGCCATAATCCCAACTTACTTATTTAGACGTTCGCTATTGTTGACTTGAATTGTCAACCGTCTTTGTATTGGAAGGTCCTAATTACACAAAAGACCTAAATTCAGTTTTTGTAATAATTACGAAAATATTAGGGTTTAATCTCTAATGGTTATATATATATATATATATATATATATTATTTCCATAATATACAGTCATGTTATTACTATATATCGAATTAAGTTATTAATTGTTGATGCTGTACATCATATATACTATTACATATTATATATCGTTTCGATCGCATCGAAATGTATTTTTTATTTATTAATTCACGTTTTAATTCTGGTAAGGTTACCGAAATATGTACATTCTTGAATATGATAAAGTTATAGGTTAAATTACTTAAGGTTGTCCAATTTTAATAAAATTACTATCATTGGGTTCGTATAGACTTAACGACAGGTTTTACGAGTCCTATTTCTAGAGATGACTTTTAACGGGTAGTTTGAGTTTTTAATACAGTTATACATAATTATATAAATATGATCGTATTATACGTAATTTACGTTATTAAATTGTATTTCATCTAATTTGTTCATATATTGTTACAATATAAGTATTATTTAATCTTAATATACCTAAAGTGTATCCCAATTAGAAAATATTAATAATTATAATAAAAATATCCGTTTAATCCAATCTGATTAGCAATTCCCACATATAGTTTTTATTTAACTATTTAATTTATTTTAGTTTATTAATATTACAAATACACCCTGACTCGTAAATTAAGCTATTTTACTTAATAAATTTGTAATAAATAATTCGAGTTACCAAATAATTCCCTGAAAATTTCTATAGACTCTTAAAAATATAAGGGATTCAGTTATCACTTGGTTTCAAGTTTCCAATCTATCGCTTATATATTCGTATTGACGATTTTACTCTTAAATTATCATAAATTACTCAATTATAATTCTTTTAGTACCAAATTAATTTCATTCTGATTCAATACTGTTCTTATTTATTATAGATTAGTACATGTCCATTTCATTAAATAATTACATAATTTCATATTAAATTCATAATTTCAACCTATTTTCAAGCTATTTTCAGGCCTAAAAATGAAATAAATATTAAAAATATTCAAATCAAAATTCAGGCTACATAGCAATTATCTCTATATCATATACATCCTACACAAAAATTTTCAGCTAGAAACAACATCATTTAGTACATTTATTTTACAAATATAAATTCAGGTAAATAGTAGATTTTTTAATAAAGTATATTAAATATTACGAATTTTTCAAAAATAAAAATATCACATGAAAGCATGTTTAAAATAAGCTAAGTGCAATTTTTTTCATAATTTTCTAAGTAGATTTACTAATTTTTAGAAATTATTGAAAAACAGGGCAGGAGATTGACTTTAGTGTTCTTGGGTGCTTTGGTGGCCGGCGGCGGTTGGGTGGTTGTCGGACGGCTTGCACGGTGGGTGGACCGTATGGGGTTGGCTGGGTTTCACAGTAGAACTTCTCTAGGTTATAGTTCTATACTTTTACTAATTTTCCCCTATTTTTTTCTAAATTTTTTTTTATTTTCTACGATTTTTTCTAATTTTTCTTTTTAAGTATTTCTGATTCCAAACTGCTAAAATTTACATATATGAAGGTATTGGCCTTTTATAGTGCCTCCAAGTCGGTTAGATGATTATTCTTTAATTATCTTATATTTTTCTTTCTAATTTCTTTTTATTTTCGTAAGCATGAGGTGCCCAAATATTAGGAAACTTGCTTTTGAATCAATATTTCCAATCTTATCTCCTGCCACGCATCATTGTCCAGCAATCTTCAATGCATTTGGTTAATTTTTCTTTTTCTTTTATTAAATAATTACTTAAATATAGATATTATATGTTAGAATTATTTATTTAATTAGTATATAAGTTTATACCCTATGTAAATAATATGTGAAATATATAACTTTACTCATATAATTAAGTTTCTAGCATATCTTTTATTTTTAGGATATGTTCTAAAGTTAACTTCGTGAATTCAACACAATAAATATATAATTACATAATTTAGGGTTAATTTACGAGTATAATTATTATTTATACCGGGTATACTCATAAAATTACATGTATTTTTATATAGTAAATTGTACTATATTATCTCATTTTATAGCTCAATTAACTTATCTATAAGTTCTCGTTGCAATTTAAGTTCGATTTTAGAAGTTCTGAACATTTTAGTGCTATTTTAAATATTCCAACTTTTAAGGGCAAATTTGGTATTTTGGGTCATTATTATTAAAATCTAACTTTACTGCAATATCTTGACTAACTTTTTTATTCTAGTTGTAAAGTTTGGGCTTAATTGGATAAGTTTCCCTAAAAGCCCTAAATCCAAGCTCAGTTGTCTTAAACTCAATTTTGGAAACTTATACCTACTTCTAAGCATCTACTTAATTTTTTATTTCAATAACTTTTGGTGCTTAGAGACGTTTCGCTATATTATCCCTAAATTAGGGATAAGGTGAAACCTATAATCAACCTATCATTCAACTCCTTAAAATACTTGTTTCAAAACTTCTCTTATTCAAATAGCAATATCATAGCGGAAATTTTTACAAGAATAGGTCAAACTTAAAGTATCACAACTTCCATAAGATACATGATTCCATCAAGAAACCTACACGATATAGCCACAACCCTTATGTTGAAATTTTATAATGTAACATGAAGATTTCCTTGAAGAGTTATATCTAAGACCTTGTATCAAATCCTACAGCTTTTTGCTCCTTCTCAAGGATCTATCTCTAACCAGCATTTTAAAAATCTTCTTGCCCTTATGGTAGGGATAACTAGTCTAAACTCCTTCCTGACTTGAGGATAAGAGAACCTATCCCCTTAGCTTATTGTAAGCTGAGTGAGAGTAGATAAACGGACAAGCAAAAGCAAAATCCAACAATAGAATCATATTGGCAATTTGTTATTTAAGTTATTTTATCTTATATCCTAGCTAAGAAGTCAATGCAGTTAGTGTATGTCATACTTATGCATGTGATATGCATCGGTACTAATATCCTAACCCAGCCAAGCATACATCTGATTAGTTGACATTCTTAGGCATCTGAATGCTATGTCCAAGAACCTAGATGGCAATAAGAAGCTACATGGGAGTAGAACACCCAAAACCTAGCGTTATTCATCGAACTAAAAGAAGTGGTCAAGTTGCTTAGGTAAATGTAATTCTATATGCTTTAAAGATCAAGCTTTATAAACCAAAGTCTTTGCTTAATAGACCTAGATTTCAAGTAAAACTTGACCAGATGGTCCTTTTCGTATCATAACATGAATGCATCAAACAAAGTATTAAAAAATATCAAGTACATTTTAGTTACAATATTAGGCATTACCTAGATTATCCTAGCCTTTAATTAATTTTCCTTATTTCCTTCTTATCTAGAGACATCGGTATGGGGCTCACTTAAGTAGGCACCTTAGGAGGTAAAGTTAGATCCTAATTTCTTTTCTAAGTCAGTACAAATCTCCTCAACTTTCATATAATCAGTCGGCAACACATCCATAATAACAAAATCCAATATCAATAGATGTTTTGGTCAATACACATATATGGAGAGAAGCATCACAAAACTTATTAAGCAACATACTCAAAACTTGCAACCGACCTTAGTTAAGTCGGTCATCTTGCCAAGCACATTACAAAACACACATTGTTGCGGGTAGACATAAGTTTGCTCTAAACAAACATAAATCCACTTAGTTGGACTTGCTGATAGCTTAAGCATATACTTTAATATAATGTTCCTTTTCACTTACTTCACTTAAGAAATATATATATAGTACAAGGTTAGCTATATGTCGAGTGTAATCAATTTAATAAATTACTAATGCCTAGGGTTTTAGGAATGAAAGTCTTTCTTATATCTTCTAATTTATCCTCCTATGTATCATTTGAGTTAAATTAATTGCAAAGTTCTTATACAAGTATCCTCTAATATATCCTCTAAGTCCATGCTAGTTAAAAGTCATATGCATATCTTTTGATTCAATCTTTAAGTCAAATCTTATATAAACTTTGTAACAAAACCTTTGAACAATACACTAAATTGCCTTTTATGTTAATCTATTAATGTGAAATCTTACTAAAACTCCACATAACACTATATTTCCAACCATTTAAGATTTGACTCCATAGAAAACTCCCATATTTTTGCCACATTTACTATAGTCATCCTACTTACTGTTTATTTTGTTTATGTTTAAATGCTTTCGTTATTAAATTATTTCATGGGGTTGCTATAACATGACATTTTCATGTAATTATTGTAAGTTGCTCATATTGTGACCAAATTATATATGTACATTCTCACCAACCAGTAAAAATTTTGGTCATTTCTTATTTGCTAATATTTGACAGCTTTGGGACAACTAATATAACAAATATAAAATCCTTTATTTTCTCCGAAATCTTACTCCATATTTCTAAGCTTTATGTACCCAATAACCTATCATTAAAGAAACTAACCAATTTATGGTCACATAAAAAATACATGATTGATATATTAAAAACTAAAGAAGGATATGTGACTTATCTTAAGTTTGGAAGAATTAACAGACTTGGAAGGTTTGTTTTGTTGAGTTTCTCCTCATTAGTGCAACGTTGTGCTTCTTCTCTAGCAACGTTTTGATAAAATTCTAATTTAAGGACATCTTTGATAGCTTGGGATGATTTTTCTTTTCCAACTTCTACCATTAACTTTCATAAGTTGTCTATACTTCCTTCTGAGCTAGAGAAAAAAAAAAATGCTGTATGATGCCACTTTAGGGAATTTATATCACTACATGTTGGTGGACTTTGACTTAATAAAGTTTAGTTGTTTTCTCAAAATACCTATAGCTGGGAATGAAAATGTTTGGTCTAATAATTTTGTGCCAACAAAGGAGCTTCATGTTTCTTGATCTTTTAGCCATTTAAGGGTGTTGTACTTGTTGATTGCTAGTATAGTTGCATAGTAATTTTATTTTCTTTTTCCATCTTATTCTCATAACACTTTAGTAGCATCCAAGTAATGAATGACGTTCCTTAGTTTGTTACTAAATATAATATATCAACTATATATTTCATCTATATGTTAATAATTATGCCATTATATATGTGCACACACATATATGTATATATATGTTGAATATTGCACATGTTTAATAAATTACCACATCCTTAGGTGCTATACATATCATTTAGATGTCATTTTGTATGATATTATTGTCTTTATAGTTCATGTAGTTTATCTCTAGAGTCTTGTTAAGTTTTAGAGCTCAAATGTTGAGTTTCCAATAAATATGAATCATACCGATAAAGTTACACTTTTATTACATTAAACATTTTATATACTTTATTTTGTGGAATGAACTTTATTAAGGCTCTTCTTTTAACTTTTTATGACCTTACATTGAAAATTTATTCAATTCCAAGAACAATTTTTGGAAACCTTAAATCTACCAATTCTAAATTACTGTCTTATTAGGTAATGGTACTCTTTACTCATGCTATCACAACAAGTGTATTCCCTCACTTCTCAAGCTATACCTTTTAAATTTCTTGTTAGATGAAAGTACACCATTGTTTCATGTCCACAAGAGTTGGTCGATGACTAGTGCATTACATTTCATCTCCTTTATAAAAGGCTTCATCCTTAAAATATCTATTCTCTAGAACATGTAAGTTCCAAAGCCTACCACTCCTCTATTGTACAACTTTGATTCTCTCATCAACTTGCATTAATGAGGTAAATAATGACTCAAACCAATTGGATTTAACTTAATCTAACAAAAACAGTCACATCTCCTTGACTAAGAAGACATAAGAGGATATAGATTTACCATGACATGACTAGATTAACAACAAAGATAGAGGCTTGACAAGAAAAACATGAGAGTCATAATAGAGAGAAGACTTGACAAGAAAGTCATAGATTTACCATTCTGCTTCTGCTTTCTTGCAATAATAAAGACAGGGGCTTGACAAGAAAAACATGAGTCATAATAGAGAGAAGACTTGACAAGAAAGTCATAGATTTACCATTCTGCTTCTGCTTTCTTGCATGTGCTATAGTGTTTTTGAAGACTATGATATCAAAGTGTTTCAATTGTATCTTGTGCTATAGGGTAGACACTACGTTCTTATCTTACTACGTAATCTAGCTACCCTACACAATTTCACATATGACTTTATGGTATAGTTCTTCATATACATAAAGTTTCTATATCTTTGAACATACTTCAATCCCTTTCTCCTTAATTCTTACCTATATCCATACCTATATCTTATGGCTATTTCTCTCGATACTCAAGTTTCTATAACTTTATTAAGGTTTCCTTCTTAGTAGTTGCTCAAGTCCATTAAGTTCTTAAGTACTTCTCTGAGACTTCATCTCAAAACCTACTTCAATCTATGTCACTCCTCACCACATCTTGACCATTCCTCTTAAGCAAACATGATCTATGTTCCTAGATATGTCTTAAGTCTCACCTTCATCCTTATTTCCATCCATCAAATCCATATGAAAGTTATAAGTCCTTGATCTAATTCACTTCAAATCGTTATCTACTGACAAGCTGTGATACTTAAGGGCTCATTTCACAACAACATGCACTAATACCACCATAGAATGCCTCATTTTGTATGCGTTAGTTGAAAACTTTTATTTTCACAACTTTTGGTGCCTAGAATGGTTCGTTACTCCATCTCTAAGTTATGGATAAGACAGAACCTATAATTTACTTGTCTTTTAACTCCATAAAACACTTGTTTTAAAACTCCTGTTATTTAAATAGCAATATCATAGTGGAATCTTTATGAGAGTAACTCAAACTTAGATTATCACAACTCTTGTAAAATACATGATACAACCACTATATTGAAATCTTTACAATGTAACACAAAGATCTCCCTTAAGAGCCATTGATAAGTTTCAAATTGGTTATATTTAATTAATGATTTTTTATGATTTTCTTTGATATTTGATTTTATTTTTAGATAATAATACTTAATTGAATCAAAAAATTTTTTTTTTCTAAGTTTTAAAATGATCTACATAAGAAAACGAGAAAATAGAAACAAATTTCACTCAAATTGGAGTTAAAACGAATATGTTACGAAGGTTTGAGGATCGACACATTCGAACGACACAACTGCATCATTTCTAGGTGAATTTGGAGCTTCTTTTCAATTATCATAACCTAGGACATGACTAAAAGATATTGTTTGTGTCCCTGATCGTGTTTTTTCCAACTAACTTATTTTTTTGTTTATTTCCCATATAAAGCCTTGTTAGGGTTTGTTTTAAAAAGAGAAATTTTTAGCACTACTTTTAAGAAGTTTTTGAAGCCAAGAATAATCAAGAAAGCGAGGCGAATAGAAGATTTCAAGGTTTAACTTCGTTTAAATTTCGTAATACTTTTTTATACTCTTTTCTATACTTTATTTTTAGATTCTTATTTTGTGATATATAGTGAGTAGATTTTTGATATCTAGGTCTTGTAAAACCTAGAGCTATTCATATGAGATGATTAGTATTTGATTAATTTAATTCTTTAGTCTTTTCTTAGTTCAACTATGTTTACTTCATGTTTTAGGTTATTCTTTCTATGGGTAGTAATCCAAAATTTGATATCTTATAAGAGAATTGAGAGATTTCTTATAAGATTAGATTTAAGCATAGTTGATGAGGATTATTGCAAGATTAGAGATAATTTGCAAGATTCTTCTAGAATTTTGAAATAAAATGTAGAGAATTCATTGTTTAATAATGTAATCTTAGATCATGCTATTAAGAAGAGATTCTAATAGGTGATTTTAAGGTTAAGGTTAATTAGGTTGAGAAAGTGATTAACTTTAGTAGAGAATTCTTCAGGTCAAAAAAAGATTAAATAATAAATTACATGATCTAGAGGAAAATCACATGTTAGATTTAGGAGAAATAACATCTAGATACAACATTGAATCTTGAATTAATTTCTACTTTCATGTTAATTCTTGAATTGTATCTTAGTTAATTTTTAAATTAGTTTTAGTAGTAATTTAGATTTACTTCTTGAAGTTTCTTGAAATTTAATTTGCTAGTTAGATAATAGAGACTTAGTGAGTACTAATAGTCAGAGTCTTTAAGGGATCGAAATTCAAACTTATATTTACAATATTATAAATCGATAATAGGAATTGTGTTTAACTAGCGCTTTGAAAATCTTTACGCTCTCATGGTAGGGATAACTTGTCTAAACTACTTTCTAACCTAAGGATAAGATAACCTATCACCTCGATTTGCCATAATATGAATGAGAGTGGATAAACAGACAACAAGCATAAGCATAATCCATAGCAAAATCACACTAGCAATTTGTTATTCAAGTTATTTTATCTTACATCTCAGCTAAGAAGTTAATGTAGTTAGTGTATTCCATAATCTCGCATATGGCATGCATCAATACCAATATCCTAACCCATCCTAAAACATATCCAGTTAGTCAACATCTTCAAGCATTTAAATGTTACGTCTAAGAACTTAGATGGTAAGAAGGAGCTGCTTGGGAGTATGACCCCTAAAACCTATGTTTTTCATTCAACCAAAAGGAGTGGTCAAGTTGCTCAAGCAAATGTAATTTTATATGCTTTAAAGATTGAGCTTTATAAACCAAAGTCTTTATTTAATAAACCTAGGTTTTCAAGTAAAACATGACTTAAGGATCATTTCCATACCATGCCATGAATGCATTAAGCAAAGTATTAAACAATATTAGGCTCATTTTAGTTACAATATTAGGCATTATTTAGATTATCCCATCCTTTTCTTAATTTTTCTTATTTCCTTCTCATCTAAAGACCTTAGTATTAGGTTTACTTAAGTGAACACTTTAGTAGGTAGAGTTAGTTCCTAACTTCTTTTTCGAGTTAATGCATATCTTCACAGATGTCACATAATCAATTGGCAACACAACCATAATAATCAAATCTAATATTAGAAGATGTTTTAGTCAACACCACATATATAGAGAGAAGTATTGTAGGACTTATTGAGCAACATACTCAAAACTCGCAACTAAGCTTAGTTAAGTTAGTCATCTCATTGAGCACATCATAAAACACACATTGTCATGGCTAAACATAAGTCTACTTCGAATATACATAAATCTACTTACCCAGACTTGCCGATGGCTTAAGCATATACTTTAATGTGATGTTTCTTTTCACTTGCTTTACTTAGGAAATATATATATATAATATACAGTACTAAGGTCAGCTTTATGTCGAGTGTAATCAATTTAATAAGTTACTAATGCTTAGGATTTTGAGAATGAAAGTCTTTCTTATATCTTTTGATATAACCTCTAATGTATCCTCTAAATTAAATTAATTGCAAAGTTCTTCAACAAGTGTCCTCTAATATGTAACATTTGAACCAAAGGAAAAATAAAGAATAGAAATAAGGCAAAATAGAGAAACAAGTGTTGATTTTTTTTTTTTTTTTTCTGTTAGGGACATGGGTTGGCAATACTAAAAAGTGACTATAAGCATTTTGGGACATAAGGAAAATTCTAACAAACCTTAAATATAAAAAGGGCTACTTAAGGTTTGGGAAACCCTTTCCACAATTCTCCCAAGTGTTGCACACTTTGCCTAGGGTTTCACATGAATTCTTAAAGCAAGGAGGGTCATGACATACAACGTGATTTTGTGAGATTAGGGTAAAATAGATCAAGGTAAGTGGTGAAATTGCTCTCTTTCTTAAGGTTTTTAAAAGATTTCAATGAAGAACTCATTTTCCCTTGTAAGACAGCACTTAAAATGAATTTGGAGTGGTTATTTACGAGTCCTACATCGAATTCTTAAAAGTGGATGCAAAGTTTTTCCAATTCCAGCTGTAAGAGTTCTTGCATAACCTTTACATGTGTTATTTCATATGCTGTGAATTTCGAATGCAAGAAGAGTAGGATTGAGTTTTGATCATAGATTGAGGTTTAGGAGGTGTTTAAAGGAGTGTAGGGTCGAGTTAGTGATGGATGAGTGAGTCGAGAGTGGTGGTTTTTGAAAAAAGGCGAAGATTAGGGTTGTTGTAGGGGATGATCACATTGCTGCAATCTATAGAATTTTGTAGATTGCAGCAATCATTTGGACGCCATGCTCCATAGCATCCGGATGCTAAGAGGCTTGACATGCTCTTTTGAGCATGGTGTTTGGATTCTAGCATCCAACGCCTTGACTCTTGATTCTTGTAGTGAGGTTCCTTTAAGTTTTTTTAGGGTTTTTTAAGTTTGTTTTCCTATCCTAAACTATTTCTCAAACTTCTCTAAACATGAATCTTCATCCAAAACAACTTCTAAATCAATCCAACAACATAGTGATCCTAGGTTCCTTTAGTGTCATGAGTTGTAAGTGTGTAAGGGTTGTGACTTTGGGTTAAAAGGTGATGTTAGATAAGTTAGGGTTAAAGCGAAGGTGTGTTGTTCTAGTATAAATATAGGTTGTGAATTGAGTTTTGGTGTTTGTATTATGACAGGTTCTAAAGAGGTTGCTATTTTAGTTTCTAATGAGTCAATGAAACCAGGTATAAGATATTTGCTTGTGTTTATGGTGTTAGGCTAGTAGTATAACGGGACTAAATAATTATTGGACATTAAATAAATGTGTGTTACATGTGCTTGGTTGCACTTAAGGGATGGAAGGACCAAACCTTAGGGTGGTACCCCGATAATCCTTACGTAACGGTGTTATGATTGGAGTTTCGCTTGGAAATGATCTAAGTAAATTTAGGTTATTACTTGGATATTGGGATCCTTGGTTACTTGGGTATTGGAGAAGACCCACACCAATACTATATGGTACGTATGTATGTATGTATATATATATATTACTTAATTGGAGTTATGAGTTACTCCATGTTTATAGTTAGATACATATGACTTTAAACATATCTTTAGTTAAATAAAAGGAGTTGAAAATGTTGACCCTCCAATTTTATTTGTAGTCTAAGGATGTTATAGACATTCATGAGATTTTATCAAAATGCTACATGTTTTGAGGATTGATATGTAAGTGAAGAAGTTAGCAAGTCGTTTGAAATGCCTAACGCGTTAGTGAAGACTAGGGATACGTGGTGGACTGTAACGTTTCGGGTTTTAGGGCATTACATGATATGTCCTTCAAGTCTATGCTAGTTAAAAGTCTTAGCATATCTTATGATTTAGTCTTCAAGGTAAATGCTATATAAACTTCTTAACAAAACCTCTGAACTATACTCTCAATTGCCTTTTATGTTAATCTATTAAATGTGAAATCTTACTAGAACTCCACATAACACTATATTTCCAACCATTTAGAAAACTCCCATATTTTTGCTACGTTTACTATAGTCATCCTACTTATTGTTTATGTTTGTTTATGTTTAAATGCTTTTGTTATTAAATTATTTCATAGGGTTGCTATAACATGACATTTTCATGTAATTATTGTAAGTTGCTTATATTGTGACCAAATTACATATGTACATTCTCACCAATCAATAAAAATTCTGGTCGTTTCTTATTTGCTAATATTTGACAGCTTTGGGACAACTAATATAACAAATATAAAATCCTTTATTTTCTTCGAAATCTTACTCCATATTTCTAAGCTTTATGTACCTGATAACCTATCATTAAAGAAACTAACCAATTCATGGTTACATCAAAAATACATGATTGATATATTAAAAATTAAAGAAGGATATGTGACTTATCTTAAATTTGGAAGAATTAACAGACTTGGAAGGTTTGTTTTGTTGAGTTTCTCCTCACTGGTGCATCGCTACGCTTCTTCTCTAGTAACGTTTTGACGGAATTCTGATTTAAGGACATCTGTGATAGCTTGGGATGATTTTTCTTTTCCAACTTCTACCATTACCCTTCATAAGTTGTCTATGCTTCCTTTTGAGCTAGAGAAAATAAAAATGCTGTATGATGCCACTTTAGGGAATTTATATCACTACATGTTGATGGACTTTGACTTAATAAAGTCTAGGTATTTTCTACAAAATACTTACAGCTAGGAATGAAAATATTTGGTCAAATAATTTTGTGCCAACAAAGGAACTTTACGTTGCTTAATCTTTTAGCCATTTAATGGTGTCCTGTTGATTCTTAGTACAACTCCATAATAATTTTATTTTCTTTTTGATCTTATTCTCATAATCCTTTAGCAACGTTTAGTTAATGCATGCTATTCCATAGTTTGTTATTAAATATAATATATCAACTATACATTCTATCTATATGTTAGTAACTATGCCATAATATGTACATACTCACATATATATGTATATATATGTTGAGTACTGCACATAATTAATGAATTACCAAACTTAGGTAATGTACATATCATTTAGATGTTATTTCATATCATATTATTGTCTTTATAGGTAATCTAATTCATCTCTAGGGATTTGTTTAGTTTTGGAGCTCAAATGTTGAGTTTTTGATATATATAAATAATATTGATAAAATTAGATTTTTATTACATTAAGCATTTTATATACTTTATTTTGTGAAATAATCTTTACTAGGGTTCTTCTTTTAATTTTTTTATGACCTTATATTAAAACTTTCTTCAATTCTAAGAACAATTTTTTAGAAGCTCTAAATCTACCCGAGCAACTACAGTCTTATTACATAATCATACTCTTTACTCATGCTATCACAACAAGTTTATTCCTTCACTTCTCAAGCTATACTTTTTAAATTTCTTATTAGATGAAAGTACACCACCGTTCTATGTTTAAGAGAGTTGGTTGAGGACCGAGGTCTCATATCTTATCACATAAGCTAAGAAGTTAAGCCCAAATAAGTTATGAGCTTAACTCAACTAGGTTAGCTAATTAAGTTTTTATCAAGGTGTAAGGAGTGGATTGGGAGCCTTACTTATACATAATAATGCTACCCATTACAGTTTAACTATTGGTTCAATGCTTATTCTAAATCGTCTAACTGTATCTTCAAATATGGCATAAATGAGATTAACACATAAATGATCAAATAATAATTCAATGTAACAAAATATATCATATCTATAGCTATTCAATCTTAACTTTAGATAATTACAGAAAACCAAATAAAATGGAAAATTTCTAACGGCTATGACACACATGTATCACACAAACATATATGTATGTATGTAAGTATATGTGTGTATGTGCATGTGCATGCGTGCTTAAGTGTGTATATATATTACATATATATTATTATATATGTTGTGTTATAATGTAATACTATGTATGTATATATATGTGTGTGTATATACACACACTTATATGTGTTTTGATATTTGTGATATAATATTGTGTTACGTATATATTATTATATATGTTATGTTTTATTGTAATATAGTATATTGTTATGTGTGTGTGTATGTATGTATGCACGTATAATATGTATGCATGTATATATGTATGTATATATATGTATTATAAAATATATTTGTGTCTCTTTGATGTTATATTATTATATAATATAACATTGTGTGCGTATATATTGTAATATAATATAAAACTACATATATGACATATATTATTAGGATATAGATATAATATTTATAAACTTATATATTTAATATAATATCTGTTACATACATATATAGTATTATATATAGTAACATCATCTATGCATTTATGTGTATGTTGATATGACTATAAATATGTTATATGTATACTTTAATATATATATATATATATTTATATGTACATATATATATAGTAATATGAAAATATGTATGCTATATAGATAGAGTAAACTGCAAAAAAGTGACTTGTGTTTCAGGTATTTTGCAAAGGGCTCATCTATGTTTTGTCTTTTTAATAAATATATGGCCTGTGTTTTTTATTTTTATGTAATATATACATGGGGGATGCATGTCACAATTTAAGCGGCCGTAATTGATTGATAAGTTGAAATATTTAGGGTTTATGTGCGTTTTGGTGTTTAGGATTTTGGGGGTACGAAGGACCGTGAGATGTACATGATGCACCAACTCGATTCAGTCTTACACTTGATTAAGATGATATTACACGTAAATTTTCTATAACTGGATCTGCTTTATTCCTCCCTTCCTCTAACTGGAGCTTTTTTAACTGATCGACCTTGCTTTTATGTTTTTAATAAGCCCATTACTGATTTCTACCTCAATCAAAATGGCTAACGAAAAAAGACGTGGACCCTTATCTGTAATGCATTTCTTCAAAAGCAGCCTACCCCAATTTTCAAGCCCACCATCTGAAAATCCTAATCATACTTGGCCCATTGGTGATCAATTTTTGGACGATCAGGATCCTTGTGTGGATGTGCTCAGGCTCAGTCATTTAAGGCTCTTTGGCTTGGAAATAGATGCACAATCATTTCATTTGTTTATATTTTTTCATTGAGACTAACATAATTACATAGTATACAAAATGATGTAATTCAAATTTTAACATTTTTAAGTGTTGCAAGTTTGAATTTTAGGATCGGAAGTCGTGTTAGTGGATACTATACTAGTCTGCTTTTACGTTTTCCATTTTTTTTTTTAAATTTTAATATACAGCATATATCAAATTCATTAAATGTTGTACAAATTTCATTAATTCATTTTGTAACTACATCAATTATGAGTCAGTTCAATTTGAAAATATTCTGTGCTATTAATTTCATATTCTTTAATTTTATTAAACCTTTTAAACCATAATATTTTGTATGTCATGTTGAGTTTATGTGTTGAATTTATAGGTAACTTTGGTTATGGAAGACCATTTAGGTTAATAAATGGGCAAATGACTAAATCAAGGTTATTAGCTTTACTTGTTTCTTTTTCATTTTTTTTTACTTTATTTATTTCCTATTATATGTAAATTGTATTATGGTATGACTTTTTATAACCCAATATATATATATATATTCTAATTGTATAGTGCAAAGATTAAATAAGTGAACAAAAAATACTATGAACTTATTAGACAAATTGAGTACTCTAGGATCATGAGAGAATCACTGCACTATTACAGTTATGCTATAGTGAATTTTTTTTTTCTTTCTTTTTTTCTTTTAACAAAGAGAAGACTTTAATAAAAAAGAAAGAAAGAAAGAAAGAAAGAGAGAGAAAGAAGCAAACATAGCCTCTTAAGAGTCCAAGGGCATAGTTACATGATGAATATGTAACAATCTCTTTAGGGAGGAAGAGGATTCAAATCCCAAAATATTTTGTCTAGTTTAACAACTGAACCAAAGTGAATTATGCTTATAGCCATCAAATTCTCATTTCCACCTAACTTTAGTAATCTATCTTCATCCCATGCCTTATAAGTCTCTTGTATGAAATCTTTAACCATTAGATTGTCATCTTGATGTTATAGTTTGGATCAAAATTGATCTTTTTTCTTGGCATAGATGATAGAAGACCCTTAAGGTCTTTGATTTTTGATTTGCATCCATCATCTGCTTACTAAACAAAGTTATCTTGGATAAAATCTCTACCTATTAGGATACCTTACCAAATCTATGAAGCCAACTACCCTTCTTAACTTTAAACAATTCATTAGTAAGAAAATAGATATTTTTTAAAACTTTCACCCAAAGCAAGTCAAGATTCTTGAAAATCCTTTTGTCAATAATTTGCTTAAGAGGGTATCCTTAGAGGTATACAAATGGGTTTTGTTTGTAAGCTGACCTGTTTAACCTATTAAAAAAAAAGAGTTTGAATTGTTTTTTTTTTTTTTTTACTTATTTAAAAGGTGTACCAAATGTACTTGACTTGTTTAACCCATAGGCTAAAGTGGGTTAACTTAGGTTGGACTATTTAACCCTTTTATGCTTTTGTTTATAGGTTGGCTTTTTTAACTCGTTTCAAAAGTAGGTTAGAATACAGTTTTTTTTTTTTCACCTATTTAAAAAGTGAGTCAAACGAAATTGGTTTATTTAACTCGTGAGTTAAAGTAGGCTAAGTTAGGTTGACTTGTTTAACCTACTTATACACCTCTTGTCATCGTCGAAGCTATCAAGGTTATAGAAACAAGCTTCCTTTTTACCAAATAGAAACAAGCTTCCTTGCTACTTTAAAATAATCAAGTATTTGCACTTCTTTCAATAAATCTTGTGTTTTCGTTACCATTCTACCAAAAATCTTGCAATGGCAACTATTACTTTAGCACACCATTTCCTTGGAAACTTGAAACTAACATAAAGGAAACTTGAAATAAGCATAAAGTACATAGGGATAGCTTAAGTTGCATCTTTGATCATTATCTCCCTTTCCCATGATAAAAAGTGCCCTTTTCCAACTTTAGAATTTACTCGAGACTTTTTATCCTAAGGTACATGAAGGCAGAATTCTTCCTATAGGTTGAAAACATAGAAATTCAACACTTTTTCCTAATATATTTGATAATTGAATGTAAATAATCTTGTTAAGGCACCCTTTATCTTTAATAAGGAGATTTTGACCAAAAAAATATGTTCCATTTTCTATAATTGATAGGTTGACTCGAGACCTTACAATATGACTTGAGAATGATCCTTAAATTGTTAATAATTAAATATTTAGCCTCAATAAAAAACATAGAATCATCTAAGAAAATTAAGTGATCTAAAATATGACAATTTCTTTTCATTTTAATTCTTTTAATAAAGCCTACTGATGATGCTTCCATAATCGTTATGGACAAAACATTGACAATTATAAGGAAAACATAAGAAGATAAGAGGTCTCATTGTTTAGTCCCTTTAGAGAGGTAGATTTTGCCAATACAATTCCCATTGAACATTAGATTATAATTCATTAAAGATATGAAACTCATGACCCGATTTTTTTTTAACACTCTTAAGGAGATACCTACTAACCTTATCATATGTTTTAGACAAATCTACTCTAACAACACAATAAAGTTATTTACTCTTTCTTTTAATCTTATGGAAATGACAAATTTCATGAGCAATTACTACATTTTCTTATATATATATATATATATATATATATATATATACACACACACACATATGTATGAGATTAAGGCACTTTGATTACACCATTTAAGAGAAGTTTTCAATATTTAACTGAGATTTTATGAATAATTTTCAAAGAAAAGCTACATAGATTTTTACAGGTCTAAAGTGATATAATACATGAGGATCACTTATTGTAGAAGCAAAACAAAGTCTATTTCGTTTAAATGCAACCAAATACCTAAAGTCATGAAGTAAGACATAACTTAAAACATTGAAGACCCACTTTTGTTGCAAAAATATTGATAAGAAAGTCCATCAAATATGTTTGGTCTAGAGGCCTTATTTGTACTTTACTTAAAAACTACTACTTTCACTTCAACTTTTGTTATAGATATCATCAATTCCATATCTGCCTCATCCATGATCAATATTGGCATAAAATTAAGAATCTCATCTGATGGATATACACTCTTCGACTTAAACATCAAATGGAAGTAATCCATAAATGTACTCTTAACAACCTATTTGTTTCTCAATCTAGCTTCTACTTTCATTTTTCACATAATGTCTTTTTTTCTTTGCTTCATAGTTCCTAGTATTTTGATGAAAAACCTTTGTATTCTTATCCCCATAATCAATCCAATTAAACCAAGACCAATCACCCTTGTAATTGTCTTTATTATCTAAAGTAGCCTCTAGATCTTCTAGTACTGCCAATTCTTCATTCAAAACCTTAACATCATTCATAAGTTTTTTTTTTGGTTCAAATAATTTAGAATGTAAGGATTGAATTTTCTTTTCAAATTCAAAGCACACCTCTTACTCCATTTCTTGAGAGATGATTTACATCTGAATAAGAGATGCATGATTATTTTTTTTTTTTTCAAATCTATTGGACTGGAGTAAGAACTCCAAATTCTTTCAACTATATCCCTACTTCCTTCAAATTCTTTTATTTATGTCTTGTACGTGATCTTTTACCTATGTTCTTTTACAGTTTTTGATGTAAATTCTTGTCTTTCTCTCTGTTTACTTATTATATCTCTTGTAATTGTGTGTTCATTAATATATAACTAAAATCAATATCGTATCTCTAAATTGATATTAGAAAGAGGTTGAGAGATCAAGAATTTTTAGAGTTTATGTTCTATATTGATGTGCTTAGTTTATGAGTTAAACTAAATATGATCCACAATCAATTGATAAGTCCAAATATTTAGGGTATTTGTGTTTTTTAGTGCTTAGGATTTTAGGATTTTAGTGATATGAAGGACCATAAGATGGATATTACACACAAACTTGATTTGTCCTAGAGATAGATTAAGATGATATTGCATATAAATTAACCTAAGTGGATCGTTTGCCTACAATTTAAAGTAGACTGGTAAGGATAGTTAGGGTTTGAGAATAAACTTGAGAGAAATAACATTAAATTGAAAATGAAAGGTAATGAATCCTTATAAAGTCTATAACTAATAGTAATATGTAAAACCATAAAATAGAAAAAAAAAACTAATTAAGCATATAATTCAATAAGGGAATTGAAATAAAAAAATAAAATAAAACAATAGAAATAAGTAAGAGAACACAATCTAGAGGATAGGCTTCAAAACACGCGGAGCTTAATATGATTCCTTGTTATTAAAGTAGCTACAATCAAAAGTAGCTAGAAGTGGAAGCAATATGGTTTAAAGCAAAATCATTTAGAAGAAGAAATATCAAAAGCAACAATGGTTAAAAGTAGGAAAATTAGAAGCAGCTGCTGTCAACAGTAAAAGGATTCTAAAGCTAAAGTTGACAAAAGCTAACTTTCAAACTAGAAGGGGGTGAAAGATCAAAAGTGGCACCTAAAGTAGATGGTAAACCTATATATGTTCAATACACTTCATGTTCTCGCTTGTCGATCTAATGCAAAACATCAAATTAAGCTCATTGCTAATTGAACTATGCAATATATGTAGAGAAAATAGAGCATGATGCATCTTTATTAGGTTGAGTATCCAAAACTCTAATTAGAAAGTATTGAAATTCTTTAGCTTGAGCTTGATCTACTAACTTTGGATTGGATTCCTATCATTACCATAGGGGCATTGAAGATTTATCTTTGAATCTCATAGATAGTAATCCCTTAGTTAAGACTTGTAGTAAACAATACAACTAAAACTCCAAGGAGCTTTAGAAGTGCTTACACAAGATGGTTAGTGATAGAAACTGAAGTGTCTACCTCATTATGTATTTGGATGTGTTTGTCTCTCATTTGTTACGATAGTAAGGTTTGAAACTAGAATGGATATTCGAGGTTCAAGTGGGTATGAAGAACATGAAGTAAAATGAGAGGTTTTGATGGTGAATATGTATGGATATCATGCACCAAGACATGAACACAATTATGGATTTGAGCTTAAATAGGGTTTGATACGACTTACAAACATCAAATGTCATTCGGGTTTCAAATGAGAGGTTAGATATGACTCATTAACTCACTCAAATGAAGGGGTTTGCCACAATCTTAAGAATAAGATTGATAAGAACACAAGAAGGATTAGAGAGTTAGTTAATGCTCAATAATCTAGCAATGCTAGCTCTAAAAGCTCTAGAATGACTTTGCTCAAAAGGAGGAAAGTTCTAGGTGTATGCATATTCTTCACTTTCTAATTGTTCTCTTCTACTAATTACAAATGTCGCTATTTATAGTAAGTTCTAAAACCTTAGTGGCAAAGTGATAAATAAAATACAAGGCCTTAAACCAAGAAGAATGGCCCAATATTAAAAATAAAGAAAATATGTGCAAAAAAAGAAAATGTGCATTTAATAGAAGGAGTTGACATGCAGTCACTTAGCCTGTCCAAGAAGGAGCAAGATCTGAATTAGACGGGATTTGTAGTTGGATGTTCGGGTTTGAGGAGGGGTCCTTGAAATCTCGCAATGCTTAGCAAAGATACTCAAAAGGTCGGCCCATAATTGCCGATATTAGAATTAGTCAGCATTAGTCTCTCTATGCCATGTCGAGTGGATCTTTGGCCTCAAGTCCTCATCTGTGTAGTCTCTTGACTTCTCTATGGATGACAAACTTGATGCCGAATGGCTCATTTTTTTCCTCTTGGTTTTTTAGGATTAGCTCAGCCTCGACAAAAGCTAATTGGCCTTAGCATTGAATAATTTGGCCTTGGGTTAGAATAGGTTGGCTTTAGCTTTTGGCAGGTCGACGTTGGCTTGAGATAAGTCGGCCTCAGCTTAGAGATAGTCGTAGGCTAATTCCTATCACTCATCACTATAGAGAAGGTCATTATGTATGACACTGATAAGTTAAATACTACACGAATTTAGAGTTGTGATGAAGGAAAATGTAAATGATCCTCATATAGTTAAGTTTAAAGAAGGTTCTAGATGGCACTAGATTCCATCGTAGATTATGAGTATACAGAACTTAATGAGAAGGCCCTAATGGGAAATCTAGTTAATTCTAACAAATAGTGCTTATAGAGGTATTGATGGAGAAAATAGTTGACTAGTTGTGATATCTCTCAAATTGAAGGTGTTAGAACTCTGATTATTAAGACACCTTTTGGTGTAATGGTCTAGAGTTCATCAGAACTTCCATATTAAGCATACTTAAGAGGAATTGATGGGTGATGCTATGCTAAGGGAGTTAGACAATACCTTAAGGGGAGGAATTATGTTTAAGTTACTACATATGGTATTAAAGTAGTATACCAACTAGAAAGAGCAGAGTCCTTGCCTAGTGTGATCCTAAACTGGTGTAAAAAAATTAACCAAGATGTTGGTTTTGTATGTGAGGGAGATTATGATATCCCTCAAATAGAAGGTAACAAAACTTTAATAATTGAGGTGCCTTTGAGTGTAGTAGCTTGGAGTTCATAGAAACTTTAAGGTTAAGCATGCTTAGAAAAAAGCAATAGGTGACCTCCTAGGAAGTAGCTACATCAAAGGACAAAACCATGTTGCATTTGATGTCAAAGTAAACAATATCTTAGTGAGAGATGTTTTGATTAAGTTGTTATAAGAAACATGAATGAAAAAAAAAAAAATAGAAGAGTTGTATACATGACCAAGTCTCATATGGATTAGGTAATGCTGAAGTTGAGATTATACATTTTTACTTACTCCAAATGTGTGACAGGTCATCAATAATAAAACAAAATTTAGATTACATGTCTTAATATTTAAAAAATATTAATTAGGAAGGAGCAATAGGTGACCTCCCCAACAGAAGTTACATCAAAGGATAGAATTATGTTACATTGATGTCAAAGTAGACAATACCTTAGTAATATGAGTTTTAGTCAAGTTGTTATAGGAATCGTGAAAGAAATTAGAAGAGTTATGTATATGACTAAGTCTCTTATGGATTGGATAATGTTGAAGTAAAGATTATACATTTGTACTTACTCCAAATGTGATAGGTCATCAATAATAAAACACAATTCATATTTCATGTCTTATGATTTAAAAAATATTAAGTTTAGGTTGAGATTAAGACTAAGTGATAATTTTGTTGTGTGCTTTACCTTCTTCACTCCATGCATTCAAATATACCATGATTATAGCAAGGATATTTTATTGATAGAAAAGGTAAAAGGTATTTTATCAGTGATGACTAGTTAAATTGTAGGATCGGATCTATAAACATTGATGTTGTTGATAGTTAAATTATAAGAGATTGATTGTTTAGTGCAATAACATTTCTAAAAGGAAATTGAGAGATTAGAATAATATCTATTATAATTGCAAATAGAAGGGCAACTAGAGGATATAGTGCCTTAAGAACTAGAATTAGGGCTAAGCATAAGATAATAGAGGTAAAGCTATCATTAACATATTAATTATTAAATTAGAAGTTAGTGAGCTGTTATAGGCATATAATCATCAAAGGAAATCCATAAATTGGGTTTTCAACTCTAAAATGATTTCCACATGCATTGTAAAAGAGATTAGCTCAAGACTTATGAGCCAATGCAAAGTAGTTCTTCATAGATAGGTAATAGCTTAAGGTTGAGAATTGTTAGTGTAGGTAAAGTTTAGGTTAGTTTATACAATTAGAGGATGTGCACTACTCTATATTTTAGCTTGAAGGATCCTATTAATTAATGTAACACATTAAGGTTTGGTGGCATAAAGGTGTCTTATGGAGGTATAATGTTAATGAGATGAGGTAATACTAAATAGTTGTTCTTGTTGCACGATATGGTGAATCTTAGTAGCTTTGTTAAGGACGTTGATCTTAAGGTAGATCATGATCTTAGTGCTTGCATTATTGTCAATTGTAGCGAAATGTATGTTAGTTGTTCCAAGGATAAGTCCATGTTACTTTATTGAGGTGTTGCATAAGGTCCTAAGTTGAAGAGAGTCTGGTGGAAGGTAATGAATTGGGTCCAAAAAGTACTCGATGACTTAAAATGTGTTTATGTGGAAGAATGAATAGGTATTGGAAGTGTCGATGGTCATGATTAGGCATGATTGTTAGAGTAGAAGAATGACATCATCAAGGCATAATATGATGGAGGCTTGCGAGTACATGCAGTGCATTGAATAACCTAGAAGTGGGCATTAGCAATATTTAATTATGTAAGCTAAGTTGGAAATATTTCCCCATGTATGAGCAAGAGTATTGAATTGTGCAAATTTAAGGTTGGATGGAGATAGTTTATATTTTAAATTTACATGAGACACGGTTGTGGGATAGCATTTACAAAGAGAAATGGGTAAAGCCTAAACTAGGATCATTACGCTCATAGTTGTATTTTGTTAGTGTTAGGTTATTTCCTGTCATAAGTATTAAAGTTTCACTTCTTGAAATCTATGCATATCATTATGTATATTAATAGAGTGATTGAGAGAGTGGAAGAACCTAAGACTAGTTAGAGTAATCATATGCTTAGAGCTAGAGAGAGAATTATTATATATAATGGATTGGTTCCATTTTCCCCCCTTTTTTTTTTTTTGATCTACTCTTTTGGCATTATCTATTATATCTTTTTTTCTCTCTTCACTTATTATATCTATTACCATTTCGTGTTTTTATGAAATATAACTAAAATCTAAATTGTATCCTAACTTTTTACCATCTTAATTATGCTTGTATCCTTAGGCCTCTTAAACCCAATTTTATCATCTTTTGTAGTTTTTCCAAGTTTCTTAGAGCGGTCAAGTGAAAATACAATTGTTAGTATAACTTATAATAAAAGGGTAATTTTTTTTTTAGTTGTTTGTTGTAGGAAATTGCACAAAAAAAACTATATTTTCCTATTTTATCTTGTTTTGGATCAATATTTTATGTTTTTCAACATATAATTTATGTCTTACAAACATTTCAAAATGGCCTTTCACATAGGAAATCCTTTTTTTTATTATTATTATTATAGCAATCTAAAAATGTAAATTCCATTTAAAAGAAAAAAGAAAATATATTATTATAATTTGCAAAAAGTATTCTTGGATTAAATCTTCTTTAAACTATATGAGTACAAGCTATTTAGAAAAAGAAAAATGTAAAGTACAAACCTAGAAAGAAAATGTATATAATATGCTTAAGCTCTAATATGCCTTCCTCTACAAATTGGTAAATTCTATGGTCCTATTTACTTCTTTAACAAGACTAGTCTAATGTGTGATATAATTATTTAATATTTTATTATATTATCTCCATCATTTGAATGATCAGATCATAGATTGGATAGTTTCGCAATGGAACCGTAGAAGTTCCCACAAATTGGGTTGAGAATATCCTTAATAATAAATATATCTATTAAAAACTTTATGTACTTTGTTTATGGCTTTGTGGCCTCATTATGTATTTGAGCAAAGAAATTATCATTTTTGTATTTTCATTTAGTTTTCTACTTCTTGCAATAGTACAAAATTTCATCACTTTTCTACTTCTTCCACAATCAATTAAATTTGAAAACTATCCTTCTCCATTACCATTATAATATCTGACTATTAATGTACTAAACAAATATTTAATATGATAAAGGGGGTTCATTATAGACCAACAAAGAATAAAAAGGGTTTGATATGAATCAGCCCCCTAGACTGATCAAAAGAAGTTGAGTTAGAGAACTTTAAGGGCTTATACGAAAAATACTAGTTTTAAGCCATAGCTGAAATGGGGACTCCTACGCGGTCTGACCTCCAATCGACTTGTCTATTAGATCCTCATGTACGTCTAACATGCTTTTACTCAGCTACGATGTCTTGACCCTGAAGACAACTTAAGAAAGGCTAGCCGAGTCAAGCTCTCTAACCGACCATAGGTGCTTGACTCCAATTCAGCTGAATTCCTAACTAGACTGATTGGTTCTTAACCTGATCCAGATTAGGTTGGCCCCTAACTACTAATACTTCCTGTTTCTGCCTATGTTGTATCATACTCTTGACATCCAGTCATCAAGCAACACGTATCTTCTAACATAATGTTTCAAAATGATTCTTTCTTTTCTGTACTAGATATTCTTTGTCCTTTCTACCTCTTTTTAGTATGATTCATGTAATGTAATTGTAAAATACCTTTTGTCTTTTCATATATGTAAAATAACCATAGTGGGCAAGTACATAAACCCCCACTTTTCTTGTATGCAGACATTCAGCTTCTAATACAGAATTACTCACTTTGAGTAACCTTGATGTTCTCGTTATCATTCAACTCTTATCTATTTCCTTTAGCAAAGAGTAGTGGTGAGTAACCCTTCAATTCGGACCGATGTGTTATATTTAATGGATTCTAGGCTGAGTAGGATCGAGTGGTGAGTCATATCCATTCGGTAGTTGTTCAAACTTTGCTAATTTCTTTTTTGTTTTCTTTTTGGTTCGTTTGTTATGGTCTTTCTTCGTATGTCCGACCTCGGAGACGCATCAAGATTGATTAATGATACCAAGTGAATACTTAGTACACTAAAATGGGTTTATTAATGTATGTCTCTAGAAGACATTTGTTAGTCAAGCTTTTCATACTAATTATATACTTAAAAAACAAAAATAATGTGTAGAAACATAATTTTTCTTTGTTGAGATTTTAACAAAGATTGTTTCATAGAAGTTGAATGTGATTTATCATAAATTAAGGCTGTTGATAGGTTCAACAAAATGACGTTATAGTAACATCATTTTGAGTGACATTATCATAGAAAGTTTTGATTAGAATATATTGATAATAGAAAACTAAAATTTTTACAAGAAATGTTAAAATTATTGAAGCCTATGTTCCTATTCCATGGCGAAACGAAGCCACATATAGAACCAAGCAAAAGAGAGAATTTAGGAATGAATGAAGAAAACTGATTTTGTGAAATATGAATGTAACTAACTAATAGAATAAGAAAGGTCATTATATATAGGTGCTATACATGTATTGTTATACGTATCAAAATATAAAAAATATAGAACTAAATAAATAATGAAATATTCCTACCCCGTCCCCCTCCTCCCCCCTTCGAGTAAGCCATGGTAAGAGGCCAAACTTAGAGAGGAAAAATGAAAGACGGCTATCATGAATTGATTCGATCATGGGATCAGCTGGCTGAAGATGTGAAGAAACAAATTTGATACAAAGAAACCCATAATTGATATGATCTCAGATGAAGTGGATGTTGATTTCAATATTAATAACTCTTATTTTAAACATATTTCATATAGTGATTTTATAGTATTTCCCTTACATTTTTTGTTTTCTTTTAAGAAATTGATACTTAATTGAGTAAAATTTTGATTTCAAGGTTTGAATGTGTTCTTGGATTAAAAACAAAGAAAAGGAATCAAGTTTCACTCAATTTGGAGTTCAAATGAATGAGTTATGAAGTTTTGAAGTTACACAGTTTGGGACACGGTTGTGTCCCCAGGCTGTGTCGATCCAGAAAAATTTGCCAAGGTCAGAAAGTTACACGACCTGGGGATACGACCGTATCCCAGGCCGTGTTTGGTGACAAAAACAGAAACCTTACAATACATTATAAAAGGACATACTAGGGTTTCGAAAAGGGGATTAGACACTCGAGAAGTGAAGAGACTTGAAGAGAAGGAGAGGAAAAAGGCGAAAGCAACACCAACTTCAAGATTGGAAAGATTTTTCATCAACCAAAAGGGTTTTTCGTGTTTTATTTTATGTTTTTGATGGAACTCGTTTTTAGTTTCATTATGATAGCTTAGAATTCGTGTATTTAGGATTATAGAACTTAGGGTTTCATGTGACTCTTGGGTTGATTTATAATTTTCAATAAAGTTTCTATCTTTTCTTGATTCAATTATGTTGTTTAATTATTGATTGATATTTCTAGAGTATCAATTTATGATATTATGCATGATGATTGAGAAATTATATGTATAATAAGATCTTGGCATAATTGGAGAGAATTACATGTATACTTAGAGATAAGATACATGTTTCTTTTGGAAAGTTGATTGTTTGTGTGGTAATTCATTATACATTAATGTAATTCTAAGTTATATTATTAAGTAAAGAGATTCCGGCAAATAATTTAAGATTAGAGTTAATATGCTTGAGAAAGGTATTAACTTTAATTGTGAATTCCTCCGGTCAAGAATAATAGAGATTGAATTGGATACATTTTAAGCGGTCACATGTTAAACATTAGGGGAAATAATTCCTAAATACGTTATTGCATTCTTGAAGTTGTTCTTAGTTTTATTGCTTTCTAAATTGCTTAATTAAGTCTCATAATTAGTTTAGTTTCTTAATTTCAGTATTTTTAATTCATTCAACTCATCATAACTTTTCGGTTAGATAATAGAGCTAAGGTTAATATTAGTACTTGAAATCTCTGAGGGATCGACTCGGACTCGCATCCACTATATTAAAATTGATAAGTGTACTTGCCTGATATCAAATATGCTTTGTCTAAGCATGAAAACAGGGGTTCTTTGCTATTTTTTGTGCTGACCTTCTATCAGTGAAAAGACTAACAAGTAAGGAAAAAGAGATGCTCAAGTCTAGTAGTAAAAACGAAATCTACAACAATTTTTTTGTTGTAGTTGTAAGGTTTCAATATTCAGCCTCTGCTAATGATGTAGACATAGTAACTTGCTTCTTTGTATTCCATGAGATCAAAGATGTGCTAAGAAAGATACTAAACCTTGAAAGAGATTTGTGATCCATGAGACTTGATCCTCAATTCGCATCACTATATTCCAGCAAAGTTAATGAACTTTGAGAAGAGTAAAATAAACCCTTGTCAATGGAGCCTTTGAGGTATTTAAGAACATGGATGGCTGCTTTCAAATAAGTGGTTCTTGGAGTAAAAACAAACTAACTTAGTTGCTATACTGAAAAAGAAAGATTAGGTTGAGTTAAAGTCGTACACAACAATCTACTTACAATTCATCAAAACAAACTTGCATCTTAAAGTGATTGCCCATTATGATTGTCTAGCTACAAGCTAAAAGGAAATGGGCTGAACGTTGGCTTAACACCACAGAGGCCAATATCAAACAATACATCTAAAGCAAACTTCCTTTAATTGAGCAGAAAACCAGAGGCCAATCTACAAATCTCTATGCCAAGAAAAAAATTTGACTTCCCCTAGATCTTTAATAGTGAACACAGCATGTATACTAACCTTAACATTCCCAATTTCACTTAAACAATCTCCTGTAATCAATACATCATTAACATACACCAGCAATGCAACAAAACTAGTAGTACTTTGCCTAGTAAACAAAGGGTAATTAGATTTTGATTGAACAAAACCAAGGGAAACAATGAATTTAAAAAATTCTTTGTTCCATTGTCTTGATGCTTGTTTTAGTCCATAAAGGGACCTAACAAGTTTACATACTTGGCCTTTAAATGCAACTGAATAACCATCAAGCAGTTCCATATAAATTTCTTCATCTATAAATCCATTAAGAAATGCATTATTAATGTCCAACTAATGAACATGCCAATTCTTTAGAGACAAAACAACAAGTAAAACACAAATTGATGTCAACTTAGCAACTGGAGAAAAGGTAGGTGCGTAGTCAATTCCTTTCACTTGTGTATAACCTTTAGCTACTAGTCTCACTTTGTATCTTTCCATTACCCCATCAGGCTTATACTTAATTTTGTATACCCATTTTAAGCCAATTGTTTGTTTATTAGGAGGAAAAGAAGTAAGCTCCTATGTATTGTTTGATTCTAGTACTAGAAGTTCTTGATTCATTACTTCAACCCACTTTGGGTATGCTTCTGCTTCATGATAATTCCTAAGTTCTCGAATTGTAAAAATATGAGCTAAGGAATTTACATAATCTAAAGGAAGATGGGAAAAAGATTTGAGGATCAAATGAGGGATAAGAAGAAGAAGGTATTTGTGCTGTAGTAGTTGGTGTTGAACTGTTTTGAACATTATATACAAAATCTTAGAGCTAAGATGGTAGATTTTTTTATGCATGAATTGACGTAAAGGAGTTATAGAATTTGTATTTGAACCACTATTTGTGGAAAGGTTGAAGTCAATGTTTGGAACATTAAGTTGGTGTGTTTATGGATTAAGTTTTGTAGAATCATCAACAAATAATGGCATAGGAAACATTTTGTCAAGAGCAACAAAAGGAATGGAATCAGAAAAGCTTAACTCATCAATTTGTTTGAAAGGAAAGTGATCTTCAAGGAAGAAAACATCATGACTCATAAGTAGCTTTTTTGTGTGTAGATCAAATAGTTTACAACCCTTTTGTTCCGAAGGATACCCTACAAAAACATAAGGCCTACTATTGGTGTCAAATTTGTCTTTTGGCTTAGGTAAAATGGTTGCATAACATAAATAGCCAAACACTTTAAGATGTGTATAAGATGGTGGTTAAGAGCATTTCAAAAGGTGTTTTCCAATTAAGAGAGTATATTGGCATGAGGTTAATAAGGTATGTGGTAGTAAGCAAACATTCTCCCTAAAATTTTTTTAGAAGACTAACATGAATACGCAAGGATCTTGCTATATCTAATAGGTGTCGGTGTTTTCTTTCGACTATATCATTTTGTTAAGGTGTGTAAATTATACTTCCTTGGTGTATGATTCCATGTTTAGCTAACAAACTCTTAGTTTCTTAAGCTAAAAACTCTCCCCCATTGTTAGACTAAACAACTTTTGGAGTAATATGAAATAGAGTTTGAACATAAGCTATGAAGTTTGAAAGTAAAGAAGTTACTTGGGATTTATGTATCATTAAGGAAGTCCAAGTGGTTTTAGTCCTATCGTCAACTACAATAAGGAAAAAATTGGCACAAAAAATAGAACGAGTATTGTAGGGTCCCTATACATCCACATGAAGCAAATCAAAAGCATGTGAAACATTACTCTTATTGGAAGGAAAAGGAAAATGATGAAATTTCGCTTGCAAACAAGAATCACACAAAAATTTTGAAAGTCCAATGTGTTTAAAAGTTGGTAAATGTTGAAGCTTTGAGGTAGATAAACGACTTGGCCTTTGATGAAACAAGTCAATTGAAACATTAGTATCTATATCCTTTACATAAGAAGAAATGGTTACATTAAGAATAGAATGTAAAAAAGAATCCACCAAAATAGGTTCTAAGGTTAAAATATATGGTCCACAACAACTAATTGTTGAAGCTACAATGTCTTTAGTCTTAGGGTCCTAAAATTCATAATAATGTGAATCAAACACTGCAATAAGATTAGTTTGAGTAAGAAGCTTGTGAATTGAAATCAAATTGTAACAAAAGGCTGGAACAAGTAGAACATCGGTAAGAGTAATTTGGTTTGTAAGTCGAATATTTCCAATAGTTTGAACTAAAAAGGTTTTACCATTTGGTAAGTTGATGGAAGTGGGTATAGACAGAGTATGCTTTTATGTCTAAAGATAAGAGTAAGGCATTATGTGATCTAAAGCTCTTGAATCTAGAATGTAAGAAAACATTTTATTATTACCAGAATTAAAAGATGCAAAAGCAAAGCCACTACCTACAATAGTCATCATAGTAGCATGATTCTATGATGCCTCACCTAAATTCTAATCTTTCAAGGCTCGAGGCACTTCTTAACGAAACCTAGAGACAAGTCGTGATTCATTCACAGCTACATTGTCGCTATGTTACCCGAGACCCTTATAATTATTCCATGACATTTCCAAAGGTGTGTCAGCAATAGATGAATTACCTTAGAACATGTGAGTAGATACCTGAGTTCCTCTTTTCTCCTTTAGCTCCTTAAACCAATCTAGATACCCAGTAGTCTCAAAGCAATTTGCTATAGTATGACTAGCTCTCTTATAATGAACACAAGTCACTCTATTGTTCCCTTTTTCCTTTCTATCTTTTCTATCCTCATAAACTATTTTCCTTTTTGTCTTTATGACAAAAATTACACAATCTTCAATCAAAACATTACTGCTAGTAATTTGTTTTTGCTTTTCAACTTGATATATTAGATAATGTGCTTTATTCACAATTGATGATAGATCTATTGAGAGAATCTAGCTTCTAATATTATCAAACACATCAGCAAGCCTCATCAAGAATTGTACCAATTTTGTTCAGTTGTTGAACTTCATTAATCTTGTTACCAAATCACATGTATAAGTTGACATAACTCTACAATTGCAATTTGGTAAAGAAGTTACAGTACTAATTTCATCCCATAACTTCTTTAGATTGTTATAATATACGGTTACACTAGAATTACCCTATTTAGAATTCACTATTTCATATTGAAGTTGATAAAGCAATGGCCCATTTAACAATCTAAATCTTTCATAGATTTCATCCCATAAACCTTTAGCCAAAGCAACATATGTAAAACTTTTTGACAAAATCCTTACACATTGAATTAACAATCTAACACTTAACCATAAAGTCGCATTGTATCCATCGATGTACGCCTACAGTATTTGCTTCTAGCTTAGGAACAATGCCATTGATAAATCCTATTTTTGCCTTAGCGCCTAAGGCTAACTCAACTGTTCATCTCCAACTATTAAAGTTCAGTCCATTAAGCATAACGTTTGTGCTAATTGTTCTAGGATTGTCAGATTGGGATAAGAAAAGAGGATCATTATAAGAAACTTCCTGATTTCCACTCATTTCAAATGAATTGCATGTATCATCAATCAATCACTACAATTGATTGAGAATTATCAAAAACAAAGCAAGAACACGAGTAATTTGTTTGGACTACTTACAGGAAGAAGATCGTAGGAAAAAAAAAAGAAAATCTAACTGTGACTTTGATACTATATTGAAGCCTGTGTTCCTATTCCATGGTGAAATGAAGGCACGAATAGAATGAAGCAAAAGAGAGAATTTAAGAATGAATGAAGAAAACTGATTTTGTGAAGTATGAATGTAACTAACTAACAATAAGAAAGGTCATTATATACTAGTGCTACACATGTATTGTTACATATGTCAAAACATAAAAATTACATAACTAAATAAATAATAAAATATTCCTACAAAAATATGTTTAGTAAGTATATATGAACATAAAAATATGTACAGATATCTCATTGCATTTACTAAGAAGTTAAAATAAAGAAAAAGGTACTTTTTGTCTTTTCCATATATATATATATAGATTACGTTAACATTAATATGCACCTAAAGAGGCATTTCTGAATGGATAAAGAAGATACTTATAGCTTTCATGTTTGTCACCAGTATTAAAGAGATAAAACCTTTTTTTCTTTTCCTTTCTAGCTTGCTTTAACTATTATTAAGTTACTCATTGGTGACGGGACCGTATATACATATATATATATATATATATATATATTGATGTAATATAATTTATCTAGACACGAGAAGTCACTAAAACGGGGTCGGTGGTCTTCGGTGCAGAAAAGTCGTTCCCACGTGGGGTAGGATCCTTGCCTTGGTCGGTGTCGCGTTACCAAGGCACTCTTCAAGAAACAATTAACTATTGAAATTAATTTGGTATTAATGTCATGCCATGAATGTGGACATTTCCGGGGTGCGCTGTGCGCAGAAATTTGCCCAGCCGATCAAGGATCGCAGCACAAGGATTGCAACAACTCGTACGTAATTATTGTGCATATACATACGTACATACATACATAGATATAAATACATACATAGAAGTGTTGCTCCTTTCAAATGAATTAATACTACTTACAAATCAATAAAGATGAGGAGGATTGAGAAAGAGAGAGCAAAATAAAATCTGCTAGCTGAATCATTCATAATTCATGTTGTTTGAAAAATAAAATTAAGAGATAGTAATACCTCTACAAGACAAAGGGGAATAACTATTCTTTAATTTACTATCACATATTTTCATATTTATTAATTGGACTTTAAAGTAATTATGAAGAGCTATTATTTCTTCATTATTATTTCTTCATTTCATTCCTTATGAATTGCAATTCTATTCCTACTATATTTTATTTCCTAAACTAAACATGCCATATGTATTTTAGAATTATGAAAATGAAAGAATAGATGATACTTCATCTAAGTTAAACAAAAATGATAACATGATGGGATGACCAATGACATTAAAACAAAATCATTAGGGTTGCAAATGGGTTGAGTTGAGTAAAGTTTCTAAATGTTCGGGCTTAGATCGTTTAAAAATTATCGAGTTTAAACTTAAGTTAAGTTTTTTATCGAACCTGCAATTGAAGCTTAAGCTTGACTCATTTAAAAAACAAGTTTTATCTTGAGCTCAAACTTGGCTCATTTATTAATAGGGCTTGAGCTAAGCTTAAAGTAAGGCGATCTTAAGTTTACACATGAGTTTAAGTATACAAAATAAATAAATTAATGAGTAGTGATGGGAATCAAGTTATGAGACCTCTAACCGGCAGCTGGACTCGAGGACTAAAAGGATTGGCACGACAAATCCTTATGTTCCAATCAACTCTTGTTGAGGTCGAGTATTTTCTTACCAAGTCACCTTCAATTCCGTATGGTATGATCACCCATTATTCTGTGGTATGTCGAATTGATGATTACGCTGTATTACCAAGTTGACCTATCACTCAGTATCATCCTTGTCGAGAAGCTGAGAGATAAAGAATCCGGACTGACTAAGCTATCCCTGCTCGGATAAGCTCATTTATCTGTACTTTTTGTCTATATCTCCTAATAACCTTACCAATGTAACATCGCCACGTGTATAGTATCATATATAGAATCTATAGCACTAATGATTGTTTTTCTTATATATTCATTTTTATCATTTTGTATCATGTATGCTACTTCTTTATGAAATGCCCTTATTGTCTTTTCTCTTTTTAGGTAAGTTACTCTAACTTATGGTTATAAATACTTTTATACTTGTAGCTATAATAGATTTAGATTACCTTCAATATACTTGAGTATTTTTATCCCTGCGTAAACATTGTTTGTTTACTCTCAGCATCACTTTTATCATTTCTTTTAAGCAAAGTTAGGTAATGAATAATCTCATTGGACTAATTCATGTGTCATATTAAATTGTGTTACAGGTTCTCGAAAGTTCTATTGGTGTGTCATATCTTCTAGAGCTATTCCTAGGTTTTGCTTATTGTTTTCATTCTTCGCTTTCACCTTTTTCTTACCTCTATCCATTAAGCCTTGTCGAGCTCTTTGTAAGGTTAGACTCATTCAACGACCGGTTTTGTTTGTTCTTAGTCACGGTTCATAATATCTTAGTATCAGAGCAAAGGTTTTATGTAAACTATAGTTAGTTCTTTTTGAAGTTCTGTTATGCTTTATTTTGTGTATGTGAAATAGAGTCAGTTATTATATTATTTGACTGTTGTGTTATCAATTGTTCACTTTTTGAAGTTTTTGTTTGAATTTTGAATCTATGAGGAAAAATAACAAACCTAAGTATGAATGTTGGTGCTGGTGATGATAGTGGAGTTGTCCACTATAGACGACAATCTTAGGGAAATCCTAGAAGCACTAACAAAAGACTTGATGAGGTAGCTAACCTTTTGGTAAAACTAACCCGAGTTGTTCATGTACTGTCTTGTCGACCCATTGAGGCGTGCAAAACACTCCACAAACTACTCAACCTGTTAGAAGTTAGAATCTAGCTTGACTAGTCCAAGGTAGAAGAGTTGGTGGATAAATAAGGCGAAGGATAAACTTGAGAGAGCTTAATGAAGAGAAAGAAGAGTATTTTGAAGAGGAGCGTATATAAGTCCTCAAAACATCCGACCATGTGAAGCTTTGGATTTTAAGTTTCAATAGATTGGGAATATTGACGAGTATCTTGATTAGGAAGAGAAGGTAGAGCATGTGTTTGATTACTATCAATATGAAGATTATGAGAGAGTGAGGACTGTTACTATTGAGTTCTCCGGATATGCCGCCATGTGGTAGAAGAATTTTCAGGCCATGAGAAGAAGAGAGGGGTACCAAAAGATTAACACCTGGCTTGAGATGAAGAGAGTGCTCAGAAAAAGATTCATGCCAAAAACATATCTCTAAGATACTTTCACTCGGCTTCAGGAATTGAGACAAACAGGCTAAACTATTGACAAGTATGTTCAAGAATTTTAAATGCTTATGATGCGTTTTGAAGCAGAGGAACCATCAACTTGAATAGTATCAAGATTTATTACTAGGTTGAGAGGAGACATTCGAGATATTATGGAGCTCTAACTATTTGACACAATGGATGAAGTTGTTAGGATTGCCTGGCGAGTGGAGCAAAGAAGGAGCCTAGTAATAACCAGAATGCTAATTAGCCGATTAGGCTAAGCAAGTTACCGAGCTCAGTCAAGTACTGAGCTGAACAGAAGGGTTAATGTCAGAGCTGAGCAGAAAGGCTGACCCGATGGTGAAGTGCCGACTTGAACTTATGAGAAGGGGTAAGGGTCTAGTAGAAAAATGAGCTAGATCAAGTACTTTAAGTGTCAAGGGTTCGAACATATGGCTATTCGGTGCTCGAACTGACAGACGATGGTCATGAAGGGAGACATCCCGAAACTAGAAGTAGAGAGCACGGATGAGGAACTTGAGGAGGAAGAGGTTCTTGCTAAGAAAGAGAATGCCGAGAAAGAATTGATTGAGGAGGACGTATTTCTTGAGAACTTAGACCGGTTACTCATAGTTGTTTGACACACGATGAATGTGGAACCCTCATAAGAGGAGGAGCAGAGAGAGAATTTATTTCATACCACCTGCAAGGTGAATGATCAGATGTGTGCTCTCATTGTGGAAAGTGGAAGTTGCACCAATGTAGTATCGGTCGATCTTATTTCTAAACTAAAGCTAACGACTATTGCACATCCCAAGCCATACAAGTTGCACTGGTTGAGTGAGAAAAGAGCATTACATGTCACTTGACAGATACTGCTGTCGATCACTATAGGGAATTACTTTGACCAGATATTCTGCGATATATTGCCTATGTGTGCCTCCCACGTATTGCTAGGTAGGCCGTGGTTGTTTGATATGAGAGTTATATATGACGGCTATAAGAATACGTATATGTTTGAGAAGGATGACCGGAAGATTACGTTGAATCCGATGTCGTCGAGAGAATTTAACAAGTTGAAGACGAAATTTGCTCGCAGATTGAAGAAGGCTCTAGTGATGAGTAGAGCCGAGCTCTAAGAGGCCATCAATGTTGATGAGCCAACCCTATTATTGGTTAGGCGACTATTGGAAATGAAGGAGCAAGGTGAGCTTCCTCAAGAAATCAAGGAGTTGCTAGATGATTATGCCAACCTGTTCCTAGACCAATTACCTGAAGGGTTGCCCCCAACTCGAAGCATAAAGCACTACATTGACTTAGTACCCAATGCTGTACTGTTAAATAAGCCAGCTTATTAGATGAATCTCAAGTAAGCTTTTGAACTCTAATATCAAGTTAATGAGTTGCTGGTGAGAGGTTATGTAAGAGAGAGTCTCAGCCTTTATGTTGTGCCTACACTTTCAGTGCTGAAGAAGGATGGAACCTGTCAGATGTGTGTTGGCAGTTGAGTCATAAACAAAATCATGATCAAATACAGGTATCCAATCTCGAGGCTAGAAGACATATTGGATGAGCTGAGTGGAGACAAGATTTTCAGTAAGATTGATCTTAAATTCGGCTACCATCAAATTTGCATAAGGCTATGAGACGAGTAGAAGAATGCATTCAAGACTCGACATAGACTTTATAAGTAGATGGTCATGCCCTTCAGCTTATTGAATGCCCCGAGCACTTTCATGAGACTTATGAATCATGTGCTAAGACATCTCATTGAGAAGTATATCGTAGTGTACTTTAATGACATCCTAGTCTATAATACCAACATGTCGAGTCACTGTGAATATCTTAGAGCAGTCTTGGATATCCTTCGTATCGAGAGACTATTTGGCAACTTGAAGAAATATTGCTTCTGCTAGGAGGAAGTAGTATTCTTGGGGTATGTAGTCAATAGAGGAGGCTTGTGAGTCGATGATGAGAGGATCAAAGCAATCGTTAAGTGGTAGACTCTTATTACTTATGCTGATGTAAGAAGTTTTCACGGATTGGCTTCGTTTTATAGAAGGTTTATCAAGGATTTTAGCACCATTACTGTGCTACTCATCGAGTTAACAAAGAAGAATATTGACTTTCGATGGGGAGAAAGGGAAGAGAGGAGTTTTGCTGATGTAAGAGAAAGATTGACCTCAGCTTCAGTGTTAGTACTACTTGACTTCGACAAATTTTTTTAGTTAGAATGCAATGCATCGGGTGTTAGAATAGGCATTGTTCTAATGCAAGAAAGCTAACCAATTACCTTCTACAATGAGAAGTTCTGAGGACCACAGCTGAACTACTCCGTATATGACAAGGAACTTTTGGCACTGATCCGAGCAATATAAGTGTGCCAACATTACTTATTGCCAAGAGAATTTGTCATATATACTGACTATGAATCGTTAAGGTACCTCCGAAGTTAGACTAAGTTGTCGAAGTGACAAGCGATATGAGTTGAATTCCTTGAGGTGTTCAATTTTGTGATGAAGTACAAGTAAGGAAAGAGCAATGTAGTTGTTGATGCTTTTTCAAGGAGGCATACGCTCTTATCAGAACTGCAAATCAGGCTGTTTGGTTTTGCAAATCTAAAAGAATAGTACTCCAAGGATCTACACTTTGGAACAATAATTTCATGATGTATAGATGGGAGGACAGTAGATGAGTATTATGTGGAGGATGGCTATTTATTCCAAGGGGGGAAACTGTACATGCCGACTTATTCCCCATGGGAATTATTAATCAGGGAAGTCCACAATAGAGGACTCTCAAGTCACTTTAGAGAGAAGAGGACTTGTGAACTATTGAAAGGCCTATTCTTTTGGTCAAGAATGCGAAAAGATGTACATCGAGTTGTTGAAAATTATGCTATGTGCAAAAAGGCCATGTACTGAGCTGAATAAGGGAAAGCAATGCCCTTACTTGTTTCGACGAGGCCATAGACTAAATTGAGTATGAACTTTGTTCTCAAACTGCCGCGAATTACTTGAGATAAAGATTTTATAATGGTCATCATAGATCGGTTCAGTAAGATGGCACACTTTATGCCCTATACCAAAACTAACGATGTTTCGGCTATTACTTCTCTTTTCTTACAGGAGATTGTGTGGATACACGGTGTATCGAGGAGTGTAGTCTCCGATAGAGACTTAAAATTCTTGAGCTGTTTCTAGAGAACCTTGTGGCGTCTGCTGGGAACCAAATTGCTCTTCAATACCTCATGTCACCCCCAAATTGACAGCCAAACAGAGGTGGTTAATTGTATTTTGGAGTCATTGCTCTGAGTTGCAATAGGCAAAAACTTGGCTGATTAGGATGTCTGCCTGCTGGTAGTTGAGTTCGCCTATAACCGAACAGTACATAACACTACTAAGCAAACTCCTTTCGAGGTAGTCTATGGATTCAATCCTAAGTTGCTCCTCGACTATGCCCTTGTACCAGCACCTGCGCAAGAGGACCCTTAAGCCTTAGCTAGAGCACAATCTCTTTAGTACATTTATGATAAGGTCACTCAGTATATCGATCAAGCTGCTAGAAGAATGCGAGAAAAGACCAAGGGTAGGTCGGCTAAACAATTTCAGTCGGGAGACTTAGTATGGCAACACCTCAGCAAAGAGTGGTTCTTGAACAAAAAGTAAAACAAATTATCTATAAGAGCGGAAGGACCTTTCAGAATCCTCCAGAAAATCAATGATAACGCTTACAGGTTGGAACTGCTTGAGGACTATAGGATTTTTGATGCCTTCAACATTACCAACTTCAGTCCATATCACCTTGATGGAGAACTAAGCAAACACCATTCGGATTTGATCCCAAATCCAAGACAACCTGGGGCGAATGATGGGAATTAAGTTATAGGACCTTTGACCCGCAACTGAGCTCGATAACTAGAGGGGCTGGTACGACAAATCCTTATGTTCCAACTAATCCCTGCCAAGACTGAGTACTTCCTTGTCCAATCACTTTTAATGCAATACCATATGACTACCTATTATTCTGTGGTATGCTGAGTTGATGATTATACTTTAGTACTAAGCTGACCTATCACTTGGCATCATCTTTGCGGAGAAGCCGAGAGATAAAGAATCCGGACTAAGTAAGCCATCCCTACTCGGACAAGCCTATCCATCCATACTTTTTATCTGCATCTCCTAATAACCTTGTCAAATGCAGTATTGCCACGTGTACAGTCTCATATGTAGAATCTATAGTACCAATGATTGCTTTCTTTGTATATTCATTTTTACTCTTTTATATCATGTACATTGGTTATTTAGGAAACATCTTTATTGTTTTTTTCCTTTTTTGCATAAGTTACCCTAACTTATGAGTATAAATACCCTTGTACTTATAGCTATAATAGATTCAGATTATTTTCAATATACTTGAGTACTTTTTTTCTTACCTAAACACTATTTGTTTACTCTCGGTATCACTTTTATTCTTTCTTTTAAGTGAAGTTAAGTGGCAAGTAATCTCATTGGATTAATTCATGCATCATATTAAATTATGCCGTGAGTCCTCGAAATTTCTATTGGTGCGTCATATCTTCTAAAGCTATTCATGGGTATTGTTTACTGTTTTTATTCTTTGCTTTCACCCCTTTCGTATTTCTCTCCATTAACTCTTTTTGAGCTTTCTGCAACTTTGGACTCATTCAGCGACCGACTTTGTTTTCTCTTGGTTACGGTTCGCTACAAATAGTATATAAGGATTTTGATATATGTCATCTATTATTTTATAACATATTATATATTTATAGATATTATATAAATATTAGCTTCTAAATTTTAATAATATATAATATTTATAATATATATAATACTTGTAAGTTTACTTATGAGTCTAAACGAGCTGACTTAGAAGCCTAGACTGGAGTTTGAGCTTGGCTGAAATAGATAAACGAGTTTTATCTTAAGGTTATATTTGGCTCATTCACTAATTAAGCTTGAGTCAAACCGAGCCTAAAGTGAGTCAAGTTCATACAACTTGTGAGCAGCTTAAGTCATTTATAGGCCTAAAACCCAGCAACTTCAAAATAAAATAAAATAAAATAGAATTAATCATATATTAAATAAACCATATAACAATAATATGTAATACTGATAATATTAGTGGATTCCATCGAACACTCATCCTTTTATATACTAATATTTGAATTAATACATAATCAGCTATGAAAAAATAAAACATCATTTGACGATTATATATTAAGCTTTAAAAAGACAAAAAAAACTTTTTTATTTTTCGGATTTACAAAATTAAATGCCTGCAAAACGCCCCTGAGTGGACTCAAATAAATCTAACGTAACATCAATTTTCGTAGGAAATGGTAGAAGCATCAAATGTGGTGGTCCCTCGCATTCTAATCTAAAGCACGCCTCTGTCGCTCCAGTCCCCAGAGCTCTCTCTCTCTCTCTCTATTTTTGATGTGTGGTAATGTCGCACGTGTGCCAGTTCATGTAGCCTCAAATTCATGGGTTATTATTTATTATTATGTGGTTGGTGAGTGGTCAAACTCAAATCTGAACACAATCTTAGCTGGATCAACGCGTGCTTTGGGCTCCATATGGGCCCGGACCTTGACCCTGGACTCTCTTCTCTGGCTTGGCTATCCCCCATTCTAACTTTTGTTTCCTTCTCCATATGGTTTTACGACAAGATCGGTGAGAGCTTGGGACATCATGCACGGAATGTGTCAAATCCTTTCGACCGGAGCCTCACTTGCATCTTTCGTCCACATTCGCTTCCTTCGAAGACGTCTATATGCATTATGCATGCATGTCCATAACTATTATATATATATTTTTATAATTTTTATTTTTAAAGTTAAAAAATCTTCGATGGGATGTATAATGTATTAGATTATGTGCATTCATTAGAAACTCAGTTTTGCAATCTTAAATACAACGTCAATATATGAAGAAACTTTCTCTTTAAGAGATTTATCTTTTGATTTATAAGTTTCTTCGTAAAAATTCCTTAACAGATTTTTTTCAAAGTTTTTATGATCCCATAAAAATAAACAAGGAAAAAAAAATAAAAAGAAAAACCAGAATGATACGTTCCTAAACAGAGGAACCTTCACTGGCCAAGGAACGCAGTGCAATGGGCAAGGAACTTCATTCCGTTCCTTCAATCCTTGGTCAATGCGTGAAGATACCCCAATTTACATGCTCCTAATCAAGAAAAGCACGATACTTTAAAGATAATCTTCAAAAAATTCAACGTTCTAGTAGATAACTCCAAATCTGTTAATCCCTATTGGGTGAGACGATCGTCAAGTTTGGCATGCTTATAGAATTGGTATAGGATTTACATTTGCTACACGACACATTTCATATTTATACCGATACTTTGACTAAAGTCCATCGATTGGACAGCTTAATTAAATAAAAGTAAAATAACGGCCAAAGATACTTCTTGCGTTGATGTAATATTTAGTTTAAAATTAGCATTGCACTCATCTGATATAAGCCTTTAAACTTATATATTTTATATATGCTTTTATCTATATAGGGATAAGGGTTCGGTTGTGAGGGTTATGTGAATGACGCGTGACAAATCATGCTATACGTGATTAGGAAATTGACTTAACTTATACATATAGAATGATTGAGAGAAGTACGACAAGGAGGAGAAGTAAGTAATCTTAGTAAGATTTTAATACATATGGTTAAACCTGGGCAAGGGCTGATTCTGAATTGTGAATTGAATTAATCCGTTAGTGGTTAGGCCGAATCACTTGAGAGAATCGTTAAGCTTTTAGGGTTTAGGTAGTTCGCTTAGGTAGAACTGCTCGATCCGGCAGTCCCTGCCTATTCAATGAATGCTTCATTATTAAAAATAAAATTTAGCTAGTCAAAAAGACTAACACCATTGCGCACAACACCTACCCCCACCACCCGCCCCTCCCTATACCCAAGACCCCTATCTCCTGTCTAGTGTCTTCTGTCTGTAAATTTTACTTTCGACATATGTGTAGAAAAATTTAAATTTACAGATAGAAATTTAAAATTTGATACATGCGTCGTAAATTTTAAATTTGCAATTCAAAATTTAGAATTCGTAGGGCCAAATCGCTTAAAATTTAAAATTTCAAAATTCAAACGATGCGTTTATACATTCTTCGATCCTTATAAATAGCAGCTTCAAGCCTAGCAACAATACTTATTTTATAAACTAATTAAATCTCTCTAACTCTAACCATTCTGTCTTCAAATTCTTTTCGGTTACACAAATTTCTATGCTCAATTCTCCACTTTACTGCATAAAACAATTTGCATTAGCAAATAACGCTAACGTATACATATCCACCATATAATTTCTTCTTTATTTTCTCTTACATATTATTTTTATCTTTCACTCATAAATATTTGCACCAATGGAAAGATTTTTGCTCTATACCTTTTTTAGTAAAAAACACGGTTCATCATCTAGTGGTAAAAGTAAAAGTAAGGGTATTTGAATTTTCAATACGTCATTTGCGCTACTACGGTTTGAGGACGTTCAGGCATACTCGAATAACGAGTATGACTTAAATGAGTAGAGGACATATAATATGGTTAAGAACATGGAAGAAAAATTTACACTACCTTTGGGCTTTGATGTAGAATTTCATCGTACAAGTAATCGAGGCACACCACCTCTTCGATTTGATATTGAACATCAACGTATGAGTTACTGGGGTGCGCCACCTCCTGGTTTCGAACTTCCACACATGAGTTTCTTTGAATGTCATTATAGATTTGAACCTTTTTATATGAGCGTCCTTGTACAACCTGCAGGATTTGAACCCCTGCGAATGAGTTACCTCACAAGCATGTTCAAGGATGAGGAGGATGACATAGAAATTATTCCCAAAATAGAAGAGCAACATATGGGATAATGTAGGCCCAATAGTTTGAGACCATCTGGCTCAAGTAAGCCCCTTAAACCCGGTAAGTCTAATATTTTTACTACTCATTTCCGTAAAGATACAGATGAAAGGGAGAACTTAAGGGTATTCTGTAACTATTGCAACGCGAGTTACTCGTGGAAAATGGCAAAGGGATATAGTATCCTTAACATGCACTTAAGATCGAAGCATTTGGGGGAGGTAAGAAGAGATAGAATGCGGCAACAGATTGCCTAAGGCGATAGTTCATTGGAACAAACGCTAATAAGGTATAATGAAGAGAGGTATAAATATAACCTGGCACAGTACCTAGCGAACATGCACCTCTCGTTCAACATGGGTACATTAAAGTGGCAAAGTCGATATGAGTAGGAGACATTCAACCCTAGCTCTTGACAGCATAACCGTAGAATGATAACTCGAGCCACGTAAGAGCTCTACCACAAAGGTAAGAAGGAGCTAGTAGGTAAGTTTTCTTCCCTCGATATGCAAGTGTCCATATGTGTAGACATATAGATGAATCCTTAATAATTCTTATATGGGTATTGCTATTCACGAGGAAGATGATAATTGACAACTTAATAAACGACTATTATCTTTAAGGGTATTTAATGATTGACCGACGATGCAAAATATTTATAAAATTATTAGAAAAATCTTAAATGAATAAGGATTAGTGAGGAAATTTTTTTTTATTGGTTTTAATAATGCAACTACTAATATTGCATTAATATCTGATTTGCAAAATTACTGTCAACCAGCATTGGGGGGAATTTTTTTCCACATAAGTTGTGCATGTCATATTCTTAACTTGTGTGTTAAGGATGACATTACAACTTTGTACGACAATATGGCTCTGATCAAGAATATTGTCAAGATAATAACAGACAGGCCATCCCTTTACAAAAAATGGAGAAACTTTTACTTGGAGCGCGAGAAGAGACCTTGGAAGTTTAAGATTGATGTACAACATCGCTAGAACTTGACTTACAAGTTATTACATAGCACAATTCCTTACAATGAACTGCTATGTGACTTCGCAATGTACAATATGTAGGGAGTTGATATTTTCCCTAGTAACTGGGATATTTACATTCAATTACTTAAAGTTTTGAAAGTTTTTCATAATGGTACTGAGACTTGTTCACAAGTTTACAAGCTTAGTATTCACTTGTTTGTTATGTCAACCGTCCGTATACTTAGCGTGCTAGTTCAGGCCCGTGAGGACATAAACCTGCACTCATGCATATATAATATGACTTTGAAGTGGTTAATTTATTATAAAGAAATTCCTCGTATTTATCTTGCAACAACTATTCTAGACTCTTGTTGTAAAGTGGAATTATTACTAATGTATTTGAAAACTTATTATGGTTATATTTAAGATCTAACGGATTCTTAAGACGTGTAAAACTTAGAAGCACAGCAAGAAGTGTTAGTAACGACAGCCGACATAGAGGAGATGCTCAACTGTTATTAAAGTTAATATAGTGGCCAATCATCAATCTTTCCTTTGCTACCTACCAAGGAACGACATTACTCTTTTATGAGTGAGTAGTTACTAGTGTAAAAATTGAAGAGACAACGGTCTAGTGGTCCAATGTTTGAGATGCAGCATTATATCAATATAAATTTCGAGTTTTCAGAAAATTTCTCCATTAATGATTTCAATATTTTAGAGTGGTGGCAAAGGCATAGAAGGGACTATCTACTACTATCTCGCATCGCCCGTAAAGTACTTGCTGCTACGGCTTCAATAGTCACTGTTGAGCAAGCGTTTGTTACAGTAGGCTTGATTGTTGATGAATGTCGAGCTTCCTTAGTTGTTGTCAGTATTAAGGTAAATGCTTGCATAGAAGATTGGTACAAGGTGAGCTGTAGATGACAAAAACCAAGTGGGACATCAAGCGAGGAGGATGATTACTTGAGTAATTGGAATCGATCTAATGGAAGCCTAAGCTCACCCATGGGTTCCACTCCTACTCACGAACATGAATAGTTACCTCAGGATGATATATAATAAGTTTTCTTTTCATCATTTATAAAAAGTTTTATCATGTAGAAAAATCATATTTTTCTAATTGTCGAAAAAAAAAAACTAAATGCCATGGTTTTCCCAAAAGTGCTGATATAGCATTTAGTTTTTCCAAATTATGATCTACTAAAATTATTTTTATTCAAAAAATTTATCTTGGATAGTCATGTACACTTTGATACTTTTTTGAAAATATAAAATTGATCAACAAACTAAAGGTTTTCTAAAATCTAAACCGAACTACGGCGGTCTGATTTCGATTAGCAGATACGTAGGTACAATCTGGGTGATTGTAAATTACTATAAAAAATATTTTTTCTCTAACTACTTCATTTTATTCAATTAGATTAAGACATTAGGTATTCATATTATAAAAGACTATTTTGTATTTTATTTTCTTTCTATTTTTAATGTATATTTTATGGATGGATTGAAGAAAAAAAATGGTTGAAGGATCGGTAAGGCGAGAAGGAAAAAAAAAAAATAATGTAAAGGCTTAGGAGAGAAAAAAAAAAAAAACCATCTCTTAAACCAGCGGGCCACATGAACCGACCCTGAATTGTTGGTTTATGGGTCAAGGTCATGTTGAACCGTAACTAGCCTGAACCGTTACCTAGGTCTACGTATGGCAATAAGTGGAGAAGCATAATAGCATCAAACTCCATAATCGATGAAGAATGAGATAATGTTTTTGAGGTATTTTAAATGTTTAATGTTTGAGATAAGGTTTTCTTAGAGTAATGTTATTGATAGGGGTTTCTCCTCTCTCCAAATAAGGAAGTGAAAAGGGTATTTATAACAGGCAATAATTGATCTCATCCGTCGGATCATGATGGTAACTTTTGGTTAAGATTGAAGTCTTTTATAAATAGATCTTAAGTAGACTCTTTTTATGGTTAAGATAGATAAAGGGTTTTATTATTTTTTTAGTGTGGACCAAATTAAGAAAGATTGGATCGGGTTGATTGATCCAATAGGCCCTACTTTAAGCTTACTATGCTAGATCTTCCTTGATTATTCTGAATTCTTATAGACTTGATTCTCTAGACTCTACTAATCTAGTTCAAAGAGTCAAATCCATTTTAATTATTGAATTTAAGACTAAATTCAGATTTAACCATCTATGATCTATATTACTTTACATGAAACATGATTATCATATTGTGTTAGTATGGTCAATTTCTTGAGGACAAAGGACCTATGGGTTAAAAATTTGTTTATTCGATTGAGTTTTGGTCGATTATAAATTATTTTGAAGCTTGAACGCTGTTGATGGTTTCTGTTTGATGATTATTCATGAATCAACACCATTGTATTGCAACGATTACTTCAAGAATTCATGTCTTCTGATTAATATGTGCATATCCTATCATTATGTTTGTTCCAGTTGTCTCCCGGACTCCCCCAATAAACCTGTGTAAGAATAATGAAGCTAACAGTTAAAAAGAAACTGCATAAAAGCATTAAAAAAAAAATAAAGAGTAATGAGATTACAAAGAGCCTAATTAAATTTAATTTATTATATAAAAGTTATGGATTATATTAAAGTCAAATTCCGTGTCTAAACTTTGAATCATTTTATAACTAACGATATTAACATTTCGGGTGTCAATTTTAACATTCCATCGAATAACGTCAAATATGAAATCACATTGAACTAGATGAGGCCTGAATTATCTATTTCTCAACACTACTATTCCATCTATGAATCTCTGCATAAGATTTTAGTTTTCCAAAAATGAAAGTGAAGAATAAAAACACCAGGAAATTATTTTCTTGTGAATATATATATCTGTTAGATTAAAAAACGATTTAAAATTAAACAAAAAGTAAGAAATGCATTTCTTCTGGTTCCATCCAAGCCTAACACTAGAAAAATAACTACCATAACATCTTAAGGGAGCTTCCTCTATCACACATCTCTGAGACACAACCATTACTTATGTGCCTAAAATAATCACCGTGTCTAAAACACTATCATCAATCAGGCCATATCTGTAACTGGGTTGTAGGTGGGATCTAGGGTTTTAGAATATAAAAAAGGATTTTTATGTATTTTTGTATTTTAAAACTAGAAAATCAAGATAATGGATGGTTATAAAATGGGATATACACAGTAACTCTATTCGAAGATTGATATTACTCACATATCCTATGAATAGTCAAAGGAAAATTAACTGAGAGCTCGATTATACACGCGGTGTTTTACTTAAATAGACATTTGTCACAATATGAGTAAATTAGGTTGATAAGAACAAGCAATTTGTATGAGAATGCTCGATTAAAGAAATTGTATTCAAACTACTAATAATGTCCCAGTTTTGCTAATAAAAAAGGAAATCCTCTTTTATTAGGTTAGCATGTGATTATTAGGGGTGAAATAAAAATAAAATATCTATGAAAATGATTGCAAATTCAAATAGTCTTCTTATCAAAGTTACTATTCTATTTAGAATCGCCAGAGGATTTATAGAACTAAAACGTAAAATTGAAACGTAAAAATAGAAATTCTTATATCTTATGTAAAATAGCTTAAAAAAACTACAAGTATGTTATAGTAGTTATTAGAAAACTTGAAGTACATGATAAAAATAAAGAAATTAATTTTTTTCATAAAATAAAATTTTAATTTATAATTTAACATTCTTAAAAGAAGAATAAATAGAATTGAAACTAACTTTTTTACATTATTTTGTTTGAAAAAAATAATGAATTGAAGAAAATAACATGTTTCGACTTATTTTGAGTTATTAACGGTATCAACTTAAATATATAATTTTTTTAATAAACTTTTCTGACCAAATTGGTAACTAAATGAAGGCTAGGATATCATAGGAGGGATAGGGAGAGAAAGAAAGAGGAAAGAATTGGAATAAGATAGAAAAAATGGTCTAATACCTTAATAGTCAATGGGATAGTAAAAGTCTATTTATTTTTTTTTAAATTTTTAGCCTATTTAACTTATATATGTGGAATTAGTAAATTTGGTTAAATACATGAGTTTCTATCTAATTTAATATATAAAATTGATTAAAAACGTAAGTTTGTTAAAAAAATAATTTTATATATAAATTAATTTAAAAGAGTCACTTAAAATTATAAATTCAAGGAATTGCATAGGTAACTGAAATTTTGATTACTATGCTAATTTCTTTCGAACTATTTGGACTCTGTTCGATTGTGCTTTTAACTCTATCTAAACGTTCTCAAGTATTAGCTCCCGTCACTGTCCTTAGTCGACTTCATTCAAACAACTCAAACTTAGATAAAGCATTTGAATGAGCTTAGGTAGAGCTTGACTATTAGCGATAAGTGCTACTTCATCCAAATGATCTCAAGAACATTCAAAATGTCCCTCTAATAAGCTTTCAACACCAGTTACTTTGTTAGCTGTTTTGCTCAGGCTTGCTTCCACTTGTTCCTCCGCCTCTTACTTCTTAGTGGATGACTTAATTTAGTCGTGATGCATGTAACTTGTGTAAGGGCCGGTTTTTGAATTGTGAACTGGTTTAGTTTAGACGGGGATGGGTTTGAATCGATCGATGAACTGCTAAATACTAATAGTTTAGGCGATTTAGCATTAAAGAATAACCAACCTGATAGATCCTTAAATTAATGGTTCGACTGTTGGTTCGAATTTGTTTGAGTTTAAATATTTTTTTTAAACAAAATAGATACCATTACATTTGTATGGTTCAAATCAATTATTTTGGAACTAAAAAAAAAAAAAAACTTCAACTAAAAACAAAAGTGAACCATTCATACATCACTATATGTCTAAATAATGTATTAGAATTATTTGGAAAAAAATAAATAAAAATACAGTAGTAGGTGAAAAATTATTAATAGTGATTAATGGAAATGTAGAAAAATAAATTTGTAAAAAAATTAAAAAAAAATGAAAAATACATGATTCAAGGGCCTTTTAACTGGTTTTTAAGCCGTCAATTCACATGAACTTGCTTGAACCCATAGCCTTAAAGATTAGATCCGATTCAACTAATCACCAAAATTCATGAATCGACGATTCAAGATCGGTGCTGAGACCGAGTTGGTGTATACCTCTATACAGATCAACTATAACATAAGCTTCCTTTGCCGCTAGCTAATGAGATGTAGGCAGCACTGCTAAATGTTTCCCCTCACATGTTGATGGAGTAATAACCATCTCATATTGCTCGTACCACACCATTCCTCATCCAACCATGAAACGCTGAAGATCCAAACCACCATTTCCACTACTTATGATCTATTGAACAAAACAAAGTCATCAGTTGTGTGTGTGTGCGCTTTATAGCAGTGCAGCTATCTTATGACACGTACTATCTATTCAAAGTGTGCAATTGATGCTAAAATATTTAGATTTTGTTCAAGGAATTTTAGTCAAGTGGCTAAATATAGAGGACAAAATGTTACATCAAAATAGTGGGTATGTCCAATATGAACTTGTGCTTAACTCCTAAGTGGAAATATTCATTAAGATGGAAATAAATTGCTATAATATGGCTTGTATTGCAATTACACGGTTTATAAACGTGTGGAATTTAAGTAAATACTATATATCTTGTCATGTTTTCCTTAGAAAAGTATATATAGGCTTATTTGTTAAAATGAAAACTTTGGTCTTTCAGTTAATATATAATAGAGATGCAAGAGACCGTAATGGGAGAATGAATGCTAGCATGTGACCGCTAATAACACTAAGTTGAGGAAGGTAGCTCAAATGGTCATTAAGTTAGCAAAACATATTTAATTCGGTGTTAACTCCACCGCCAATCCGAACAAGGGACGACTGAAGGAGCATAAGAGAGATGAAGGGGATCAATTGATTATGGAAGATTGGAGAAAAATTGATATACTACAATTGAATTATGAGGATTGTTTTTGGAATCAAGTTATTGTTTAAAAGAGAACATAAATTAATATGAATTCATTTGTTGTCGTCCCAAGAGAGTAGAAACTTTGGATGCCTGAGCAAGGAAGATTTGTGTTTGTGGCCAAAGAAGGGAATGCCGCAGATGCCGATTATTTGGCAGATCAACGTGAGTTCGCAGGGCTGATGAAAGCCTGTTCCACCGGTTTCTGTATTGTTTCTATTTATTAAGAAAAGATCAAAGTTTATTTTATAACCAGTCAAAGCCGGTCACGGATTTTCTTTAATGTCTATATAATATTAAAGAAAATAATATATTTATACTTTAAAAAATTATCACAATTAACTTCTTTAACAATCTACATTTATAAAGTATATGCCATTTTATTTTAAAGAAGTCATACAAACTGCAAATGTTGCAACCTATTTACCACCGTGTAAAGGACGCAACTCTGTAGGTAATTTCTTCTTGCATAATGTATATGTCGTTTGGATACATAATTAAATACAATAGTTTTAGTTGGAAAAAATTTCCAAAATTATGTTTATAATAGGTTAAACAGCCAATGTCAACTTTTAATAAAATAGTAATGACAAAAAAGTTAAAGCGGAAGAAATAATATTATTAACAAGTTAATAATAAAAAGCCACCATAATGAAAATATTTCCAAAATTATATATTTTAACATAGATCATAAGGAGAAAAGAGCTCCTTTGGAACTACTGTAGGCCTTCAGCCGGCTCTTGCTAATATGTAAATGGGGTAGGCCTCTTTTCTTTTTCTCCAGGAAAAAAAAAAAAAAAAAAAACCTCAACTACACCTAAAATAAATGTACAGACATACTAACATCCACAACGCCGATTTGAATGGATATTACGAATATTATACTTATTTTTCCTATTCAAGTTTCATATATTAGTTTGGGTTGCTGCGAGTCCACTTTCTGATGCCAACAATTCCCCTGTGAGCAGGGATATTTTATTGTCCGGTGAGGCTTTAATAGAATTGATAGGGCCGGAATACGAATAACATTAAAGTCAGAGCATTATTAGATTTCATATGTTAAGTAAAAGGTCTTATTCTTTTATTTTATTGACCAATTTTGGTTAAGTCGGCAGGTTATCCAATTAATAAAATTATATTGGAAACTTCGTTAGTCTTTTCTTCCATATAATATTCCTATAATAACGGTTTCATTTCTTCTACTCTGTCATTGCATAAGTTTGTAAGAGATAAACTTTCCATCATAGATCCTAAGCAGATGTAAAATAGGATGACTTTCTTATAGGACCTCTTGAGATCAAAGATTTTTTCTTTTTGCTATACGGTGTATATGCTATTGGTCTATAATTCTCTATACCAACAATTTGGAACATATAAAACTATATTATGAGAATATAAACCTATGAGTTGTGATGATGCCGTATATCGTCAAGCTGTCAATCAATAATATGTAAGGCTCATCATATAAAATCCATGTTATTTTTTTTTTTTCCAATTTTCCTTCTCTCCTTTTAATTTTGTATATATATATATATATGAGATTTCAACTGTCATGGTCACATGCGTATTGCATGTGCCTTACGCTTCATCTGACCTAAAAAGATAATATAGAGATCACACTCACGAAGAGATGACTATAAGAGAATAATAAGGAGGAGGAACAATATAGAGATCACACTCATGGAGAGAAGACTTTAAGAGAATAATAGAGAGAAGGAACACGTGATTATAGTCTTGCATGTACAAGTGACAAACAAGCAAGTCTTGAGTCTCAACTTTGTAATTCATGAGCAATTAAATTTATCATTTGCTTGAACATCTATTTGATTTTTAAGAGTAGAGTCTTCATAATTTCAAAAGTGTGAAATGAGAAGGCATGTTTGAGTGCCTATAAACTCTTGAAACATCTATCATGGTACCTTGGTGATTGATAGGTGAGATGAAATACACTCATTATAGGATTATCTTGATGAGCATGCTATCAATCAAAAGCTTGTAAACTTCCTTATTGAATATATAAACTTGCCCAAAAGAGGTTGGAGTGGATGGATTGGTTCAGTAATTTTTATTTCAATCCAATCAAACCAAATCTTCTTGATTCATCCAAAGTATAGATTGTTAGAAAATTATGTATTGGATATGAGAATTAATGACACTTGGAGGCATGTATTGAACACTACTCATAAGAGTCTTATGCATCATGCATTAAGTTTACTAAGGATAAGCCTAAACTCTCTCTTGATACAACCAAGTGAGGATCTAGAATGAGGAACAATCCTTGTTCTTGATGATCACATAAGCTTAAAGAACTTTAGAAGAAGATTTATGATTGTTCAATGAAGTGTTTTGATGATAAATTCTGAAATAGAATAAAAAAATTCGTGCAAAAAATGTTTGTAAATATAAATATATACTCAAACATCTAATCATGAAGGTTCAAGCATTACAATTCTTCCTAAAAGCACATTTATTGAAGGTACTTAGTTTTTAATCATTAGATTATGTTTAGATTAGTTAAAACTGATCTTAATTGTTCATTACGAAGTAATGCAACCTTTGGAAGATGATACCTTGCACTTATAATTAAAAAAAAATCACCCAATGTGAAGAGTTGCATTAGTACAATGTACACGACCAAGTGATATAGTTGTGTCGCTAATCATATAACTTTCTAGACATGAGTATGAGCAAAAGTAACGGTTATGTCATTGGTCATGTAACTTTCTACTCATAAACTTCACAAACCCGACCTAGTAATATGGCTATATTGCTAATCATGTCACTTTCTACTCACTCAAATTCTCATACAACATGAAACCCAACTCCATTACGGCTAAGTAGTGATCTTATACCTTACTCTTTTCTATATACAAATATTTCTTCACATTTAAATGATATAAGAATAATCACCTTAATATCTTACATAATCGGAAACCTATATAACATTCCACTACTAAATTATTGATTACATAATTTCCATCCAAATTGTAAAAACACATAAGGAGTGATATCCAAAGATTTGAACTAAGCCATAATGCAAGTCTCACAAAGTTATAATAGGGTGTTGATGACTTATTTGCTTGAATCTACATGCTTAGTACTATAACTAGAGAAGTAGCACATGTTTCATTGTTTTTACAAGCTAAATGGATTTTTTAATAGTGCTATTATGGCCTTGTGCTCATTCTAGTTTGTTAAATATTTACAAGAAATATACCAACTAACTCTTGCTTAGAAGCGGTACCCCTTCAATATTTAATTAGGTGAAATATATTCAAAACTTATTTGAATTTCGAACACACAATTGATTCATTAAAAGATATTCCAATATCTCATTCTTTAAATTACTCTATTATAAACTCATAGTTTATTGTAACTTGTGTTACTTCTTGAACTTCTTAATGAAGGTCTATTAAGAAGAAGTAAGGTTTCCATTGCAATGAACTAGTTGGGTTTTAAACCTATTTTAGCAAACATCATTTTAATTTTATCTCTTGACAATGCTTTTAACAATTGATTTGCTAAATTGCACTTGTCTTAATATAGGTTATATTTATAGCTTTACCAATTATATCTTAGCCCTATGCATATAGACTTCTCATTATATCTTTTACCATAGGAACTTAACATGATAGATTATCACCAAAAGGATCAAACGGCTAACTATGATAACTTCGGTTGTAGCTACAACACTTTCTTAAATGAAACCATTGCCATTTGTAGTGTAAAGATAATTACAATGTCTATTATAGCGTAATCTATGAGAATAATCAAACTCATTGATACATATCACTTTACTCTTACTATATTCTACACTTTTAATATGAAGTTAGTATTTACTTAATTCAATTTTTTATGTCAAATATTAAGTCGGGCACACCTTAATTTACTAGACATATTATTCATTACATAACTCTTTAAGTCATCCATTTCATCATATCGTCACTTTCTATTCTCTTTAAACAAAATTGATTATCTTAACATTATTATTATGTGAGACTATTTAGCATCATAACTCAAGTCAAATTTCATTTCATTGGTTAAGAATTTGAATAATAACTTAATGAGAGTAAACATTTCATTTGTTTAATATTCATCCCATTCTTCATAATCGAATGGTCATAAAGACATTTTCACTAATTTTTTTGTACTAAACAATTATGTTTATTTACTAGTGGGTATCATTAATATAATGTTAGATGTAATTCTAGACATAAAATCATTTTTGAATTAAAATTTTCACTCTTTTATTCTATGACTTCAATTTCCTTATCGTTTAGGATATATTTACCTAAATGCCCAATACTTTTTTATGCATTGCAAGTTTACCTCCTCACTTTAAGTGTTTCTGAAGATCGATTCCCATTCTTCTAAAATTATATAGGGAAACTATTAATTTTCTAAACAAGATTATAAAAATAGCAAAATATATTAATTTCAAAACATATAAGCCAACTTAATACAACTAATTGTTTTATACACCATAAATCATAAATTATGCATAATATAAAATTTTTTCCCTTCAATACCACACCCATAAGTATATAGAATGCATAATTTCTTAAATAGCATATGTTAAGATTTACACATAGCATATTGCCTATTATCACAGGGAATAAATTGTAAAATATATTATCTTATAAAAGATAAATTGACCCAACGTAGGTTATATGAATAGTAAATATATATAACAAGCATTAAAATTTGTAATAAAAACCTCAATAACTAAGTATGTGAATGCATGCATATTGATAAGTATTTTTTACACAAAGATAACATAATACATTATATATCGATAGTTCATAATTACTTATAATATGTTGAATTAATTACTACTATGCTCTAATCATAAGGATTCACATAATCAAATATCCTAATGATTCGACCAAAATAAGGTAGATATATTGCCTTATATAAATTCCAATTAATTATCTTACACAAACTCTAAGACATTAAAATAAGGAAATTAGTTGTGTTGTAATTTCACTAATATATTCATAGTATAAAATATGTCACTTCAAGTTATTTAGATAAATATATAGTTACAAGAAATTGACTAATGCAATTAAGGTTTGTCATTAGAAATTCATGATTTGTACACTTCTTTATTTTCATAGTGGTTATGAACCGTTATAATCTATGTAAGGAATCAATTGTATAATATCCTCTAATAAATCAAGATAATTGTTAGTATAATCTTCTTTATATTTTAAAATGATAATCACATTAAACACTACAGAATAAATTTCATTAGACACCAACATGATACATCCAACTTCCAAGATAATTAATTTAAATATAATAATGATATATTTAGTGAAAATCATATTCTATAACTTAAATCATCATAAATTCATGTCAAATATTTATGATGATGAAATATATAAACATTGATATAACATATACAACACCCTTAACAATAACAAATTTTATCAAATTCTATTATAACCTATAATAGACTAAGAGACACTAAATTCTTTTCATATCAAGAACATAAAGAACATTAGCTAATTAAAATTTCTTTTTAAGGATAAATGAGATTCCATTAAGCAAATTCCTTGAGTTTTTGCAAATTATCCATTTCTCGTAATTGTTTTCTTATCTTTCCATGTCTTGTTAACTCTCAAATTATTAGCAATCATTACATTCATGTACTGTTGCATTAGAATTGAGCCATTACTCAATAGGTGTAACTGTTGTTACCTTGTGAATAATAGTAACTATTCTAATATGTATTCGATCAAATGATTAGCTAGTATTGCTGCAAAATTATTAACTTCAATATTTACAACTTGCATCTTCTTTCTTTTATTTCTTTCAAAGTCTACACTCACGTGCCTCAGTAACCATTCTAATTGAAATTAAAGAATTTTATGGGTTTCTTTCTAGTCTCATTTGCTAGAGCCTTTTTTTTATGCTTTTCTTACCGTTATAATCCACAAAATGAATGAAGCTTAGATTGATAATCAAATTACACTTTCTTGACTCTTCTTCAATATAAAGATGTTTAGGAATCATTTTAACAATGGAATCTTTTACTGTATGCAAAAGCTTCTTTTGATAACCATTCTAAGTAATAATTCACTAATATTTGTAATTCATGCACTTGTGCCATAGTTAGATTATTATCAACCATTTTGAATTCAAAATACTTAATCATTAAAACTTAATTGCTTATTAGTACTTGGTATTGTACTTTTCTTTAAGTACTTGGTATTGTACTTTTCTAGAACTCTACATGTGACTTGATAGATATATGCAAATCACATAAATTGTTTGAGAATATGTTTAATATTTCCATAGCATGCAAACTCATTTTCTTATCATTTTTTCTTCAATGCTTCAACCTTTGATTTCTCTTCTAGATTTACGTCATCTTTTACACCTTCAACCGGAAGAGTATTTAGATCAAGGGCATATGCTATGCTGAGAACCAGCAAGAGAAACATAATCTTGTCCTTCTATTTGCTAAAATTTGTTCTATCAAATCCATCCAATTTGATGAGTTCTTGGTTTATGACTTGAGAATCGCATTTGCTTCATTTGTTATTGTAAGACTTTTAAGATTGTTATAAAATTATGTATTGGAGATGGGAAACTAAGGACAATCGAGAGGATGTAGTGAATGCTATCCTTAAGAGTCTTATGTATCGTATACTAAATTTGCTAAAGATAAGTGTAAACTTTCTCAGAATACAAGCAAATAAGTATTAAGAACAAGGTAGTAACTTAAAGATCTTTAGAGAAAGATTTGTGATATTTGGTGAAGTGTTATGACGGTAAATTCTAAAAAAAATTTAAAAATTCATGCTTAAAAATGTATTTAAATCTTAACATACACTAAGACATCTAATTATTAAGTTTGAAGCATTACAACTGTTTCTAAGGAATATCTATTGAAATTACCTAGTTTTTAATTATTAGATTATGTTTAGATTCATTGAAAACCAATCTTGATTGTCTATTACGAAGTTATGTGACCTTTAGAAGATGATACCTTGCACTAATTAATCAAAGACTTCATCTAATATGAAGAATTATACTAGCATAGTAAGCACAACCAAATGATATGATCATATTGCTAATCGTATAACTTTCTAGACATGATAAAGTGATATGTTTGTATCATTAGTCATGTGACTTTCTATTGATTAAACTTTATGGACACGATTAAGTGACATGGTCATGTTACTAGTTATGTCACTTTCTGTTTACTCAAATTCTTATACAACATAAAACTTAACTCTAATATGGCTATGTAGTGATCTTATACCTTATTTTTGTTTATGTATAAACATTTCTTCATATTTAAATGACGTAAGAACCTTTACCTTAACTTCTTATATAATTGGAAATCTATATAACATGGACTAGACTCCTTAGGTTTTGTCATTGGTGCACTTGTTATGTACATATAAGTTAAATCTATTCTAAGTATGCACTTACTTCTAATCTTGAACTATACTATGCTTGTACACTACTACAAAATTTATCTAACTTAGTGATATTGAACAAGAAATTTTTATTTTTATCAATGATTTTATGTGTAATTGTATGCGTGTCTATGTACTTAACTTTATTTATTAAACAACAAGACACATGATGGGTATGTGAATGTGCTCATAAATCTCTTAACCTTTGTTTTGGATTCTTAAAGTTAATAAATATGAAAATAGGTACTTATATGTATTTTTAGGGTTCGTATTTATGAGATAAATGAAATATAAATGGGTATTAGCGAAATTGGTTGTTTGACATTATGCACGAACAATGACGTTAAACCGGTTTGTGATTTTGATTACAAATCAATGATATGCTTGATTTTTGAAAAACTTAAAGAATAGGTGAATCTCACATTGATTTAATTAATTGGTTCACCATAATTTAAAATAGGTTAATAAGAACATACACTAAGAATAAAGAGAAAATAAATTACTTAATGTTCAAAAGTCTCAAAGACAATAAATTTTTTATATTGAAAAGGTAATAAGGATTGAATTGAATGAATCCATTAATAACTCATGAGCTAACTAGTATATTTATAGGCTTATAAGAAAACCTATGAAACTTATTATAAAAAAGGGGGTTAATGTCAAATTTATTATCTTAATTTTATCAAAATTTGCTATAAGCTGATAAGAAAACCTATGAAACTTATTATAAAAACAAATATTAATATCAAATTTAGTACCTAAACTTTAAAATGGTCAATTTACTACCTAATGAAACTATTTATGATTAATTATAATACCTGATGTCAATGTAGGTGTTGACATGGCATTTTCATGCTTATAAAGTGTCTACATGACAATTTTATACCTATATGGCATTATTATTATTATTGCAATTGCATATTAAGTCTATGTTGATGTGATATATACATGGCATCTATGTAGCATTTTTATGCCTATATGGCACTATTTATTATTATTGTGATTATATATTAATTATTATTATTATTAATTCCACATTAACATGGTGCTTACATGATGCATATGTTAGATAAAATATATGGCCCATCAAGACACATAATAAGCCACCCAATTCAATATATAAATATATCATTCCCATTTTTTAAAAAATTTTTTTATAAAAAAGTATAAAACTAACTTTTCAGCTCTTTATTTCTCTTTCCTCACTTATACAAATCCAAAGATAAGACCTCAAACAAAAACACCCACTTTGCAAGCATTTTTCATCAAGATGGTGGTGGTAATTAGTGATTGTTAGTGGTTTGAGGACGATAGAGGTTGTAGAGTACTTTTTATTTTAGATATTGCCTTTAGATTTGCATAAGTGAGGGAGAAGAAACAAAGAGTTGAAAAGTTAGTTTTATATTTCTTTATGAAGAAAAGGAATAATACATTTACAATTTTGTTCTACATTGCTCAATTTATAGACTTTATCCCACTATATAATGGAATATAGAGTGAGCATTAATTAAGTGAATCCTTGGTAAAGGGAAAATGATGTTAGATGATTGGGATTATTATGTGTCTTGATGGACCATCGCTATATAATGGAATATAGAGTGAATATTAATTAAGTAAATCCTTAGTAAAGGGAAAATGATATCAGATCATTGGGATTATTATGTGTCTTGATGGGCCATCTATTTCATTTATAATATATGATAATAATACTATACGGGCATCATGTGGGCTGCCACATTAGCATGAAATTAATAATAATTAATATATAATACCACAATAATAATAAATAATGCTATGTAAGCATGAAAATATCATATGGACACTAGGTGCCACATAGACACCACATAGATGCCATGTTAGTATGGAATCCAGAATAATAATTATTATATAATCATAATAATAGTAAATAGTACTATTTAAGCAGTCAAATGCTATGTTAGCACCTACTTAGACATCAGGTAATATAATTAACCATGTATAGTTTCTTTAGTAGTAAATTGCAAATCCTAGTAAAATTCAAGTAGAGAATTTGACATTAACCTTGAAATAGTAATCTAATCAAATAAAATGAAATGAAATAAAACAACTAGGAAACTTCTTACAAAATAGGAATCTAATAAAATAAAATGAATTTAAGGGTTAGTATCACTATTCAACAGCAAATCCAATTTTATTATCCACTAATCTACCACCTAATCAACCAATACTTGGTTAAGCTTCTGATCGAACTCATAGTTGGCCTTTCTATGGTTAATCTTGTTTGAACCTTTGTATGCTCAAATTTACTCACTCTATATTGTTTGGTCTATTCTTTGCCTTTAACTCTTTCCATGATTCCTACAATTGCCTTATAAGGCTAGAAAAGATTTCTCCTTAGGTCCTAAAATTTCTTACTGAAAAATCACAAGGTGGCATCCTTAGGTAAAATGATTTCTCTAGACATACAAATGAATTGTGTTACCCCTTTGTTTTCTTGACAAATGAAAGCTTTTCCTAGTAGACCTTCTAGACTCACAAGAGATAACTTAAACATTCAACCATTCATCTAGATTGTGTAAGTATTTCTACGCCCATCATAGATCTCTTGACAATCATGTTGTTAAGGTCTTCTTAGCAACATATGAGTAGCATCTATATAAACTACATCATAAAGAACTTCACTATTATTATTGATAGCTATACGAACACGAACTTGCTTATAGATATATGTAACCCCTTAATTATTCATCTTACAGCCCCTAACTTATTAATCAAATGTATAGAAATCACACTAGTGCAACTAATCACTTCAATCATTACCATACGAGACTTCCCTTGTACTAGACACTTGATATGAAAAATTTTCTCTCTATTGAATTTCCATCTAGTTAATTTTTTAAAGGTTCATATATTATCATCAATGACACTTCAATAAGATTAATAAATATTTCTTCTTCATAATCACTCTCATTACTCTTCATTCCCCCTTCTTTGCTCTTAATCCCCTTTCTTTGCTCTTAATCGTACTATTTGATGCCCATAACTCAAACATTAAAAAACATATAATAATATCCCTTGCTCCTTTTCAATTGAGTCTATTCTAAGTTTTTCACCTTTAGTGCCTTACCTTTATTACTATCTCTTTTAACCCTTTTGTCTAGTAAATTTTTCTCTCACATCATCTTATTTCTATTAATAAGTTAGAAATTTTTGTCTTTGATGTTAATACAGTTGCAATTCAACAACATTGGCTATGTCTAACAACCGCTTTGATGAGCCAAGCTATTGATTCCTCTAACGATCTTTAAGCTTACGCCTCATTAATAGCATTTCAAACTTCTTCATATTCTCCTTGATGCTCCTCCTACCCCATCTCAATGTCTTCAACTCAATCAATATTTCCCCTTTACAATAGTCAAGAACAAGTCACTGTTGCATTAATCTTTTCATCAAATCCCATTTATAGGAGTCAAATTTCCCTAGCTCAAGTAATTATTTATGAAGATTTATTAATTTTCCATTATAATAGAATATTAGGGATCTTTGTATTATTTTATTAGTTTTTACATTATTTTATTTAGACTCTTGCACCTTAGTTCTTTTAGTAGTAGTTAATCATCTAATTGCCTTAGTGTTGTTAGTATTTCAATATAAATAGTTGAAAGACCATTTTTTTTAGTTAGTGAAGAGATCACAATAAATCTATGAGAGACTTGTTCTTCTCTTTTCTTGATCTTATCAATTGTTCATAACAATTGTGGCAATTAAACCAAAGGCCTTCTTATTTGATTTAGTTCATGGCATCATTAGACTTATCAAATTGAATTAAACAAAAACCACTTTGTTTATTATAATTGTGGCTTCTATAGACTTATCAATTGGAATTAAACAAAATCCTAGTTCAAATTAGTTTAATTATGGCAACCTTTGTCTTATCAATCAAACTGATCTTTTTATATCTCATTTAATTTTTAGTATTCATTAAACCCCAAAATCCAAACAAATTTCATTATGAAATCCTAGATAGTGATTTACCTAAAAATTGTACACGTAGATATCCCTTTGAAATCTAATCATATTACCCATGCCCTTACTTTCTCTCCATTATCTCTATACTTTACCCCTATATTTTGTCTCACCTCAGGCTAACATAATTAGTACATACTTGAGATGCCATCTTGACTTTCATTCTTTTATCCCATAAATAGTTAAATACTTTCTCCACCTTGAGACCTAATTTAAATATTCTTCCACTTACTACTACTACTGATAAAGGAAACTTTAATTTGATATTTTGTATGCCTTTGTTATTTTGTTCTCACTCACCTTTCCACCTACATAAAAAATTATTTGCATTAGATTCATCTCTAGAATCAATCCTATCACAACTTAACCTATTTATATGCCTATCATTTTATCTAGGTGCCCTATCTCTCTTATCTAATTTGTTTATGATGTTCTCAATAACTTTCACATTCCATTCATCTGTTGTTCTAGGGTAGGCTTCTCTAATTTCACATACTATAGCACCATTATTATGAACATTTCCACCAGACATGTTCTCCCTCACAAATCAGCCATACAAATATAACAATCAATTAACAAAATTGAATAAGACACTCCATAGCACATGCAAGACTTCTACACCTTAATGTAAACTGTTGTTGAATCTCTATATAACTACAATACTAAATCTCCAAATCACAAAGAATAGAATGTACATTTACCACAAAGGAGCACGTCCATCAAAAGCTTTGATACTAAAACTGGTGTGTTCATAGATGCTTATGAATCAATTAATCTCTATTTTGGATTTTTAGGGTTTGAAAATATGAAAATAGGCATTTTTATATGTTCTTAGGGTTTATGTTTAAGGGATGAAAGACATAACAATTGATATGGATGAATCAATTGTTTGTGTAAGTTGAACAAGTTTTTGATTGGACCATAAGTTGATATTTAGCATGATTTGTGAAATGTTCACAAATGTTGAAAGAACGGGTGAATCTTACACTAGTTCAATAAATTAGTTAGCTACAATTTGAGATAGATCGAAAAGAATGATGAATTGCACGTAGAAATTTGTACGGGCTTAGAGTTTAATTGGTTGAAACATACCACTCATAATGGTTATATTATAGGTTTGAGCCCTACCAAGCCTATTGCCCATTTCTCTTTAATCAATACAAGGCAGTTGAAGTCCTTGTTACTCTAAAGATTTCAATCTTTAAGCCTTTCACTTTTGCTGTTGATCGTTAATGCTGCTTCTATAAATTGATAAAAGTCTAAAGATCACTTTAGTATAGCCCTATTGCTAAATCATAAAAAGATTTTATTAGCCTATTAGGAATCCAACAATATGAGTAATGAGAATGTAGATTACTTAATATTCAAAAGTTTCAAATATATAAATTTTCAATACTGAATGGATAAAAAAAAATAATAATAAGCATCAATAACATATACATACATTTAGAAGCAAACAAAGTAGCAAATTACTTAGTTAACTAAGTAAGAAGGATTAATTCAGATTTTCTTACATGAAAAGTTTTTCAACCATATGCTTTTGGTAGAGGCTGGATTCTTCTAGATCAAAGTGGTATTCTTTGTATTCTATCCTGATGTACCGTTTCATTTATAATGAAAAAGCCAACTTTCTTTTGGAAAAAAAAAAAGTATTAAAAGGATAACAAAGACTAAATTGAATAAATTATTTGATGATTCATGACTTGACTATTCTATTTATAAGCTCACAAGAAAGCCTTAAGAAACGCATTATAAAATAGGAAACAAAAAAGTAAGATAACAACGATATATAACGATTAAAAGACACTAAATAAGCGAAATGAAATAAAGATGTGTCCGAAAAGCTAATGCAGTAGGCTGTAAGTGTTTGATGTCTAAGTGATAAATTGGACAAAGTTCGATACAATAACAGAGAACTTTATTAGATATCTCTCATATATTTTGATAATGACAAAAAGAGATGAATGCTAATATCAAGAATGCAGGTATTTGGAAGGGTTCTTAGAAAGTTAAAAAATGTAAATTGAGTTGTTTTCAAAAATTGATTCAAAAGGTCTAAATTATTTAAAAAAGCAACTAGTTTGAAAATCATCAGAAAGTGTTTCAAAAGCTTTTATAAAGAAGAATTAATACAATACTTCAGAAATTTGTTCAAAAACTTAAGAAAAGAGAAAACTGATACTCTTTAGAAAGCTATTTAGATAACTAGTCTGGAAGAATGGTGTGGAAAATTAACTCAAATTAGATTCAAATTAAATAAGGCCTAGCTCCACTAGATTAGATGTATTAGGGAAATACACTTAATTCCATTTCACTTAAGGTGGAATTAAGATCTATAGGGATTAGTTTTAAGTAAAGGTATCTTTGGATAAATCACAAGAAAATATCTAGCATTAGATAAGGATAAGGTTGATTTTGAATTTTGAGGGATTTCATTTTCCAAGATTGAAGTTGATCTAGAAATTGTAGATAAGAGTATCTTACTGTAAATTTTCAAATTTGAAGTCTATTTAGAAGTTGCTGTGAAGCATAGAAAATCAAATTTAAAATTCAAATTACTGAGATTGTCTCTAAGATATCCTTGAATGATCTAGTCATTGAAAAAGGATAAACAAGAGTTGAAGATAATTCTCATCATCTTTTAGCTATTGGAAGACTCCATTATAAAAGAAAAAAGGATTCAAAACATCAAGTACGTCTCTAAGAAAATAATATTCTTTTTCGCTACACTTAAATCATAATCAAATTTTACCTTCTAAAAAAAACATAGAAAGTTTTTCAGATACTTCTTCAGAAAGTTAAATCGAAGTGAATTATTCAATTGTCATTTCTATTTTAGTGTAAAATTATTTGAGATTTGTATTGTTGTCTTCACTCATATTTTGTAAATATTATTTGTTGTTTGAATATTGAGAGAAGTTCAATTGTACTTTGTAGATCTGTAATTAGTTTAGATTGTGGAAAAGCTAGATAGGTAGAGCAAAGTACTGTGTAAGCCTATTTGTGGCAAGTGCTTGTAAACTTCTCATGATTTTGACTTAGTAGATCAAGTGGAATAGTACCGGTAAAGTAAACCAGGTCCTCAGCAATGGAGCTAGAAGAGAGTAGTAAGCATAAGGCCAAAGCTCTATAAATCTTGAGCTTAATATTCTCCTTCTTTATCCTTTTTAATTTGCTCAATTCAATTGTGTTGATTATTTTTGTGTTGAATCATTAAAGTATCACTGCTCACCAAATTAAGTTATTAAGAGGGGTAATTTAATTTTACCTTAAAAAGTTTTAAAAAGTTCAAAGATATCAATTTAGCCCCCTCTTGATATCTTATACAAGACTAACAATTGGTATTAGAGCCTTGCTCTAATATCATCAAGAGTTTAAAGATCATGGGTGAAATAAGTGGTAGTTTAACGGTTTAGCCTGACAAGGCATCATTCTTTGATGGAACTAACTTTCCTTATTAGAAATTCAAGATGGAGACTTATGTGAAGGCATTAGACTTTTAGGCTTGGCAAATAATCTTAACAGGAGATCTCAAAGTTCCAACCGTTATCACAACAAATGATGATATCACCAAAGTCGAACTCAATTCAAAGGCTAAGAATTTACTATTGAGTAATATGGCACGATCAGGATTTTATCTAATTGCTTTTTGTGTTATAGCTAAAGATATTTGGGATACCTTAATATAAACTTATGAAGGTATGGAGACAATCAAGGACACAAGAATCAACTTACTGGTTCAACAATATGAAACATTTTGAATTCTTCTTGGTGAAGAGATTGAGGATTCTTTTAGTAGATTCACTACTATAATTAATGAATTGTCTTCTCTTGGCAAAATAATTAGTGATGTAGATATGGTACACAAGACATTAAGGATTCTTCATAAAACTTGGAATATAAAGAAAGCTATCATAGAAGAAGTTGTCATAGAAAAAGCTTGTGATCTAAAAACATTAACTCTGAGTTAACTGCGTAGCAAGCTTATGGCATATGAAACTGACTTTCTCAAATCAGAAAGTACTTTGGAAGATACAAAGAAAAGGGCTGTAGCCTTTAAAGTCAAAGAAACAGATGTTGACTCTGAAGGAGATGTCCCATCTGAAGAAGAAGATGAGGATGTAACATTTCCAGTTAGAAAGCTCAACAAATGGCTTGAGAAAAAAGGTAAGAAAACATTCATTAAAAGATTTACTACTAATAAAAACCGATCTACTAATGCAAGAAAGACAATAAAAGAAAAAGAGGATAAAAAGTTCAAAAAGGAAATTATTTGCTATGAATGCAAAAAGCCTGGGCATGTCAAATACAAATGTCCCATATTAATCAAGAAAATGGAGAAATTTAAGAAGAAACACAAATCTCTAATGGTTATATGGAGTGACTTGGAATATTCAAAAATTGAGTTAGAAAGTTCAGAAGAATGTGAGGAAGCAAATCTATGTCTTATGGTACTCTTTGAGGTTGATTTTGAAACCGATTCTGATTCTAACTTAAAAGTACCTAATGATGTATGTGTTGAAATTAACAAACTCCTCAAAGCTCTTTCCAAGTCGAGTAATAAGATATCTAAACTTGAATTAGAAGTATAGACATTAAAAAGTGAAAAGCATGTTCTTAGTGAAACTAATCAATTGCTAGTAGATGAAAATGATTTTCTGAAAAATGATTTCAAAAGATTGGTTATTGCTCGTGAAGCTTTAGTTAATGAAAATCTTATTCTAAAAAAAGAAATTGAAAACTTGAAAAATCATGTGGAAGATTTATCTAAGTCAATAAAAAATACGTTTTGTAAGTTTGATAAAAGTGATAAGAAGTTATAAATGTTGATTTCTTGCCAAATGATGGATAATTCAAAATCTGGACTTGGTTTTGAATTTGGAGAAACATCGAAAACAAATAAAGAAATAGCATTTGTTAAATCAAAAGATGAAAATCAAGAAACTATTAAAGGAGGCGAAAACATCAAAGCATTTGAACCTATTGGAAAGTACAATAGAAAATTCTCTCAAAACAACAACAAGTATCCCTTTAAAGGGTACAAAGAAGGTTGAACTGAGGGTATTTTAGAAAGAATCCAAATCAAAGGAAAATGATAAGTAATAGGTATACTGAGCGGAAACCTTATACTTGTTTTCTATGTATTAAATTAGGTCATATAGAGAAACATTGTTTTTACAAAAAATATAAGCTCAACAATAATCAAGGTCCAATTCAAAAGACGAGCACGAATTTTCGTGGACCCAAGCTTCGTTGGGTTTGTAAACAAACTTGATTATGCTATGAATATAGGATTATAAAGCTAAGATAAAAGGAATATGGTATCTTGACAGTAAGGGTTCAAGATACATGTTAGGTGATGCTTTGTTGTTGACAAATCTGGAATGGAAGGAAGATGGTTATGTGAAATTTGGTGGCAATAGTAAGCGTAAAATAATTACGATAGGTACAATTGGTTTAACATCTCATTCAATTGAGAACTTATTGTTGGTTAAAGGATTAAAACATAACTTATTAAGCATAAGCCAGTTGTGTGATAAAAGATATAGAATAATTTTTTAACACGATAAATGTGTTAGCTTTAATAAGGATGGACTTAAGTTTTTGAAGGATTTAGAAAGAAGAATGTTTACTTAATTAAACCATTGGGAGTATAATCTAAAAGCTATTTCATCTCAGTAAATGATAACACTATATTTTAGTATAAAAAACTAGGACATGTGAACTTTCAACAATTGGAGAACTTGTCTAAAAAGAACTTAATTCAAGGCTTACTAAAATTGCATGCTCATGAGAATATTTGTTGTACTGCTTGTCTTAAGAATAAGATGAGTTCATCTTTATATGAGAGTAAAAAAGTTATTTCCACTCAAAGATCCTTAGAGTTATTGTACTTAGATCTATTTGGTCAAACTCGCACTCTAAGTCTTGGAAGAAATAAGTATGGACTTGTCATAGTAGATGACTTCTCTAGATTTACTTTGATCTTGTTCTTGCATCATAAAAATGATGTTTTTAAAAGCTTTGAAATCTTTTCAAAAAGAGTTGAAAATGAAAAAGGCCTCTCCATCATCAGCCTATAAATTGATCATGGAAAGGAATTAGAAAACTCAGATTTTATCTTGTTTTGTGAAGGAAAAGACATCACTCATAATTTTTCAGCACCTTATACTCCACAACAAAATGGAGTAGTTGAATGCAAAAACAAGACTATCTAAGAAATGATGAGAACTCTTCCTAATGAAGTAATATAGTAGAGTATTTCTAGAAGCAGCTTCAACAGCTTGTTATATCATAAATCATGTATATGTAAGACTCTTAACAAATAAAGCATTTATGAGATTTACAAAGGAAGAAAAACTACTGTTTCATATTTTCACACCTTTGGTTACAACTGTTTTGTGAAGAAAATAAGAAAAGTATTAGGAAAATCTGAAGAGAGAGCACATGAAGTTCTAGGCTACTCTTTGAACTTGAAGCCATATTGAGTATACGGTAAAGAAACAAAAGTGGTGGAAGAATCAATAAATGTTAAATTTATTTAAGAAATAGGCCACGAAGAATCGAACGGTGAAACTCTAATTGTCTCAAATAAAAAGAATACATTACGTCTTGATTTAGAAGAATGAAAGATAGAACCTCCTTTAGACAAAACAATAGAAGCTTCAAGAATGCTTGATGTATCTAAAGCAAAACTTGAATCAGAAGGTTCTTCAGAAACTAATACCAGGTTTGTTGAAACATGTCTAGAAGGTAAGTTAGAAGGTTTTGAACATTTTTATGCTCCACCACCATCTCTTAAATTTAAAACTAATCATCTTCTTGAACTTATAATAGGTAACATTTCTAAAATAAGAATAAGATTGAGCTTACAAAACTTTGAAAATCATTTTGCCCTAATATTTGAAGTTGAACCTTATTCAGTTGATGAAGCTTTAAATGATAATAACTAGATTTTAGTTATGTAAGCAAAACTCAGTCAATTTTAGAGAAATCATGTTTAGAGCTTAGTTCTAAGACCCAAAAATAAATCAATCATTAGAACTAAATGGGTTTTTAGGAATAAGCTAGATGAACATGGAAAAATAGTAAGATACAAAGTATGTTAGGTGGCTGAAGGCTACTCTCAGGAAGAAGGAACAAACTATGATGAAACCTATGCTCTTATCACTAGGTTGGAAGCTATAAGATTATTACTTGCATTTGCTTGTTTGAAAAACTTTAAGATGTATTATACAGATGTAAAAAGTGCTTTTCTAAATGGTTTTATAAAAAAGGAAGTGTATGTTGATCAACCTCCTGAATTTGAAGATCCCTTCAAATCATATCATGTATATAAGTTACAAAAGGCTTTGTATGGACTTAATCAGGCTCCTTATGCTTGATATGAAAGACTAACTCAATTCTTAATTAAATATGACTTTCAAAGGGAAAAAATAGATACTACACTCTTCATGAAACATCATGGAGAAGATATATTAGTTGTACAAATTTATGTTGATGACATTGTTTTTGGTGCAACTAATGAAACATATTGGAAAGAGTTTTCAAGATTGATGTAGGCAAAATTTAAGATGTCACTTATGGGAGAATTAAACTTCTCCTTTGGATTACAAATCAAACAATCAAAGTATAGAATATTTATTCACCAAGAGAAGTATACGAAACAGATATTGAAGAAATTTGGTTTTGAGAATACCAAGGATTCTTCAACTCCTATGAGTACCTTAACAAAGCTTGACATCATAGGTAATGGCAAAAAGGTAAATGAAAAACTATATCTAAGTTTAATTGGATCTTTACTACATCTGACTGCTTTACGTCCTGATATTTTGTTTAGTACTTGTGTGTGTGTATGCGTGTTAGATTTCAAAGTTCACCAATAGAAACACACTTAATTGCAGTTAAAAAGATCTTTACATATATATAAATCACTACAAAATTAGGAATTTGGTATCTTAAGAGTCAAAATTTTGATCTTGTAGGATATTTAGATGCTGATTATGCAGGTTGCAAAGTGGATAGGAAGAGTACTTTAGGTATTTATCAGTTCTTAGGAGATAAGTTAGTTTCTTGGTCTTCCAAGAAATAAAATTCTATTGCTCTTTCAATTGTAGAAGTTGAATATGTATTTATTGGAAATTGTTGTGCATAGATACTTTGGTTAAAACAACAACTGAATGACTATAGGATAAGTTATAAAAATATACCGATAAAATGTGATAATACTAGTGCTATAAATTTGATAAAAAATCTAAATAATCATTCAAGGTAAAAACATATAGAAATAAAGTACCATTTCATTCGTGATCATGTAGCAAATAATGATGTAAGTGTTGATTTTGTTCCAACTGAATATCAATTTGCTAACATATTTACAAAACCCCTGGATAAATTAAGGTTTGAATTTATTCATAATGAAATTGGTGTGTGTAATCCTTTTTGTTAGAATAGAGATCATTTTATTAATTTCCCTTATTTTATAAAATTTTGAACATGTAATTTTTTTTCTTTCTCTTGTTTATTGCACACAAAGAGGAGTGGGTCTTAGCATGTCTTTAGTGGGACCTTAGACTCCTTAGTAGTGGGTCTATTGAATTAGCCTACATTCTTATGGATAAGGACCATTAATATTGGTAGTTCATTTCTTTCCATTGTATAAAAGCCCTTATCATTTTTCTTTTTCTCATTTCATCAGGCTCCTCATATTCCTTTCTTATGTTTCCTTCACCTAAAATCATGGCTCTTAGAAAATCAACTCAAATTGCTGTAAAGGGAATTAAATCTAAAGTCCAAAACATTCCTAATAATCTTATTGTTCTTGATGAACAAGAAACCAACACTACCATTCCTATAGATCCTTAATCTAATCCACCCTCTGAAACACGTTAATTCCTCTAAAAAAACCCTAACCTTAGAACTCCATGATTAACTAACGGAAGAAATTGATCAGGAAGTGAATCAAAAGAATGGTTTTAAGGAACATTCTGAACCAATTTAGGAAGTTAATTAGAAGAATACTTAGGGTGTGTAAGAATCCATCTCATCCGAAGAAGTTACTGAATCTAAAAGATTTAGTTCTTCAAACAAGCCATCTAAAGGAAATTTTGAAAGAGATCCTCCTAAATGACCTCCTGTATTAAAACCGAAGAAGACTTTACGAAAGCCTAAGGTTACTACCTTAGTAAAGAAGACTTTAAAATCTTCTAAAGATGTGTAAAGGTTACCAAAAGTAATGACTTCAAATCCCTCCTCCAAGTCAAAAGGAAAACCTAAGAAAAGATACACAATAAAAGGTAAAAATCTATCTATCAAAGATTCTTTTTATTTAGATTTAGAATTCCTTGAAAAGAATGGTTTTTACTAGAAGGAGTACTTAGATGGGTTAGGTCTAAATGGTTTAGTTGATATGAGAGGAATTATTTATGGAGAACTTGTAGATGAGTTTTATAGAAAACTTGATAACAAAATTCAAGAAGTGTAGAAGTCAGTTGTACTAGGCCAAAAAATTGAAATAACGAAGAAGGATATTCTGAAATGCTTTGGCATTAAGCAAATACAAGAAGATAAGAACTTAGTAAAAATGACTAGGGAAAATATGTTCACAGAGTTGAATGATGGAGTAGGGTAGGGTATAGGCAAAGATATTTTCAATACTGAATTGAGCTATCAATTAGAATTTTACATAAATTTGTCAACACATTTGTCTTACTTAGAAGGGGTAGTGCAACCTCTATAACAAGAGAAGATGCATTGGTTATTCTAGCAATGCTAGGGAAGAGAAAAGTGGATGTTGTGAAACTTATGATGAGACACATATGATAGCATTTGGATGTTCGATCATATGGGAATTTATTAATGACTCTCTTCAATTTCAAGAAATTGAAAATACTAGGTGAAGCAACTTGTCCTTTCTATCCTATTAAACTAAGAGAAATTTTTTTTAAAACAAATGGGGATTTATGTGAGTGATAAACTTTAGCATTCACATAACGGAGGCATTTTTATTCACCCTTTGAATCTTGAAAGAAGGGTAATCATAATTGAAGAGAAGGATAATGAAAAGAAAAGGAAGTGAGGAAAAGAACCTACTGAGAAGGAATCAAAAAGGAAAGGAAAATTGGTAAGAAGATCTGATGGGATAGAATTTAGGGAAGCAATTGGGTCACCTTTAGATAGTGATTTAGAAAGTACAAAGTTACAGCTTGTTCCTTCTAAACTAGGAGAATGCTTAACTTTTGTTGAACAACTTTCTAAAGGAAATAAGGAAGTTGTAGGCAAATTAGTTAAGGATCAGATTATAGGAATGAAGGATTTATTCAAAGCTTGGCTAAAAGAAATTGTTATAGAATCCAATCTTGACGACCAAGCTTATCCTATTGATCTTCCTTTTGAACCCCCTAAATAGACCCAACCAACTAAACCATTTGCTCCTATCTCAGATCCTTACCTTATACTAACTGAACCATCTGTTCTTATCTCAGATCCTCACCTCACACCAATTGAACCTCATTCCCCTATGGTTTCTACTTAGTTAACTGATCAAACTGATCTTGTTTTAGTTTTTAACAAAACTCTTATCATCTCCCCATAATCTTTAGATCTTAAATTTCCATCACCTCAAATTGCTACTCCTGTTTTGAACCTTAAAGAGCAACCACCTCCAAAAGGAAACACATAAAATCTTTTTGTTGCTTCCACTAAAGCAGACTTTGCACCAGCTCCAACCTAAATTACACCCATATCTGACAAAGGACCAACTTCCTCTATGGTGACATCATCTGAAACAAATCCTTCTCCTAGCAAGGCGATTATAACATATTATGGAAGATTTAAGCTTTGTGCTAAGAAGAATACGAAAAGATCTAAGAAATGATTTTCTAGTATATTAGTCTCAGCTTTGTGTTACGATCTTTTGTCTCATTTAAACTTTGTTATGATTTCCTTTGTTTTCTAATGAACAGTCTTTCTATGGACTTGGTTATGTTCTTTATGTTATTCAATGAAGTCTTTTCATTTTGTACGTTCTATTTGTTTATAAAAACCAAAGGGGAGTTAATCAATAATCTCTAATGATAATAAAAAAGGGGGAGAGAAAAACCAAAAGTATTTAAGGTCTGTACAAAATGTTGATTGTGTGAATTTTTCTTTGATTAATGTTTGTTGGATATCAATTTAGTTTAATTTATGCTTTTGGTTCAATAAGAGTGTTTTGTTATTGTAAAAAAGCGAGAGTATGTTAGATACTCTCATATATTTTGATAATAATAAAAAGAGATGAATCATCAAGAATGCAGGTATTGAAAAGGGTTCTTAGAAAGTTAAAAATTGCAAATTGACTTGTTTTTAGAACCTGATTCAGAAGGTCCAAATCGTTTCAAAAAGCGACTAGTCTAAAAATCTTTAGAAAGTGTTTTAGAAGTTTTTATAAAGAGGAATTAGTACAACACTTCAGAAACTTAAAAAAAAAAAAAAGAAAACTGATACTCTTTAGAAGGTTATTCAAATAGTTAGTTTAGAAGAATAATGTGGAAAATTAACTCAAATCAAATTCGAATTAAATAAGGCTTAGCTCCACTAGATTGGGTGTATTAGGGAAATACACTTAATTCCATTTTACTTAAGATGGAATCAAGATCCATGGGGATTATTTTTAAGCGAAGGTATCTTTGGATAAATCATAAGAAAATATCTAGTATTGGATAAGGATAAGGTTGATTTCAAATTTTAAGGGATTTCATTTTCCAAGATTGAAGCTAATTTAGAAACTATGGATAAGCATATCTTATTGTAAATTTTCAAATCTAAAGTCTATATGAAAGTTGCTGATTAAGCATAGAAAATCATATTCAAAATTCAAATTAATGAGATTGTCTCTAAGATATCCTTGAATGATTTAATCATTGAACATGGATAAACATGAGTTGAAGATAATTCTCATCATCTTTTAGTCGTTGGAAGACTTTGGTATAAAAGGAGAAAGGATTCAAAACTTCAAGAATGTCTTAAGTACGTCTCTGAGAAAATAATAATGTTTTTTGCTATACTTAAATCGTGATCAAATTTTACCTTTCGAAAAGAGTATAGAAAGTTTCTCAGATACTTTTTTAGAAAGTTGAATCGAAGCAAATTATTCATTCATCATTTCTATTTTAATGTGAAATTATATGAGATTTGTATTGTTGTCCTCACTTGTATTTTGTAAACATTATTTGTTGTTTGAGTATTGAGAGAAGTTCAATTGTACTCTATAGATCTGTAATTAGTTTATATTATGGAAAGGTTAGATAGGTAATGATAGGGATTAAGGACCGATTACGCACTTCTGAGCTCGAGGGGTTTTTTAGATGGTTTGCCTAGCTATTTGAGGTGAGTTAAGTGCCAAGGAGTAGTGTTTACCCTAGTTTGATCTACCGAGCTACTTTCCTCTTCACACCATATAAGAAGTTGTCGGGGTGATCAGCCGACATGCGAAGCTAACCCCTCTACAATACTCCAATCCAAGCACCAAATCAGGAAAACATGCATCTTTATAGTATCGAGGCCAAGCTAACAATTGTTTGGAGCTGACCACTCGAAGCTGACCCAAATATGAGTCGTCCTTGAGACAACTCTTGTCCAACCCCAACAATCAAAGCTACTGAACTACTGATGCTGACTAGACTTAATCAAGGCCCACCCCTGCTTAGTTCATAGTGTTATTGGGACTATAGACTGAGTAAAACGTGCACACGTTGTCCTTTTTGACATTTGTACTATCCTTTCTAACAAAAGATGTTCTTTTGCATGAATACATGCTTTTCTTGTAAAATTATTCTCTTTTGTTTAGCAAGAAGGGATTCATTTCTATAATTTTTTATAATTTAGGACTTACACTAACTAGGTACTATAAATACTTGCATAATATAATAGCCGTAGAATCATACAAAGAATGCATTAAACTTTTACTCCCTCTTGAGCTAAATGTCCTTCTACTTACTCTTGAGCTACTTTAATTTAGCCCGTTGAGTGTAAACTAGTAGTGAGTGACCTCCAACCATACTTGTTATATCAAGTGTGACCTAAGCTTGTGTAAGGTCTTAGTGTGTTATATCTATCATTGTTGTATGAGAACTGCTCATCTTTGACTACCATTTACTTCTCGAGCCATCTTGCGACCCAAACCCATCCTTTTGGTTATTCGTAATATTGGGCTCCTGTGTTCATCCATGGAATCCATATTAGGTAGAGCAGTGTATTGTGTAAGCCTATGTGTGGCAAGTGCTTGTAAACTTCTTGTAATTTTGATTTAGTGGATTAAGTAGAATGGCACCGGCGAAGTAGACCAGGTCTCCAATAGTGGAGCTAGAAGAGAGTAGTAAGCAAAAGGCCGAAGCTCTATAAATCTTAAGCTTGATATTCTCCTTCCTTATCCTTTTTAATTTACGCTATTTAATTGTTTTAATTATTTGTGTGTTGAATCATTAAAATATTACTGTTTACCAAATTATGTTATTAAGAGGGGTAATTTTATTTTACATAAAAAAGTTTTAAAAAGTTCAAAGATATCAATTCACTCCCCTCTTGCATTATGGTATCTTTTGGAAATTTCTTGTTATATACTTATAGTAGTTAGCTTTTGATGAAACCGTAGTACAAGCCTTTCCCTTCCCCCCTCCCTCCACCCCACCCTTTTTTTTTTCTTGAAAATGCTATGGATCATAAGAGTGTCAAATTTAAATCATGTTGTTTATTCTTAGTAACTACTTTAGGTAAAATTACAAAATTGGTGGTTGATATCATTAAAATATCTTGTCATATCATCACAATATCATTTTATTTCTTCTAATTTAAATAATTAACTAGTTAAAGAGTTTGCATAATACGCAAATAAAAATTTAATAATGGTTCTAATTTTTTTTGAAAACAAAAAATATAAATATAATGTAATGATTTTTATGCATACAAATGACTCATTATATATGATTTGTTGAATTATCAAAAGAAGAAAAAAGCATATATAAAGTGATTATGTGAGTTTTAAGAAAAAAAGATAAAAAATGAAAGTGCTTCTCTTTTAGATACTTTATATCATAGTCATTCTATGCTTACTATGCAGTATATGTAATAATTGTATAAGATCTCTAATAATATATATATGTGTGTATGTTTTAGCATGGCACCAAAAATTGTCATTAGAAACTTTTTACATTTTACCTATTCAAGGAGTAGATTTGGTATTGGGGGCTTAGTGGCTACAACAGTTAGGCCTTATTACCATTGATTATTTCAAGTTGTCTTTACAATTTTGGAAAAATGTCTATCCTATATTGTTGAATGGAGATCATGTCCTTGAGATTTCTCCTATTTCTCCAAGTCAATTTAAGCTTTTTCTTATAACAGATGCTATTGCATCCCGTTTTCAATTGAAGGCTTCGATGGTGATTTCTATATTAGAGTAATCTACCTACAATATAACTTTAGAACACGTATTGGGAAAATTTAGTCATATCTTTGAGGTACCTTCATCATTGCCTCCTTTGTGTGAAATCTAGCATCGGATTCATCTCAAGGACAACAAACCCGTCAATGTCAAGCCTTACTGATGCCCTCATTTTTAGAAGGAGGTTGAATAGCAAGTGGCTAATATGTTGAAGCAAGGGGTTATTTAGTATAATACAAGTCCATATTCTTCCTTAGTGCTATTAGTTAGGAAGAAGGATGATACTTGGCATTTTTGCTTGAATTATCAAGTTTTAAATCACACCACTATTAAAGATGAGTTTCCCATCCTTGCTATTGATGAATTACTTGATGAGTTGCATAGTACTTCTATTTTTTTCCAAATTAGACTTAAAGGCAAGGTATCATCAAATTTGGATGCACCCTAATGATGTGGAGAAGATTTCTTTTTGATTCATGAGGGGCACTATAAGTTTTTATTCATGCCCATTGGATTAAGTAATGCCCTTGCTACTTTCCAAGCTACTATGAATAGGATTTTTCAGTCCTATTTACGAAGTTTGTCATTGTGTTTTTCAATATTATATTGGTTTATAGTAAGTCACTTGACCAACATGTAGAACATTTGATTGTGGTGCTATAACTATTAGTTGATAATTAGATGTTTCTAAAAAAAAGCAAGTGTGCTTTTGGTTAAACTACTATAGATTACTTAAGGCATGTCGTATTAAAAAAGGAGTGCAATCAAATCTTACTAAGGTGAAAGCTATTAGTGAGTGGCCATTACCACAAAATTTGAAACAGTTGAGGGCTTTCTTAGGACTTTTTAGCTATTATAGAAGGTTTATTAGAGGGTATGTTGCCATTGCTTCTCCATTTATAGATATGTTGCAACGAGATGATTTTAAGTGGAATGATTAAGCTAAGGAAGCTTTTGAGATGTTGAAATAATCATTAATTTCTACTCCAATTCTTACTGTAGACTTCTCATTTTGCCCCCGTTTTTATTTTTCAAAATTTTTAGATAGGTTAAAGGGTCTTAATTTAAGAAAAATATAAAAAAATAGAAAATTTAAGAAAAGCATAGAAAATAGGAAATTTAGAGAAAATACAAAAAAATAAAAATAGAAAATATTCAAAAAATAAAAAAATAAAAAAATGTTTTGGTTAAATAGTTTAACAAAGTAAAATTTCTTTTAAACTTAGTTTATAGGGCCTAAAATAATAAATAAGAGTTTTTGGGCCTGGGCTTAGATTTAAACCAACCCAAGCCATTTTTATGGTTATATTTAATGAATTTGCATGATGTTACGAGAACATAAATAGCACAGTTGGTTAGTGTGTTGGGCTTACTCCCAAAAGGTCAGAGGTTTGATCCTAACTAGACGTACCATACCTATTTTTTTTCAACCTTTGCCAATGACGTGCTACATAGCATGAATCTACTAGCCATTGACCAAGTTAACGTTCTAGCTCATTTTCTTCTTCCCTGAGGATTGTCGTAGGTACGAAAATGGAAGGAAGCATCTTAGGCTATTCTTTTGCATTTTTTGACTAGATTTTTTGTCTTCCCTCATACAAAATGCAAAGGAATTAGTTGGGGACAATAAATTAGCAATCAATCCGAAATAGTATAGATTTGATCTAGCCTTTAAAGGCCTTTAATAGCCTTTCCCAATATTTGATCACCTTCTCTCTTTCAATGAAACCCAAGCCTACTGTGGTACGACCACCTAACATGTCGAACATACCTATGCATGATCCATACATACACACCCGTACAACAGATTAGATCCACGTACTCACAACCAACCTATGATCACCTAACATACTCCGTAACCGCCCAACACCACCCGCAACTACCATCGTCTCTTCACGACACAACCATAATGCCGATACATACAACTCGCTCTCTTTCGCTCTTGACTATGAACCGCCCTTTCCTTGATCTGCTCCTGCTCTTGTCCTGTGACCCACAACCTACACGCAACCTTATTGCAATCTACAGTAGTCCATGAACCATAACACGACCCTTGACCAAACCACCGCCCATACACATAACCCACGACTCGTTCATACATGACTAACCACTAAGGCCATACATAGCAACACCTATGCATGCGACCTACTCCCCTCTAGTATGAACTTACTCTCCTCTCGTACATAATAGCATACACACATAACGACCAATCACTGTAGCAACAACACAACCCCCCATGACATCTCTCTCTTGGATCACTCATACATGCACAATTCATCCACTATTGGACCTATAGTCATTCTTTAACCTACAACCGCACTCTAGCCTCTTCCACATAGCATATCGTACATAATCAACATCGCCTAAGTGCCCACCACCACCGAACCACCACCTTAGGCTGCGATACTTAGGAAAACCCCTAATCCCTAGGAGAATAGGCACAAAAGTGGCTTTTCCCACTCAATTTGGTTGCTAGATCAGACCGAAAGACCCCCTTCCAGCTACTGTATGCAACTTAGCGACTTGACCCCATGTGAGCCGACTTAGCTGACCTGAACTGTGCCTTACTCTAAGTCTACTACACCAACCCGCTTGCTAGTTCAAGTCTGGCCATTGTTTTCTTTTTTTCTTTTTTTTTTTATTTATCTATTTATCATTATTGTGTAATGTTTTTTGTAAATGTAAGGAAAAAAAAAGTGAAAAAAAAGAAAGAAAAGAAAAGGAAAAAAAAAGAAGGGAAAAAAAAAGAGAAGAAGTATTTAGTTCACTTTTATTTTTATTTTCACATTTTAACCAAAAAATAACAATAAAAGGTAGAGGAATAAATAATAAAAAATAACAATAAAGTTATCTTATCACTTAAAAAATTGACTTTCCAAAAAAAAAAAAGGACTTTTTTCCAAAGTTAGGACCTCTTTTAGAATAATTTCCTTAAATAAACTTAAAATAGGTAAAAACGTAAACCTAATCTTTTCTTGAAATTAAAATCAATCTCACATGCTAAATTTTTCATTAAATGAACTACGGAAGCCTGATCTCGAATTACAGGTACACAAGCACTCGTACGTATAGGGTAACTTAAAATATGGAAATTTTTATTTTTTTCCATTTTTATAGATAGTTGTGTAAATCAATTAAATTTAGTCGCATGTGATATGATTAATCGTCTAGAAATTAAAAAAGGGTATGTTTGAAAAGCAAAGTTAAATTCGAAAAGTTAAAAAGTGGTACTCGTTTAGGGTTTAATAGGATAGCCCTTGGATTCAGATCTCTTATTTTAGAAAACTATTTTGTAAAATTGGTTTTCTCATTAAGATTAGTAGCTAAGTTATAACCAATTTACCCAATGAGTTATAACTTAACTTTTTTCACAATTCTCTAAAGCATTTTAAAAAATACAATAAAAACCAATTTTCTTTAAACCCTAGTTGAGGATCAGTATTAAACAAGTAGGGTTTAATACTGTTCAGTTAAAAGATGTTTAATTTATGAAAAACTAGGAGTGAAAAAACAGACTTGACAACTTGGTGACTCCATTGGGGATGTTAAAAGGGCTAACCACTTAAATACTTTCCAAAATTAAATTAGCCTTTCAAAATACTTATGTTATTTATTTGTTTGTTTGTTTGTTTATTTGTTATTAATTTCGCGTATATATTTTGCTTTGGTTATCATATTTATTCTGCATACTACACCTCGGGACATGGTGGGTTCATTTTGCATCAAAGATGTAGGGTAGATGTGGTTAAACCTAGGTTGTCTTAGGACCTTACGAGGGGGGGCATTGTGTAGACTTTAGGTGTAGTGGTGTAGTCACCGTTTGAGGTTGATTAGGCTACCCCACTTAAGCTCGTTGTGACTAATGAAAGTGTTTTTTAAAAACAAGTGAGGTCACAAAGCTTAAGGACTTTTTAGAAACCACCCTAATTGTATATACTCCCCTTCAAGCTTGAGTTAACATATTACCCTTAAGAAATTGCAACCCTACCAATTGTTTAAGAGTTTTAATGCAATGAAATTTTTGAAAATAATAGTAGGGTTGCAACTTAAGGGAGTAATGTATTAACTCAAATGACCTTAACATTTGCATATTTCCACGTGCTTTCTTTTGTTGCATCGATGACTAATTTTTGTTCAAAATTGTGTAGACTTAGAATGGTAGACAACCAAACAACTGAGCAATGAGATTGCCTACTTGAAGGAAAAGCTTAAGTGTTCTAAGTCTCACAATTGAGCCTTAAGGTCCCTTTTAGCACAGGTCATTAGGGATACCTACGAGATGATAATGGACCTGAAGGCTCATTTATGAGACTTAATTTAGGGTTTTTTCTATTTCATAGAGCCTAGAAAAAATATCGAGTTTCAAAATAAATGTTAGGTTCTTTGCCTTTCTCTTCTATATTTTGATTTTTCAAATTAATAAAGTCCTCTTTAGTTCATTGTTCTTTGTTCTCTAACTTTCCCTTCTTTGTGAATAATCCTTTAATAAACATTTATCTAACCACTATTCCTTGTCATTCAGGGAGATGTAAACCCATAAACTTCTAAATAGAAACCCAAAAATCACCATCTTTATTTGTAAATTATTTTTTGAAAATAAAACTTTACCTTTCTCTCTCTTAAAAAGAAAGGGGAAGAAAAAAAAAGAGAAAAAAAATTGAAAAACAAAAAAATATATATAAATGAAAAGAAAAGTTGCCAATGACTATAAGTCTTTATAGGCGTAAAGAGCCAACCCAAGCTCAAGCCTTTGGCCCACTCAAGTAACCAACCCAAACACTTGGCCTCCAACCTACACAAGGCCCTTTGATCCGTTAAGGAAGCCAACATAAGCCCCTTGGCCCATTTAACACAAATACGAGTCCTTTGGCCCATTTAACACAAACACGAACCCCATAGCCCATTCAACACAAACACGAGCCCCTTGGCTTATTCAACCTAAACACTAGCCCTTTAGTCCATTCAATCTAAACAACCTTAGGCCCATTTAGGCAACTTACCTAAACATAAGCCACTTGGCCAGGTAGCCAATTTGAACACAAACCACAGCCTATAGAGGCAATTGACCCTAATACAATCCTTAACTCATAGAGGTAACTAAACTAAGCCAAAACCATTGGTCTATTTAGAAAGTCAAGCCCAATCATAAACAAAGCAAAAACCTAACCTAAAGCCTTAAACTTAGACTAAGTCAAATACTAAGGCATGATTTGAGAAATTGAGGGGCAGAGTCAAATGAAAAGTATGCTCCTCCTTAAGAAATTGGTAACTCAACTTTAAAAGGTTTAGAATGAAAAGAGGAAAATTATATTCTATACACTAACCTAAAACACTTTGAGAGTTGAGTGACATAAGGGTGAAGATACATTAGGCTCATTCCTTAAAGGAGGTCCACTTTGAATGTGATATGTAGATTAAAATGAAGTTAAGCATTCATTTTGAAATCCTAAACACGATTACCCTTTGTTAACCTAATTGGACTAATTTAGAGAATTTTCAAATTTAAACTCTATCAAGAACTATCCCACAATAGGGCAATTTAAAGGCTAGGTTCATTGATTAGAAGATAAGGGTAAGATTGGTTTATCTTTGTTTAGGTAACACTGATTCAAAAAAGACTTATTTCTGATAAATTATTTTTCTTTGAAATGAAGAAGAGCTAATTTCCTTTTTAAGCATCTCAAGCCCATACACTAGAAATCTATGGATTTAGGGCCTTAAAGTGTTTAAAAAGCAAAAACTCAGCAATGGAGATAGTCACTCTTGGGAGAGAGAATAGTAAGAGATAATTGGGCAAAGCAATTGAAAAAGAAAGGAAAAAAAAAAAAAGAAGAAAAGAGACCTAAAAATTAGGCCCAAGTTTTAGACGGAAAGCCATAAGAAATATTTCACATCTTAGTAGGGGCAACAAAACCGAATAAAAAAGTAGGGAATCTAAGCCTATAAAGCCTTTAGAAACATAAAACCATATTCTAAAGCCCAAAAACCCAAAATCTCTATACCCACTCTAGAGTCTTTCCTACCTATGTTGAATCACACAAGGTCTCCCCACCCACATTACTACCCTTATATAGTAAAAGCTCTTCCAATCTTAAAAGATAATTTGTCTTTAATAAAAATTGTTTTTGAAATTGAGGCAAGTATACTTCTAATTTTTCCTTAATGTTCTTGACTTGTATCCTTGGGATGAATAAAAGTATTTCTTTCAAAATAAGCCTTCTCATTAGTCCTTTTTGAAACCCTTAGACCAAAAGCCTAAATTCATAATGTTTAACCAAAAAAGACCTAATAGATTAATCAAGGCGTATCACCTGTAAAGTGGACTATAATTTTTGGAACTTTAGTTAAGAGCAAAATCTAAACTGAGACTTAGCAAGGAAGCCCTCTTTATCTAAACTAATCATAGGTTACCGTTTCCTTAAGAAAGGATTGCCTTGAAATCACAAAAGCCCTATGAGAAAGCCTTAAGGTTAGGGGCATTAAGAAGCTCTACATGATTACTAAGGATATGGGTAGTTATAAGCTTATTCCTTAAATAAGAATTTATACCCTTTGGCAAAACTTTCAAAAAAAAAAAAAAAAAAAAAAGAAGGAAAAGAAAAAAGAGAAAGTAAAGGCTTATTGCAAGATTTTTGTCTAATCCCTATCTGTTCGAGTAGCCAAGCTTTCAACTCATGTCATTCCATTTCCTTTTCAAATTGGTTACACTTTTTTTAAAATTAACCTTTGTAGTCTAGATCATTCTTCCCTAATTGCAGTTTTTACTGTCCATTAACTCTTTTTCAAATCAAGGGGCTTATCCCTAATGCATTTTTTTTTTCATAAATGATTTTTCAACTATTCCTTTATAAATACTTTTCCAAGTCAAGAAGTCTTTTAGAACTAGTTGCTTTCCTTTCTTTCCTTACTTTACTTCTTAGATCCTTCATCAACTTCCCCTAGGGTTCGAGCTAGCTCTTAGAGCACCATCCCCTTTTCTATTCTTTTTACGGATTTAGCCAGCCTTTAAGGCGCTATCCCGTCTTTTATTCTTAGGGTTCTAGCTAGCTCTTTGAACATTGATCTACTCTTTTGTTTTAGTCCACCTTTAGGGTGCCATCCCATCTTTCTTTTTGGGGCTTTAACTAGCTTTTAAAGTAGTGGCCCACTCTTTTAATTTGTTTTTCAATGATTTAACTAACCTTTAGGGTGCTATACCATCTTTCATTAGGGTTCAAGTAAGCTCTTAGAGCACTATCCCTTCTTTCTATTAATCTCTTCTAGGGCGTTAGCTTCTAGAGCATTGTCTGCTCTTCTTTTCTTTTTAGGGTTCAAGCCACCTCTTAAGAACACTGTCCCCTCTTCTATTTAAGGTTATAGCCTACCCTTAGGGTGTTGCCTCATCTTATTAAGGTTCTAGCCAACTTTCAAAACATTACTTCCTCCTTCATCGATGTCTCTTAGTAAGCCAGAAGGCACTTCTCTTTAGTTAGTTCTTAGCAAACCCATAGGACACTTCTCTTTATCAAATTCTCTTAACAAGCTTGTTGGGCACTTCATCAATTTCTCTCAAGCAAGCCCATAAGGTGCTTCCCCTCATCAAATCCTCTTAATAAGCGCAAAGGGCATTTTCTCTCATCATCAATTTCATATAGGGTTGCTAGTCTCCAAAAGACACTCCTGCCTAGGTTAGTTAACTCAAAGGAGCATTACCAGGTTTCAATTTAGGGTCTTAGCTAGCTCTAGGATTGCTTTACCCATCTTACCTAAGATAGTCAGCTCAGAGGAGTACTATTAGGTTGATCTCGAATTGATTCCAAAAGTTAGGGTTGCCAGTCCCTAAAAGATGCTCACACCTACATTAGTAAGCCTAAAGAGGTATGACCAGGTTTTCTAAATCGATCCCAGCTTAAGGCTGCTAGTCCCCTAGAGACGCTTCTGCTTACCTTAGTGAGCCTAGAGAGACATGATTAGGTTTATCATATCGATCCAATCTTAGGGTTGCTAGTCCTTGAGAGATGCTCCAGTTTAGGTTAGTGAGCCTAAAGAGGCACAACCAGGTTCTTCAGATCAATCCTAGTTTAGGGCTGCTAATCCTCGAGAGATACTCTCGCCTATGTTAGTGAGCCTAGAGAGGTAAAACTAAGCTCTTAAGATCGATTCGATCCTAAGGTTGTTCGTCCCCAAGAGATGCTCCTGCCTAGGTTAGTTAGCTCAAAAGAACACTACTATGTTTCAATTTAGGGTCTTAGCTAGCTTTAGGAGCACTTTACTCATTTCACCTAGGATAGTCAACTGAAAAGTGCACTATCGGGTTTATCTTAAATCGATTCCAAAAGTTAGGATTGCTAATCCCCGAGAGATGCTCCTGCCTTAGTTAATCAACTTAAAGGAGCATTGCTAGGTTTCAATTTAAGGCTTTAGCCAGCTCAAGGGGGGAGCTTCACCCACCTTAGTTAGTCAACTCATTGGGGCACAACCAAGTTCTCTCATTTTGTTAGGGTCTTAGCCAGCTTTAAGAGCGCTTACCCATTTCATTTAGTTTTGGGCTTTAGCTAGCTTAAGGAGCACTTCACCTACCTTGGTTAGTTAACTCATTAGGGCACAACCAAGTTCTCTCATTCTTTTAGGGTTTTAACCAGCCCTAGGAGCGTTTACCCATTTCATTCAGTTTAGGGCCTTAACCAGCTCAAAGAGCGTTTTGCCCACCTTGGTTAGTTAGCTCATTAGGGGCATAGCTTAGTTTTCTCATTCTCTTTAGGGCCTTAGCTAGCTTAAGGAGTGCTTCACCCGTCTCACCTCGGTTCGTCAACTCATAAGAGCATAACCAGACTTTAATCATTTTTTCAGTCTTTTGGCCATCTCTTAAAGCATCACCTCTCTCTTCACCAAAGTCCCCAGTAGACGAGCCTTAGGATACTTCTTAGGATAATTTCCACCCTTGGGGCAAAAATAGCGTTTCTTTTGTCTTTATGACAAAGTTTTGTTTAAACTTCACCACAAAGAAGAGTAACTATAAACACCTCATTTTTGCTACCCTTTTTATTTTTCCAAATTTTTAGAATAGGTTAAAGGATCCTAATTTAGGAAAAATACAAAAAAAAATAGAAATTTTAAGAAAAGAATAGAAAATAGGAAATTTAGAAAAAATACAAAAATAAAATAGAAAAATTCAAAAATAAAATAATAATAATAATAATGAAATGTTTTAGTTAGATAGTTTAATAGAGTAGGATTTCTTTTAGACTTAGCTTTTAAGGCCTAAAATAATAAATAAGAATTTTTAGGCCTGGGCTTAGATTTAAACCAACCCAGGCTATTTTTATGGTTATATCTAATTAATTTGCATGATGTCACGAGAACACAAATAGCATAGTTGGTTAGTGCGTTGAGCTTACTCCTAAAAGGTTGAGGCACCAGACCTATTCTTTTTTCATCATTTGCCAACAATGTGCCACGTAGCATGAATCTATTGGCCATTGACCAAGTTAACATTCTAGCTCATTTTCTTCTTCCTTGAGGATTGTCGTAGGTATTAAAATGGAAGGAAGCATCCTAGGCTATTCTTTTGCATTTTTCAACCAAATTTTTTGTCTTCCCTCATATAAAATGCAAAGGAATTGGTTGAGGAAATTAAATTAGCAATTAATCAGGAATAGTGTTGATTTAATCTGGCCTTTAATGGCCTTTCCTAATACGTGATCGCGACATAAAATAGCAACAAACACAGATACGTTGTGGAGGGGGGGTAGGGTAGGAGGGGGCTAGTGTTCACTTTGAAAACAGATATAACCACACCGTAACCTCTCTCTTAGAGCCTATCCACCCTTAACCGAAAACAACACATACTAATTGAACTCATCCTTTCTTTTTTAGTGAAACCCAAACCCACTATCATATGGCCACCTGACCAACCGAATATACCCATATACGATCCAAATGCACATATACATACAACAAACTAGATCTATACATACACAACCAACCCATGATCGCCTAATACACTCCATAATTGTCCAACAACATCCATAACCACCATTATCTCTTCACCTGCCTCTTCTGCACAGTATACCTCACATAATCAACATCGCCCAAGTGCTGATCACCACTAAACCATCACCTTAAGCCGCAGTACTTAAGTAAACCTCCAATCCCTAATAGAAAAGCCATAAAAGTGGCTTTTCCCGCTTAATTCGGTGACTAGATCGGATTGAAACACCCCTTTCAAGCTATTGAGTACGACTTAGTGACCCGACCTTATCTAAACCAACCTGGTCAACCTGTGCCATGCTTCGAGTCTACTACACCGACCCGCTAACTTGTTTAAGTTTGGCTGTTGTTTTCTTTTTTGTTTATTTATTTATTTATCATTATTGTGTAATGTTTTTTGTAAATGTAAAAATTAAAAAAAGTGAAAAAAAATGGAAAGAAAAGAAAAGAAAAAAACAAGAGGGGAAAAAGAAAAAGAAAAAGAAAAAAAGGAGAAGTATTTAGTTCACTTTTATTTTTATTTTCACATTTTAACTAAAAAACCAAAAAATAACAATAAAAAGTATAGGAATAAATAATAAAAAAGTTATCTTATCACCTAGAAAATTAACTCTCCAAAAATAAATAATAATAAATGGACTTTTTTCCAAAATTAGGACGTCTTTTAGAATAACTTCCTTAAATAAACTTAAAACAGGTAAAAACGTAAACCCGATCTTTTCTTGAAATAAAAATCAAACTCACCTGCTAAATTTTTCATTGAATGAACTAGGAAAGTCTGATCTTGAATTACGAGTACGTAGGTACTTGTACATGTGGAGAGACTTAAAATATGAAATGTTTATTTTTTCTATTTTTGTAGATAGTTGTGTAAATTGATTAAATTTAGTCACATGTAATATGATTAATTGTTTAGAAATTAAAAAAGGGTATATTTGAAAAGCAAAGTTAAATTCGGAAAGTTAAAAGTGGTACCCATTTAGGGTTTAATAGGATAGCTCTCGGATCCAGATCCCTTGTTTTAGATAACCATTTTATATAATTGATTTTCTCATTAATACTGGTAGCTAAGTTATAATCAATCCATATAATGAGTTATAACTTAACTTTTTTCTCGACTCTAGTTAGGTGATAACTCCAAAGCATTTTCAAAAATACAATAAAAATCGGTTTTCTTTAAACCCCAATTGAGGATCGATATTAAACAAGTAGGGTTTATTACTAGTCGGTTTAAAGAAGATTAATTTATAAAAAATCAGGAGTGAAAAAACAGGCTCGACACTTACATTACTTGATATTTCTAAAGAGTTTATAGTGGAGATGAATACATCATCTAGAGGTATAGGGGCTGTTTTATTACAAGAAAATCACCCTATTGCATATTTTTGTAAGAAGATACCTTCTCATCTAACAAAAGCTTTAGCTTACGTTAGAGAGTTGCATACTATGGTCGAGGCCATAAGGAAATGGAGATAATATTTGCTAGGGTCGCATTTCATTATATAAACTAACCATTGAAGTTTAAAGGAACTCTTAGATTAGGTTATTCAAACTCCAGAGTAGCATAAATATTTGGTTAAATTACTTGGCTATGACTATACTATAGTTTACAAGTTAGACTAAGTTAACAAAGTAGCTGATTCCCTCTAGAGGCAACATGATATGGCTTACATGGCTTATTCTTTTCCTTGTTTTGATTTGTTAGAGGAATCGTAAGAGGAATATCATCATTTACTTACTTTTTAGCAAGTAATTGCTAATTTGCAAAGTAGGAAAAGATTGAATTAAGAGTTGTAATGGAAGAATGGGATTTTGTTCTTTAAGGAAGGAGTATTTTTGGTGCCTACTTCGAAGCTTGTTTTGAAGCTTTTATTTGAGTGCCATGCTGTACTAGTAGTAGGCCATTTTGGGGTGCTCAAGATATAGAAACTTCTTGCTTCTAAATTCTATTGGGAGGGAATGAAATTTGACATTGAAGCTTATGTCCAAACTTATATTGTATGTTAGTAAATCAAATACAATAGTAAGAGTCCACAAGGTTTATTATCCCCTTTGTCAGTGCCTGAACAAATATGGGAGGACATTTCAATGGAAGGATATTCGATTATTCTAGTAGATGTGGACTGACTCTCTAAGTGTTGTCATCTTGGTGCCTTAGAGACTAACTTTACTGCTTCAAAAGTAGCTTCATTGTTCCTTCATATGATTGTTAAGTTACATAGGTTCCCTAGATTAGTGGTTTTTGATTGAGACCTTATCTTTGTTAGTCAATTTTGAAGGAATTATTTTAGTTGAGTGGTATAAGTTTATCTTTTAGTATTACTTATCACCCTCAATTCGATGGGCAAATTGAGGTGATTAATCAAGTGATTTAGTAGTACTTGTAAGGATATGTGATGGAGCATCCTTAAGATTAGGTTCATTTTTTATTGTGGGTTGAATTTGCCTATAACTCTTCTTTTCATCAAGGTGCCTTGGTTACACCATTTGAAGTGGTATATGGAAGGAAAGCTCTTAGCATTCCTACATATATAAAAGGTACTACTATAGTGGATGCAATGGAGAAAGAATTATTGGATAAGGATGAAGTCCTTCTCTTTTTAAAGGACAATTTGCTAAAGGCTCAGTGGCATGTGAAAACTTACACTAATAAACATAGGATAGTTGTTTCTTTTGAAGTAGGAGACATGGTTTATGTCAAGCTTTAGCCCTATAAGTAAATTTCTCTTACTTAAGGGTTTTACAAGCTTTCTTAAAAGTACTATGGGTCTTTTCAGATTGTTAAGAAGATAAGGCTTTGTGATTATGAACTAGCCTTGCTAGACACAGCTAAGATATACAATGTTTTTCATGTTTCACTATTGAAAGCAGCTAAGGGTTTTACTATTCCCTCTTTGGCTCTTCTTCCTATTGCATCACGAACATCTAGTTATCGAGCCACTATTGATATTGGGATCTAGATGCATATAGAAATAGGGACAATGGGCGCCTCAACTTTTGGCTTAATGGAAGGGTTTACTTCTCAAAGATACTTAATGGGAAGATTTGGACACATTTCAATAGATCTGTTTGACATATGACCTTAAGGACAAGGTCACTTTTCAAAGGATAAGGTAAATTGTTACAACCAAAGGATAAACATTTAAACAAGCAAGATGGTTGAATGACTTTAGCATGTAAAAGAGTACTTTACTATTAGAGTCATAATATATTTGATAGATCCAACTAAGATCTTGTATTGTTACTAAGTGAACAAATAGAAATAATAAACTACAACAAGATTTGTAACAAGTATAAAAGAAAAAGGAAATGATACGTAAAGGGTGTGAAGCCTTCTTGATGAATCTGTCTTCTTCCTCCTTCCTTAACCTTCTGGTGTACCTGGTGAACTTGAATCATTAAACCCTCACATCATAATAAAGAAAGATCAAAGTTAATATACTGTTACATATCAGATAATATCAGGAGATAACTAAATTAAGAGAATATTACATACATGAGAGGATTGGTGAGGCATTAGGTTTTTTCTCAACACATAGTTGGCAAAACCTTAAGAAAGAGAGAGAAGAGAACAATAGAGGGTTCGAGAGGAGAGAGAGAGCGATAGTACATTCAGATATCAAATAGGACTTAATCTGAAGTATTACGTGAATATAGTGGATTAAGTATTAGTCCGGTTTTAACATTTTCTTTATATAATTAAATATTAAAGAGGATGTGGTGGTTTTTTAGACATATCATATCTATTATAAAATATTCCATTAATACGTTATGTATTAAACTAATGCAAAATAGTTTGTGTAGATATATTATTTATATTATTAAAGCTAAGCTCATTTGCTAATTGTCATAACTACCAAAATTTGGTGTCTTGTAAGTTTAATTCATTTGATATATTCCACATGTATGTGTATGGCAATTACTAGCTAAACCAATTTCCCCATAATCTATTTCCATTACCACTTAAACCTTCCACTACTAGTTAAATAATTTTCCCCATGTATAAATTAAACTCATTGCATATCCATAAAAGGGAACACATCTCATTATTCATACAACCATATTTTCAATTTATAGCCATGTAGAAATTTAAACTCACTATATATCCATAATAAGGAACACATTCAATTGTTCATGCAATATCCATATTGTTGTTAGTGGGTTTTCGATTTGAGCTTCATCCTACAAAGAAGCAAAAAACTTATGGTACTGAAGCTAGTCTGATATGACTACTTTGATGTCTAAGTCAGTAAATGAATGTAGGAAAAATTGAGTTAGTAGTGGAGAGTTATTAGGTCCTTCTTACAGCATTTCTTTCCTGTATTTATAGGTAAATGTTGTGTTTGAAACAATAGTTATTTGAGTGATTATCGGGACATGTGGAAGCCTCTTGATTAAGTGCACTCTTGAAGTATAGGGAGAGTAGGTAATTATGTAATATAACTGTGCCAAATGATAACTGTTTACACTACTTCCCTTAAATTCAAATTAAATACTTTGTGTTACTTGGCATTAGCCGAGAATGTAGATAACTTGGCTTATCGTTAGCCGAATGGACGAGTAAACGAAATTCGACTATCAACACATATATTTAACTTACAGTGCATTTTTCATATATTACGGATATTATTTGCTATTTGTTTCCTTTGGATATCATTATTTGCTATTCTTTTTTTTTTTCGTTCTTTCTTTCTTTTTCATAGATTTTCAAACCATTTATGCATTTTCTTAATGTTACTCAATTTACTTCTTGCACATATAGTAGGGTTGCACTAGTTGTTAGTATTTATGTTTAATGCATACTATATCTATTATTCTCATATTAAATGCACAATAATATGTTGATTTGTATGTATTATCTATTGAATTAATGCATTTTCATAATTTTTCATATATTATATTATTGTTTTAATACATATATATTATCATAGTTTTTTGATATTAATGAATTTCCATTAACATATTTTTCATATTAAATTATTCTCATAGTTTTTATAGACATATCATAAAATGTAAAATAGTTTTATAAGATCTTGAACAAAATAAAGTATATATTTATATCTATCTTTACAATTTTACTACTGTTGAAATACATTTAGTTACAAAACACACTTTCTACATGTTGATAGTAAGTAAGGGTGAGTAGGTATAAGGTGCGAAGGGTATAAGGCCCTACTTATATTCTATCATGTAGTTACAAGTTTCTAAGTTTTTGTACTTAGAACCTACCTTATGGTAACTTAAAACTACCTTGTACCTTATATTTTGCAGATTTTACAAGGTATAAGGCATCTTATGGAATCTGTAATTTTTTTTTCATTATCTTCCTTCAAAACTCCATGTTGAATGCATAACCAATATTCGATATTATAACTATACTATCAGTAGACCCACCAGTAAGAATTCGTATAAGTTGCAACGTATCTTGAGCTAAGATAATATAAAACATTAGTAGGCAAAATAAAGAATATTTCTATAGTTGGAAAAGTTGAAACTCTTGGTTGTGTCATGTTTAAATTTCTCTTATCCTTTCTTTTTAAATCATCAAAATAAAATTTTTATTAAACTGTAAGATTATTATACGTACATAACCATGTGCAAGTAATTCTAATATAATGTATTGAATGATAAGTTAAGAATTAAGATATTTTTAAGACCTCACTAAACTAGAGTTATTAAAAGTGAAATGGGGATTAAAAAAAGAAAAAAGGAAAAACGAAGAAGAGAGGTTTATACTCAAAGAAGAAGAAGAATAAGATGAGAGAGAAATTAGATAATAGACATAAGCTACATATAATCTTAGAGTTTTATTATGAGTTAGGCTTTTTTTTTTTTGTTATTTTCTTTAAGATTGAACTAGAAAAAGTAATAGTATTAATTTTTTTATTTATTAATATTATTTAATTATTGTTGCAAAGTAGGTATAAAGTGTCATAGAACATGTATCCTGTATATAATAGAGTACAGATTCCAAGGTGGGATAGGGTATCTTGATTTCATACTTGTATACCATCATATAAGAGTAGTTTTTGAGAAATTACTATCTGAAACCTACTATATGACACTCATTACTTACTTGAAACCTATCTGGTAGAGTAAGGTCTAAGTGAGTATCTTGTATAATAGGGTTACCCACTCATCCCTAATAGTAATAGAGATTAATGATTTTTCTATTGCTGATAATGGTCTCTTTGACTCAAATGTAAATTTTGTAATGCTTACATTTATTAATCTAAAATGGAGGAAAAGTTGGGGTAGTAAAACTAAATATGTCATAGTAGCGTAATTGATTTGTTAGTTATAAAAAAAATGTAGAATCCAAAAAATGTGGTATAAGAAGTTAATAGATAGCTTTGAAGAAATGGCCATAATGCATATATAAAATGCCTAAAATGCATCATATTTGCTTGAAATAAAATATGGATTTTTGCTAAAAGATATTGCAAAGATTAATGATAATTTTACTATAATTAATGCTAGTTTATAGGTTAAGGTGACGAATATAGAGTATTGGTTTAATAACATAGATTATAATGTGGAGACGAATGAAGAATTTATGGCTTAATAATATAAATATATTAATATATATGTTAAAAATGTGGAGTTGAATAGAAGGTTGTTAACTTAAAATATATAGATATAAATATATTAATATATAAAATATATAATATAATAGATAATATATGAGATGATATTATATTTGTTGCCATTAGTAATATGACATTAAACATAGGATAAATGCTTTTGTTAATTTTTTTTGTATGTAAATTATGGAAAGAACTTGAAGAGCAATTCAAGTTAATTGTGGAATAAATTGCTTATGGATTGTGAAAAGAAACTACGATTTTTTAATGTGAGAGTACTAAATAACATTAAAATGTACTGATAATCTTTAGTACTTAATTAGAATAGTATTAATTGTCTTAAATGATATTGACGACTTCATTGTAATTTCACTAATGTATTTAATTTTTATGGGGGTATAGAGATAAATAAAAAGTTATTGGCTTAATAATAGTAGAAGATTATTGATATAAGATAAACGCACCTATTGATTTGTAGTATAGTTCAATAAAAATGGATGTCATTCCCATAAGGACTATGGGTACTAATATTAACTATTTCTGTATTATCTAACAGATAAAATTCAATTGCAAGAAACCAATAATTAGTCTAAATTACAACTAACTACTACTAATCAAGACTTAATTTAAAGAAATTAATCAAGAAAGGAATCAACTAAGAATTAATTTTAGAATGTGATTATGTATCTATATTTTGCTTCCCCTAAAATTAAACATGTGACTTTTATAAAGGGTAAACTAATTTTATCCCTAATTTCACTTACTGAGAGAATTTTCTAATAAAATTATTAACTTTTTTAAGTCTATTAACGCTAATCCTTGAATTACTTATTAAAATCTCTTGTTAATAATATAATTAAAAATTACATTAAAGAACAATGAATTCTCTAAAAAATAATAACCAAGATCCAAAAAAACCATGCAACTTATCTCTAAGATTGCAATTATTTTCATCAATTATGTCTAGATTTAATCATATAACGAATTGCTTGATTATTCTTATGTTGATGGTCGGTTTTCACTCTAAAACATCATTTGGATATTTGGCTAATGAAAAGCCGAGTAACTCTATTCTCGCGTAATGCCGACTAAGCTACCACAGTCAATGGGCCTTGAAGCTTAGCTTGTTAACAAGTTTGGTTTAATCTTAGAGGAGTGGCATAGAGAGTTATGATCTAGTATGATCTCATTACGTAACCACTTACTATTCCTATAGCTTTAGCATGTATTTGATTATAAAATCTCCATGTATCTTACTGTTGATGATTAACTGCCGTTTCAAACACCCGATCTTAGCCTATAAATATGTAGAGGAGGTATTGTAAAAACTCTCTTATGACCTTGAACTTTGTATTTATCTATTTTACAACATAATTATTGACTTAGGTATCAAAGTGGTTACACCAGACTAGCCCGGTACCACTTATTTTTCAATGCTTTTGTAGGAACTAAATCCTATCCTAAAATAACCTAACAACATTTGATATTATCTATTTTTCATTTACACACCTGCATGGCAAAGATGAAAATGACAAAAAGTGCAGGTGCTAATTCTTTACCCCTACCACCAACTAGGGGGAAGTAGGCATATTGACAAATAGTGTTTGGCTAAGCTAAAGTAACATTGTCTCAACTTAGCTCAGGAAAACCAAGAACTCAACAAAAAACATGACAAGATCCTTAACCTTCTCCATAGAAATATCCACTAAGATGAAAACCAAAAGCACGTCAATAATAATGTCGATAACAGTAGAGATTCAATCTATTCTCCTGCATTAACAAGGAAGCAAGCTGGAGTCACATTAAGACCTTCGGCCCTTATTCTTAAGAAAAATGATAAGGGAAAACAACCACAGCAGTTGCATCATATTGGACCTTCACATGTTAACACCTTTGCTATAATGAGTAAGCAATTCCAAATAAAGAAGAGGCCTTTCATTCTTAAGATTTTGGATGAAGTTATTCCATGACACATCAAGCCGTCGAAATTTGAAACTTATGATGGAACAAAAGACCCTAAAGATCATCTTGAGTACTATCGCACCTTAGCTAAATTGCATGGCCTGAGTGATGCTGTGGCTTACTAAGCCTTTCCCTTAATGTTAAGGAATGCGGTTAGGACATAGTTCAAACATCTAAAGCTAAATACAATCTCATGTTCTAAGGATTTAGCAGAAGTGCTTCTTCAACACTTTCTTGCAAGTAAGCTTCTCATTAAGGAATCTTCTATCCTTAACATGACAAAGCAAAGAATAGATGAATCTATCAGGGACTATATGGCTAGATTTATAGCCGAGATGGTTTAGATTCCAGAGCTAGATATGAGCATTGCTCTCAACGCAGTTATTGATGGTGTTAAGCCCTATGGAGACTTTTTTAAGTCTCTTGCCAAAAATAAGCTGAGAACTTTTGTTAAGTTCAAAGCTAAAGCCACATCTTACATCCGACAGGAAAACAACATTAGGGCTCACCGAGAAGCCGATCAAAATAGAGAAGATAAGAAAGGCAACAAAAAGAAGAGGGCAAAAGATCAACTTGAAGCAGACTATGATCAATGTCCCAATGCCGAGAAAAAGAGGCTAAGCATCTTGACATATTCAATCCATATGCCACTTAATCGTCCAATTGTAGACATATTAATGGAGGTGCAAGACCAAAGAGGCATTTTGCAATGGCTAAAGAGAATAAGAGGAAATCCCTTAAGACGGAATTCAAATAAATACTAGGATTTTCATTGCGATAGAGGTTAGAATACTAATGAGTCTATCTAACTCAAAATTGCAATCGAGCATGTGATCTGGTGAGGGTATCTAAGCAAGTTTCTTGCATATGATGTTGAAAACATAGAACGATTGACTCAAAGGAGACATGATGAGTAGGACAATGTCATGTAGCCTTCTCAGGTCGTAAAAGATACGAGAGACAGAAGTAACAGTAGAGCACCAAATGGTATAATAAATACTATTATTAGTAGGCCTTCTACCTTAAGCCGGTCTAGCTCTTCGGGCTTGTCTAACACCATACATTATGTTTGTAATATGCAAGGCAAGAAGGTCAAGGTTGACAATTCAATATCTTTCTTAGGAGAGGATTTTGATGGTGTTTAAAGACCCTATGATGATGCATAGGTAATTAGTGTGAGAATTACCAACTTTGAGGTCAAAAAGATTTTGGTTGGTACGAAAAGTTCGATAGATATCATTTTTTAACATGCTTTCAATCATATGAGGCCAAAAATCAAGGTTCAATTGAGATCGTATGATTATGATTTATATGCTTTCAATAGTCATCTCATTCGAGTCAATGGAGTGATTTATCTCCTTATCTTGAATATGATGAATATACTATGGAAGATCAGGTAGATTTCCTTGTAGTCAAATGTTGGTCCCCATACAATATGATTATAGGTTGGCCATGTCAACATCTATTTGGCATGGTTCCTTCCATTGTGCATTTCAAAGCCAGATTCCCCACTCCTACTGGAGTTGGTATGTGTAATGGAGACCAATAATTGGTGAGATCCCTATATATAAGGGCATTACATCGAGAAGAAATCTTTCAAATTGAATCTTGTCTAGACAAAAAATTAGTAAGCATTAAGAATGTCGAGGAAGCAATAGAAGAGGTTTCATTGGGAAATGATCTAAGGAGGATAATCTAGTTAGGGAAACCATTGCTTGTAGACATTTTCCAAAGCTTAATTAATTTCTTGCAAGATAGTGCTAATATCCTTACATGGTCCCCCTCAGATATGCCAGGTATTCCCAGAGATGTTATTACCCACAAACTTTTGATTGACCCTGATGTAAGGGTTATTCAGCAAAGAAAAGGCATTTTGCTCCTAAACGGCAGGCAGCCATAAAAGAAGAAGTCTAAAAACTGCTTAAGGTAGGGTTCATCAGGGAAGAGCCTTATCCGACTTGGCTAGCAAACTATGTGTTAGTTAAGAAGTCTAATGGCAAATGGCATATGTACATAGACTTCATGGATTTAAACGAAGCATGTCCTAGAGACTGTTTCTCTTGGCCAAGAATATACTAATTAGTTGACTCTACTACCGAACATGCATTAGTATCCTTTGTGGATGCATTTTTCAACTATAATCAAATCAAAATGGAAGAGGAGAATGAGGTCCACACATCATTTGTCACCAACTTTAGGACATATTATTATATGGTGATGCCTTTTGGCAAAAATAAGGCCAACATGACTTACCAACACCTCATCACCAAGATGTTTAAGACCCAAATTCACTATAACGTTAAGATATATATTGATGACATGATAGTGAAAAGCACATTAGAAGGTTGGTATCTTACTGATCTTAAAGAGACATTCAACACTCTCAGAAGATGCAACATGAAGTTGAATCCGCAGAAATGCATTTTTGGTGCGACTTTAGGAAAGTTATTGAGATATATGGTCATTCGGTACGGTATTGAAGTGAATCCAAAAAAATTTGATGCAATTAGAAATACGAGGTCTCCTTGCATGATTAAGGAAGTTCAAGAGCTAACTTAGTAGATAGTTACCCTTAACAGGTTTGTATTGAGGAGTGTAGATAGATGTGCGGAGTTCTTTAAAATTTTAAAGAATCCAAAAGATTTTAAGTGGATTGATGAATGTAAAAGAGCATTCATCGAATTGAAAAAGCTTCTTGCGTTACCACTAATACTCTTGATACCTACTCCGAAAGAAAACTTATATTTATACTTATCGATTAGCAGTTGAGCCCTCTCCTCTGTCTTGGTTTAAATTGAAGGCAAGGAGCATTGGCCAATTTATGATGTAAGTCATGTTTTGCAAGGACCAGAATATTTATATACCAAATTTGAGAAATTTGTATTAGTTGTGGTTCTTTAGGCAAGGAAGTTGAAACCATACTTTAAGGCTCATCAAATTATCGTCCTTATTAATAAACCTTTACGATAAGCTTTACAACAACTAGATTCTTCAGGGAGGATGATGAAGTATGCCTTGGAACTAAGTGCCTATGGAGTACAATACAAACCTAGAGTAGCATTAAAAGCTCAAATGTTGGCAGATTTTCTAGCTGAGTTCACGGGTGAAGAGGACAGTGTTGAGATAGTTAAGAAGCTGATTGGAATTTATATGTTAATGGTTCTTTGACTAAGGAAGGAAGTGGTATGGGTCTCGTTTTGCAAGGGCCCCATAATGTTAAGGCCAATTATGCTTTGAAGTTTGGATTTCTAGCCAACAACAATGAGGCTGAATATGAAGTGTTAATAGTTGGACTCAAACTGGCAAAGGAAGTAGGTACTAAGAAGATTGAATTTTTTTTTTTACTTGTAACTTGTTGTAAATCAGGACAGGGAGAGTTATGCAGCAAAAGAGGAACTCATGAGCAAGTACTTACTGATAGCACAAATGCTCATAAAAGAGTTTCAATCATTTTTTATTCAGAAAATATGAAGGAGTAGGAACATCGTAGTTGACAAGTTTTCAAAGTTGGCCAAGATGGCACTCCCTAACCTAAATGTTAAGCTCTTTATTGAGTTTCTCCTTGATAAGAGCCTATAGACTTCTCAATAGAGCTATGAACTAGCTCCTTGCTTAAAAGAGAGGCCTTGGATGGACCTAATCATAAATTATCTAAAGGACAACATTCTCCTTAAGGATAAAAAAGAGGCTTAAAGGATGATCTATCAAGTCATAAATTACACATTGATTGATGATCAATTGTATAAATGTGGAATTTCCCAACCTTATCTTAGATGCCTTCCTCGGAAAGATGCATAATAAGTATTATCCAAGCTATGAGGTAGTATATGTAGTAACCTTGTGAGGTGACAAACACTGTATGTCTAGGTACTGCGGCTCGGCTATTATTGGTTGATAATGAAGGATGATGCAAGATCATCTATTCAGCAGTGTCCATAATGTTAAAAACATGAGGCACTGAGTTATGCACCTCCTACTGAATTGTGTAGCCTCACCAGTTCATGACCCTTTGTATAGTGGGAGTTAGATATACTCAGACCGTTTCCCAAGTCTATGGCTTAACAGTACTTCGTCATTGTTGCCGTAGATTATTTTACTAAATGGGTGGAAGCTAAGGCATTGGTGAGAATCATCAAATGGAAGGTGGAAACTTTTGTTTTCAACTTCCTTATATTAAGATTTGGGGTTTCATTCATGAGAATTATTAATAATGGACCACAATTTGATAACAATAAATTCCAAGCATTTTGTTAAAAATATGGCATTGGTTTGAATTATACGTCCGTAGCATATCCTTAGATAAATGGGCAAGTGGAAGTCATTAATAAGATTCGATCAAGTTAAAGGTAAATGGGTTGATGAATTGCCAAATATTTTGTAGGGATATCGAAATACTCGTAGGACTACGATAGGAGAAATGCCCTTTAGATTAGTATATGGTATAGAGGTAGTATTGCGGATTAAATTAGACTTGCTTAATCTTCGTACACAAAATTTCGACATAATAGCCAACTAGATCGGTCTTATGGCCAATTCGGACACTATTAAGGAAATGAGAGGTGTTGCAAATGAAAGAGTTGTTGCATATTAAGATATAGCCACTAGATATTATGATTAAAAGGTAAAGCACAAGGTTTTTTGGCCTGGTAATCTAGTTTGCAGAAAGTTAGAGGCAACTGGTGCATGAGATAAACAAGGGAAACTCGGCGCGAATTGGGAAGATCCTATCAGGATTTACGAAGTCATAGGCGATGGGGCTATTGACTTGAAAGGTTGGATGGCACAATCATCCCTCAAGCAAGGAATGCTGAGAATCTGAAGCTTTATTTTGCTTAGTTCCATTAATGTTATTTCCCTTTTTAAATCTTATAAGGCAATGGCCTATAACTTGTTTTGATCATAAATGTTCATTCTAAGTTTTATTTGCGTCACCACTGTGTATCATGTACATTCTTGACTTACATGTGACTATTGAATTAATAAAGTTCTAGTTATAAAATGAATGAACTAACATCTAATAAGTTCAAGCCAATGATGGTTAATGAACTTAAATAATTATTGACTAGCAACATCAATTCTAAATAAGCCGAGAGAACAAAGAGCGGACTCTTATGCCTAACAATAGGTAATCTCAAAGCTTAAAAATGAAACCAGTTCATGTCCTAAGTGACTAAGAACATTGTTTATGAAGACATTGATTAATTTATGTGTGAAATACAATGCACCAAGAAACAATAACGCGGGTGAAATAAAGCATGCTGAGAAACAATAATGTACGTGAAATAAAACGTGCCAAAAATAGAAGTTGTTCATGAAAGAAAATGTTCATAACACGCATGATATTAAATGGATGGCGACCTAACTGAATCTTGTTCATACAACTAGAAACAAAATACATTGACAATTTTAAGACTTTGACATGTTTTTAGATTAGGCTAACGCATTGTCTTGATTAGAAGATGGTGGGACCTTTTGGGAGTTTGTTTCTCTTTTAGCATTAGGGGTTTTAGAGCAAGTAGATGTTTCTTTGCAGACATAGGGAATCTCCTTAGATATTCTCTATTCATCTTTCATAGGAGCTTCAACCATGGCTTTATTATCATCACCCTGACCATAGACCTCAGTCTTTACCTCTTTGCTGACTTCTTTGCCACCACTACTAACATCAACATTGTCGATGTTTGCAAAATCTAAACATATAAGGTCATAGTTGGAGTGAAATTTCAAAATTTCCTTTCTCACCTATTGAACCCCTTATAGAAGTTTTTTTCTAAGCAATTTCTCACATTGTTGATTAGGAGTCATGATTTCTAGTGCTTCCTTAACTGCGGGCCCCCTCTTTACTACCTTCTTTAACTAGGCAATATGAGGTTACAATTTAGAGCCATCTGTCTCCAACTCTTTTATCCATACCCTTAACCTATCCTCCTTAACACTTATTGAGATGCTTATCTGGCCTAACCCCTAACATTAATCTCATTTCTTATGGAGCTCCTCCTTCAGGTTCTTGATCTCCTTATATAGCTCGTTGTTCTTAGCTTTGAGTTGTGAGACTTCATTAGTTATTAAAGAGTGTGCCAATTTCTCAGTTGAGAGCCACTCTTGAAGTTTCCTAGCCTCCATCTCAGCCTTAATCCTTACATTCTTTGTTGCAATTGTTTATGCTCTTGAGGAGCTATACACCTCCTCAACTTTCTAAAAAATGTTGACAAACAAAATAAGTTGTTTGATTCTCAGGAAAGCAATAGCACTAAGTATTACCCTCTTCATTTATTTGTTGGCTTCATCTAACATCGTTAGAACAACTAATCTCCATGCAAACGAGATTATGTTAGCAATGGAACGTGTTCCATGAGTGAAAAGATGGTACGATACTTTCATCATACAATTTAGCGACAATGTATCCTTTATTACAACTGCCCACTTTACTGACATCTCTTTTTAGGTTCTCCTTATCCCTAGGAAGAGTGACTCCTTCCATCAGAGCCAAAGATTTTGTCTTATCACCTAAGGCTAAGTTAGCTGGCTTCAGTATGGAACAAAGTACTCGCCTACCTCGTGGTTAGGGACGAACTTAGCACTGGATGCTAAGAGCCTTGTTGCTAATAGCACCTTTTGTCCTTTCATCCAAAGTTTTGGATTTCTTAGATGGATGCTTATTAGCAAGCTCCTTTCTACTCCTTTTCATGGGACTCGACTCGTTGCTTGTCTGGCTTGATGGGCCTTTAACTATTCTATAAGGGATAACCTCGGCACTATTATTGTCGCTAATTTCTTGGTGTGAGTCTCTCGACATTTCCTCCCTTGGAGTGCTTTGGTATAGTGGATTGCTTCAGGTAGGTGCTCGATAGCACTAAGTTGTTCACCACCTTGACACTTCTTAGTAGGACGAGTAACTTTCTTTGGAGAAATAGCTTATTTTGTAGCCTTCTCCTAACTAACCTTCTTCAGTACGATTGGCCCAACGATAGGTGCTTTGGTGGCTATACGTTTAACGAGCTTCATTTTCTTAGCTTTAGCATGAGCTAACAGCCTACCAGGATGATCATTGCCTGCACCCATATTTATAATAAATGATAACAATATTAAGAATTGAAGAGGGGAAAATAAATGACTTACAAGATTCATGTCGAGTGATGCCTTAAAGTGATTATTCTCCCCTTAAAGTCATGAGAGTGACTTTCCTCTTGTAGCTCTACTCAGTACAATAATTGCTCTAACACCTAACTTCTTTCTTAGAAAAAATTGATTCCCTACTCTCATAATAACGTATTATCTTCTTAGTATCCTAGAATAACATCTTGTTCTTCCTCCTTTCTTATATCTTTTTAGTGGCAGTGACATCATTTGGCATCAACTTAAGGTCCTTTGTGTAGATAGGCTTAGTCTAATAAGGAATCAAATCTCTAATACTAAGATAATAAGGAATCAAATCATCATTCTAGAAAGAAACAACAACAGATTTGGAATGAACAGGAATGGGTATTCAAAAGGAAGATGGGTACGAAGAATAGGAAGGTTTTAAGTGTGAATGTGAATGGATATAACTCACCAAGACACAACTACAATAAGGGGTTTGAGCTCCAAATAGAGTTTGATATGACTCACGAACACTTAATGTTGCTCAAGGTTTCAAATGAAGATTAGATGCAACTTATTAACCGGTTCTAATGAAGGGGTTCACCACAATCAAGAACAAGATTGATAAGAACGCAGGGACGATTAAAGAGTCTAATCAACACTCAATAATCCTGCAAATGCTAACTCAAGAATAGCCTTACTCGAAAGAGGAAAGTTTCACTCTCTGTATATATCTTTATATATCTATCTCTCTATCTTTATGTTAGTACAAATGTTGTTATTTACAGCAAGTTCTAAACCTTAGTGGCAAAACTGTAAATAGCATACAAGGCCTTAAACCCTAAAGAATCGGGCCCACAAATAAAATAAAGGAAAACATATACAAGAATACAAAACTGTGCATTTTACAAAAGTCAACATGTAATCACTCTATAAGTCCTGGGAGTAGTAGTATCCGAACCGGATGGGGTCAGCAATTTGATGTATGGGTTTGGGAAGGAGTCCCTAAACTCTCGCGTAACTTAGTCGAGACACCAGAGAAGTCGACCCACAATTGTTGAGTTCTAGATTCAGTCGACATGAGTCTCTTGGTGTCGTGCCAAGTGGTTCTTGGCTCTCGCGTCCTCAACCTTACGGTTTCTTGGCACCTCAGTTGACGACAAAGTTAATGCCGATTATTTATTTTCCTTCCCCTGGTCCTTCTGGCTGCAGCTTGCCCTTGGCAAGCATTGAAGGCCTCGCCTTGGATATGGTCAAAGGCTAATTCCCATTATTACCGTGGGTTTGAAAGGAAGTCATCCTCGACGTTAAGTGTTGAGCTCGGGCTGGGATGCTAAATAAGCTCCTTCTCCCTTTTCATTTTATCATAGGTACCGAGTGTCTCTAGATTTCCTCAATGCTCATCGAGGTTAAGAGATAGCTCTTTCCATCCTTCTAAATAGTGTAAGTGTTGAGGAATTCATCATGGATCACTTTCTAATTAAACTCTCATGGTTGGCTAAGAAGTAAGTTTACAACATTCATAGGCACTACGTCGAAGTCAATCTCATCCTCATACTGCCTTGCCTTGAATGCGATCCACGCTCTTTTATGCACATGGACCATACCCTTATCATTAAACCATTTCAGTCCATAAGGTCAAGGGTACAAATAAGTCGATAATTTCATCTTTTCTACTAACTCAACAGAAATGATGTTGGTGCAACTATCTCTATCAATAACGAAGGAACAGGTCTTCCTATTCATTAGGTAGTGCATGTGAAATAAATTTTCCCTTTGTCTGGGATCTACCTTCAGGTTAGCTTGTATGGTTGTAGTTAGGAGTTTATCTAAGTCTTTGGGATAGATATCTTCTTCTATCAATTGGTTGTCTAAGCTCTTGTCACTCTAACTCTCAATTTGAGCTACGGGCCCTTCACCTTTCAAGACTATGATCCTCTTATTTGGGCATTGGGACATAATATGTTCGTAGCCTAAGCACTTGAAGCACTTCACTTCTCAGGCATTGTTGTTGGGTGCCTTCTCTTTCTTAGCAATCTTTTTCTCAGCATGGGTTGGTTGACTAGGCTCTCCTTTTTCCATCTTCTTTTCTTACCTTCTCTTGGCATACCTCTCAAGCTTAGGGTTGCCTTATTGAGGTCGACTACTCGGCCTTTGATGCCTTCTTCTCCTTTGCCTCTCTACTCTTAATGCTAAATTAATTAGCTCATCTAGAGAGTTAAACAACTACAATTCAACTATGTTGGCAATGTCGTCTCAGAGTTCACTCAGGAATCTGGCAATGGTACGATCCTGTAGCTCAGCAATTTCACATCTTATCATCAAGGTCTTAAACTCTTGCAAATACTCTTCAACAGTATTTCGACCTTATCTCAGGTGTTGGAAAGAATGGAGTATCTCCTGCTTGAAATAAGTCGGTATGAAGCATTGGTTCATCAATCTTTTCATGAGCCTCCAAGTTTTGATTGGCTCCTCTCCTTTAGCATCTCATTTGGCAACCAGCTTATCCCATTAAAGACTGACGTATTCAATAAGGGATAGTGAAGCCAGCTTAACCTTTGATCGATCATCACACTCGTAGCACTTTAACAATTTCTCAACTCGGGGAACCCAGTCAAGGAACTCTTTAGGTTAGCTACTTCCACAGAAGGTTGGCAACTTAAGCTTTATATTGTCAAGTCCTCGCTTAGGTGCTCAGGGTTCATCCCTTGCATTCCAAGCTGGTCGATTCTCCTCGGTTTGGCTACTTTTATTAGAGCTCTGCTCGACTATGTTCCTTCTCGGCCTCGGCTCTCTTCTTTAGGCTTCTTGATTTGTTTCAAAGTCAACACTCCTATCATTTCTTCCTCTTAGCACTGGATGGTTTTCTCTTCTTCTTCGCTATCGGTTATCATGATCAAGTTCATTAGAACCACTTCCACTTGTGGTTGTTCTCTCCCTTCTTTCCTCTTAGCCATTTCGTTTGCGGCCGCTAACTAATCCAATGAGTTTTTAGATAGAGTTAGTGAGATTTTGAATTTGATATTCTAAGTTGTCAACTTGTTGCCTCAAGCTTCCACGAGGACTATCTCCAGTATTGTTGACACTATCCTCCGATATGCTTGTTTGTACAGTAATTTACTAAAAAATTGAAGAAACAAAAAAATAGAATTACAGTAACACAAAAACAACCACTACTTGACTTCTGCAACTACTTACTACTACAAATAGCACACTACACTACAGAATAATGATTAATAGAAATATTAGAACCACATATCAACTTTAAAGAACACTAGCATACGTATCTCTCTAAAGCTTTGATACCAATATGATAAGGAATCAAATCTCTGATACCAAGATGATAAGGAATCAAAGGGTCGATCTAGAAAGAAATGGTAATGGATCTAGAACAAACAAGAATGGGTATTGAAAAGGAAGATGGGTACAAAGAACATGAAGATTTTGAGTGTGAATGTGAATGGATATAACTCACTAAGACACAACCACAATCAGGGGTTTAAGCTCGAAATAGAGTTCAATACAACTCATGAACACCAAATGTCACTTGAGGTTTCAAATAAAGGTTAGATGCAACTCATTAACCGGTTCTAATGAAGGGGTTCACCACAATCTAAGTATAAGATTGATAAGAATGTAGGGATGATTAAAGAGTCTAATCAATACTCGATAATCCAACTAATGCTAACTTAAGTATAGCTTTGTTTGAAAGAGGAAAGTTTCACTCTTTGTATATTTATCTCTCTATCTCTATGTTAGTACAAATGTTGTTATTTATAGTAAGTCCTAAACCCTAGTGGCAAAACTATAAATAACATACAAGGCCTTAAACCCTAAAGAATTAGGCCCACAAATAAAATAAGGGAAAACATATACAAGAATATAAAACTGTGCTTTTTACAGAAGTCGGTACGTAGTCACTTGGCATGTCTGGGAGTAGTAGTATTCGAACTGGATGGGGCCAGCAATTTGATGTACGGGTTCGGGAAGGAGTCCTTAAACTTTCGTATGGCTTGGCTAAAACACTAGAGAGGTCGATCCATAATTGTTGAGTTTTAGATTTAATTGGCATGAGTCTCTTGGTGCCATGCTGAGTGGTTCTTTGCTCTCGTGTCTTCGGCCTTGTGGTTTCTCGGTACCTCAATTGACGATAGAGTTAATGCTGAGTGTTTATTTTCCTTCCCCTCATCCTTTTAGCTGTAGCTCGCCCTCGGTAAGCATTGAAAGGCCTCGACTTAGATATGATTGAAGACTGATTCCCATCACAATCTACTGGGTTAAAAAATCTGGATCTTCATCTAACACAATAGAAACAAATTTATCATTCCACTTATGGATTTTAGATTCTAATCCATCCATAAATTGGCGACTATGCTGAGCAGCTACAAAATACCGTCCATCGAGTTACCTTCTTATTATGAAGAAATACTTGAAAAGCTGGGGCATAGCCCTAACCTTTACCTCCTCGTAAATGATCTCGAATACTACATGAAGTCAATGTGTATTAGGAAAAAACATACTTGGCATAACCTAGAAGTTATTTAAAAAACTGTTTAATGAAAGCTGAGAATAGGAAGTGTATTTCGAAATCAAGGTATTTCAAATTTATGTGAAACTCATGCTCCCTTAGTTTGTGTAGATTCCATGCTTCAATAAGAAATTGCTAGTATTTGTTGTACTTTGAGACTATTGTCTTAACGACACTACTTGCCACTCCATCTGGAGAATCGGTGAAATAAACTACATTGTTATATAGGTACCTAGTGATGGACCTTCCCTCCTTTTCTTCAACATAATTGTCTACTAGAAGAGCATTGATGCGAATGAGTTTCTCCCAATGCTCCATCATGCTGTTGGCCGAGCTCCTTGAAGAAAACATCAAATTGTTCCTTGTTTGGGAAGGAGAGGCAACTTCGGTCTCAGTTGCCTCAAAATTTAAAAGACCAAGTTGACAAATAATGCCTTGAACCATACCTGATTGAAGCTATATGATAAAATCACAAACTTTGGCAATCCAAAGGATGAAGATGAGATGTTGAAAGCTGACAAGAACTTGTGGGTAAGAAGAGAGTAAAGTGAAGAAAAAGCAAAGAAATCTATTCAATAGGAAAAATCCTTTATATATGAATGATTTCCCCTCGTAATCCTAATACGCTTCTAATGGAAGTGATGTATTGGTTAGATGATAGAGGGTGAATTGATGATGCATGTTTTGAATTAGAGATCTGATGGTTATCATGTCTTTGATATTTAATAGCGCCTATAGCGTAATGATGGCTAGGATGACAAATGTCACATGTACTACCACAAAAGAGTGAATGTGTGGGAAAATTGAAAAGCTGTGACCTTTCGATTAAGACATGATTCATCTTGCTCTAAGATTAAAAACAAAACTTCCAATATTATTCAACATTTGGGAAACTCAATTGTCTTTACTCCTATAGTTGAGTTTTCGACCATAAGAGTAAGGGGCAAATGTTAATGGTTAGTTTTCACCCTAAAACATCACTTATCTATTCAATTGACAACATGCTAAGTAACTTTATTCTCGCTTAATGTTTATTAAGCTACCATAGTCAATGGGCCTTGAGGCCTAGCTTGTTAACATGTCTGGTTTAAACTTAGAGGAGTGGCACGAATAGTTATGATCTAATATGATCTTATTACATAACTACCTACTATTCCTATATCTTCGGCATATGTCTGATTATGAAATCTCCATGTATCCTACCATTGATGATTAATTGCTATTTCAAACACCTGATCTTTGCCTATAAATACACAGAAGAGGTATTGTAAGAACTCTCTTATGACCTTAAACTTTGTACTTATCAATTTTACAACACAATTACTAACTTAGGCATCGGAGTGGTTACACCGAACTAGCCTCGGTACCGCTTATTTTTCTGTGCTTTTGCAGGAACTAAATCTTATCCCAAAATTACATGATAAGATCTTACACAATATCAAATATTAGATCACCACTTTAGAAATACTAATCCAATGCAATAAAGAACACATAATTGAATCAATGAAATCAAGGATTTTATTAGATCTAATAGAACTTAATGTCATATGGTTATTCTAGGTTCAACAAAACCTAGGTATAGTGAACTTAAGCTTTAATCATGGTGAAAGAACAATCATGAGTCAAAATAATGAAGAACACTAAAGTAGAAGCCATAAAAAGTAAAGAAATTTTCCAAATCTTGAAGCTAGAAGTGTGTTACTCTCTTGTATCTTTCTACCCTTAGAGTCTCTCTAAAATCCATCTAAAAAAGTATGACCAAAAACCCTTAAAAGGCCTTTCATATCGAATTTGCAAATTTTACTTTTCTAGAAGTGATACGGTCAATGACACTGTTGTATCACTTAAATCTCCCTGAATCTTCTCAAATCTTTTTCAAATCGTCATTTGATATAGTTAGGAACACGGTCCTGTCCCCAGGTCATGTCACTTTCTATTATTCACCCTCCTTTGGCTTTTAATCTCTTACATGCTAACATGATCATATCATTGCTTGTGTCACTTTTAGACTTCATAACTTCTTCATGTTAGCTTTAAATTAAGTAAAACATGATTCTATTTCTTCATTTTCTTCCTAAGAATGTTGTAAAACCTAAAATTAAAAATTTTACTCAATTAATTATCATATTCTTAAAAATAGCTAGAATTCCAAGGAAATAACATAAAAATCACTATAATAACTATATACAATTGAGAGCTCATCGAACTTCCTCATACTAAGGAATTTGCTTGTCCTCAAGCAAATAGATAAAAGAAAAATCAGGATAAGAAATCCTTAATTAAATTTATCACTACTTAAGAGACTTGCCAAAAATTACACTTAACATGGAAACAAATCAAGAGATCAACCTGCAAATTTACTTAAATGTTCCTTAACAAATTCCTTGCCTTCTTGTACTTAATCTCCTTAAAATGCTTAAAGGACACAAATTATCAGAGTTCACAAACTAATCTATATAAATTAAATTTTATCCATGATGTTAGTAAATTTTCACCCTCCTTAGTGATTGCTCGACAATCTGTTGACTAAGTTTTACACTTTACTAACCTATTTCCACCTTGCTATGGTTACATTGCTAACCTAATCTAACAATTATGAAGACTCTAGGCATGGCCACCTAATGGACTAGAAAGCCCGTCTCACCTTGTTTAAATATTTGGATTCAAAAGAAGGGTGTAAACAGTTTAGCAACTACCGGCCCTAACCATATAGCCAGCCACTACCTATAGCATTCAACATATGGCTAAGTTAGGAAATCACTACGTGTCTTAGACAGTTCAATTGTCTACAACTTCAATTATTGGATAGAGGCTTATAAACATTGGGACATAGTTATTATAAGAACTCTTTTGACACTGTTGCTACTTACTCATGTACTTATTCCTAAAGAACACTTAAACAAACTCTAACTTAAGTATCGGAATGGTTACGCTAGACTAGCCTTGAAACCCCTAAAGCCTAACTTGTCTTTCTTTTATAGGAATTATCATTTAGTGCAGATTTCAATTGACAACATTTTGGCACTGTCTATTCTGAACCATTGCTAATGACTAAGACTTGACTTATTAAAAGTGTTGGTCCTGGAATTGCTTCCCAATAATTGTAGGAAGAAGGGGAAGTAGGCACTACCTTGACAAAGATCGGTTGGCCAGATTGGACAGGCTTTGCACTAATTTGGCTAAAGCAAGTCAAGAATTGTCTAAGAAAAAATGAAGATATTTTGAATTTCATCCTAGAGAATAGTTCGCCTAACTAGAATAGTGAACATTAGAACTATAATGTTAGTGATTTTGGCAATTCAGTCCATTCTCCTAAATTGGTAAGGAAACAAGTTAGAGTGACACATGAAACTACAGACCCTATACTTAAGAAGGTGGATAAAGTAAAACAACTACAATAAGTGCATTATGTTGGTCCCTCGCATATAAGCGCTCCTACTTCAACTAGTTGGCAATTTATCATTAAGAGGAGTCTTTTTATCCCAAGAATCCTTAAAGAAGTGGTACCTCGACATATCAAGCTTCCACTATTTGAAACGTATGATGGACAAAAGACCTTAAGTATCACCATAAATGCTATTGTACTCTTGCAAAGTTGCATAGCTTGAGTGATGCGAACTTTTACTTCAGGGAGTTCTTTATTCCTCACCTTTTTCCTGAGTGAACATTAGGGACTCATGAATTTTTCCAAAAATTCATCATTCTGAAAGATCACCAAGCACTTATTGGATGCCTTAGATGTTCACCCGTGCTCTCTTTTTCTTTTCATTTTCTATTTTTCATTTTGGTTAGATTTACCCCCAACCTTTGAATTTTGGCCAATTTTTATTCTCTTTTTGATTGGGAAATCCTTTTCAGGATCAAAACAATTTCAACATCTTTTCCAACAATATACTTAGCCACTTGGAAATTCAAAGAGCACAAAATATGAAAATTAATTTTCCAAAAGGTAAACACTTAACTCTAACTAGTAGCATCATCTTATTCTTAGCTTATGAATCTGAATTAAATACAAAGGGTAATAATCTAATCTAAAGATTTAGTCCATTAATTCTAGAATAAAGTAAAAAGTTCACTCTATTCAATCTATATTCATGAACATGAAAAAGATAGAATTTACTTGCTCCTTTTTATCACAACTCATCAATCTCAAGAAAATAAGATAGACTTAGCCACCAAATAACTCAGCACAAATGTAATCTCAATTGAACACAAAAATTTCAAACATAGCTTCAATCTATTTCATATATTCGTTAACCCTAACTTTAGATTCTTTTGTCATTTCAGCTAATCATCAATTACAAATTGAAAGGATAGGGTTATAATGGGACCGCCTTTGGGATTAAGATGAGCTATTGTGTCTTGTTTTCTTTTCATTCTTCTGGTCCTCTTACAACTAATCTTAAGCTTCTTTAAATATCTATACAAGAACAGAAATTGTCTCAAATCATCTTATTTTGTAATTTCCCTAAAACTTAAAATAAAATTGGAAAAACTCAAAAGAAAGTGCATAAAGGTAAATAAAACACTAGTGAGTTACCTCCTACCAGTGCATAGATTTTAAGTCTACTAGTTAGATTACCAACTTATCCACCAAAATCCCATGGGAATGTATCCCATTTGCACATCTATACAACCAACAAGGGAAACTTTCTTCTCTTCCTCACTCCATTTCTCTCCATCTTGGCTCCCTTAAGTTTAATAAAAATAGGTTTTTGGTATGGAGAAAATATATAGATAGGTGCCAACTTGAACTTTACAATATACCTTATGGGCTCCTAGCATTCTAACTTTAGCTTAATCTTTCTAAACCAGTTGGCTAGCTTAACAATTGGAGACAGATTCTTATCTTCGATCACCAATTTTATCCCATCTTCCTTAGTCTCCTTATCTTCTTATGCCACAATGATTAAAGAGGAGGTCTCATCTTTAATTACCTATTCCCGTTCATCCTCTTCAATTGTTTCCTTTCTTTTTAGGGCAAAATGAATGATGGGTTCCTTCGTATCTTTAAGAAGCATCATACTAGTGAAGAAACCCACTTCAACAATTCTCTTTTCCTTTTGTTTCTCTTTCTTCTCATCTAGCTCGGCTTCTTGTTCATTGTTGTTCAAATTCACTTTTACTTCCTGATACTCTTCCTTTTCGTCTTCTACCTCACCTCCATTAATGATCTCCCCTTTAGAGTCCTTGTCATGCTTCCATTTATCCCTTAAGTCTAAGCTCTTCGATATCATCACTTTTAACTACTTATTCTTCATAAGGTTCAATTGATTGTATTAGTTTAAGTGTCTCTTTGTCCATACATTAACTAGCTTCCATCTCTTCCATGTATTGAAGGATTTAGACATATGCCTCAAGATATTGATGTCTACTTTTGTATGCTAACTTTAGAATAGACTTCCTTTTAGGTTTTTCCTCTTTAAGGGTGTTATGGCTCAATGGTATAAATGGAATGATCATTTCATAATATGTGTTTTGAGGAAAAGGGGTTTGATAAAGGTGGTATTGGATAGGTGTCCCATTCCTATACTCATGAGTTTGATGATTTTCTCCACAATTCCTACAAATCACAAAAGATGAGTAATCAAGAGTGGTATCTACATATCTCCCATATGGAACATTAAGAAAGTAAGTGGTTTTGGTAGTAGATGGTAAACTATTAGGATTAAATTTAGGACAATCAATAAGATCATGTTAATTGCTACAGTACCAACATACATTACTTATAAACCCTATTCTTCTCTCAACAACCACTAACACTTAAGACCACTAACAATACAATTCTCAACCCCTTATAACTTGTGGCAAGAAGTTTATAATTTTAACAAACAAGTAATCGAATCTTTAGTAGCCACTTCGCAAGTCTTGGAAAGCAACAAGATCAACGCAATAAAAAGTTCTTAATGAAATAAAGGTGAAATTCTTTTCAAAGCATTTAAAACTAACTTTAAGTATAACTAAATCTACTTTAGTCTAAACTTAGTCTCAGAAAAAAATATTAATCTCATATTAGCTAACTTTTGTTTTCCTTACCTTCCTTAGCAAGGTTGTCAAAAACTTGGTCTCACGCATCTCACTTCCACTAATGTCACGTACAAATATAAAATTTGCTGCTTTTTAAAAATTGTGGAATATTACATTACCAAATGACTTGCTTGCAAATAAAACAGTTGAATTTTAGTGGAAATCACGAATGTCAGAAAGCCTATTGGTCTATTGATATTATAGGGAGAGTAACCTAAGGCATATTTTTCTATAAAGAAAAGAACAGACTTTAGAAAGATAACTAAGTACTAGATTCTAATCTTTTTACTCTAATCTGGGCAACCTATTCAACAACTTCAATGGAAAAAACATGCAAGTTATCTAAAATAGAAGGAAAAACTACAATAGAATTAAGCATGGATTCTAGCACATTTTTCAGTATTAGGATGTAGATTTCTTTATGAAAAGATATATAGATAGCAAGCAAATGATCAATGTATTCATTGTGACCATGTTACTAAAGTATTTATGATAGTCTAAATATGAATTTTACTCACACTCATAGAATTTATCCCATTTTCATTTTGTAAATTCTATCATGCAACAAAAGCATTGTATTACCAATATCTTATCTACACTATTAGCTAGTTATTCAAGTCTTATCATTACTTAAATAACTGTATTAGAATTGATTTCTCATCCTAATCAATTTTAGCTTGGGATAAGTTTAAGGATTTGAGCCTTAATTCTTAAGAATTACCCATCCAAATTAGAAATCCTGCATTTTACTTCGAGTTTTCAAATCCTATTACGGTATCTAAAACCTATTAAGATAATATAAAGGGAGGCCTAATATGTGGAAATCGCTACTAGCTCGACATTAACTCAACACTTGAGTTATACTTAACTGTTCGATAGAATTAAGTAAAATTCTAAGCTTACATTATCACAATACAAGAACATCAATAGCTACATCTACTTCATTATGTTCTTGTATTACCTATAAACATAATAAGCACCATTCATTACATTCATGGAGGATAAGCATTCAACATATAATGTACATAAACATGAAAATAAACATTGCATTAAATATGGAAAATATAGAGAGAACATTGCAAAACCAAGCTCCTCAACCTCAACAATGGAGTTCCTTAAGATTTCTCTAGAAATCTCCACAAATGCAATGGAAGTCCACAAACCTAAACCTTGAAAAGAGTTAAAATCCATTAGAAGTTTATGCTACAAGTGTAAAAACACAAGAAAACACTATGGAAATCATAAAACTACCTTGAAACTAGCCTAAGATAGCCTAAGGAGGAAGAGGGTGGTGGCACTAAAAACCCTAAACCTTAGAAAAAAGCAAAACAAAATATGCACAAAATGAAAAAGAAGAAGCTTTTATATCAGGGCAATAACAGCATGATGGTATATTACCACCGTCATGACTGTAGAAAGGTGTCATCCATAGCTCCTCTTCTTTCTTTAATGAAACAATGCATTTTTGCTTTAAAGATTCACTATACTGTCATGACGATAATTGAAACTATTCCTGAGATAGTATAGTTCACTCTTTTTAATACTTTTGAGCATTTTGTTCTGGATGCCAACAAGTGCACCCTCCTAATGTAATTGTTTCTACCATCATGATGGTAATATACTATCATGGCAATACTCCTAACTTCATTTCTTGATCTTTTCCTTACTTCTGACTTCTTGAATAGGGACTACCATTACATGGTAGGCCTAAGACTTGCAATAACAATCACAATGAGCTTAAATTCTTCAAATATATACAACTTTTGAACATTAAAACATATAAATATGAATTACACTTGTGTTGAGAAATTATACGTTATTTTAATGAAAAATAATACTCTTTGGCTCAAAAATTTATTAAATCACATATAATTGTCAGAAAAATTCTTTAGATAAGTGTGTAGTTTCATACACTTATCATAAGGCAAAAAGATAAAGGTCAACAACTCCATTTCTTTCACAAAGAAGGATTTCAAAGGCATATATAGGCCTTATGATGGCATGCTAGTGATTAGCATGAGGATCACCAACTTCAAAGTCAAGAAAATTTAATTGGCACAAGAAGTTCGACTAATATTATATTCTAACATGATTTTCGACTAGATGAAGTCAATGATTAAGGTACATATAGGATCCTATGACGATGATCTGTATGCCTTCAATAACCAGCCCATACGAGTAACCGAAGTGATCACACTCCCAATTCAAACTAAAGATGATGATATTGTCATGAACTAAGGACGACCTAGTCATGGCAGACGTCATATACTGTACGAAAAACCCCTGATTGGTTACTTTTCCAATCAAGAACTCTTCACACAATATACAAGGCTCTACAACCATTAGTTTCCTAAAAGCATACAGATTCACATGATATCTTCACACAAACATATTTATATAAAACTTAAACTACAAAGCTTACAATATATAGTAATTTAGTATATCTAGGTCTATAATACTAACAAAAACAAAAGTACATGAGTAAAAGTCTACATAAACTGTTCTCTCTCAATATACAGGACTGCTCGCTTTTGCCTAAGTCCCCAAGCAAACCTATGGTATCCCTCGACCAGCCTCTACGAACAGGCTATCCTGCAGCAAAAGTCTAAAGGAGTGTAAGCCTAAACTTAGTGAGCAAAACGCTCAGCCAAACCACAAGCAAGTTATAAGTACATTATATTCATGCATATGAATGAATGATCAACCAGAATGCTAAACAATATGTATAATTAACTAGTTCATATACGTAACTTAGATTTAACACCCTCCGAAGTCAGGGTTGGAGTATACATGGCACCAGTTAGATCCGGGTATTATACTAGAACTTACTTTACTACAGAACTCCATGTTCCGTACTTAAATCAAATAATTCCTTTATTTTCATAAAAACCAAGTTCTAGCATAATCGTTAGTGGGCTCCCGTAGTCTACACTCATCCCTAAAAGAAGGCCTCTAGACTCGACCCTTAGTTAGGCAGTTGGTGCCTCCAATGCCTAATGTTCCCGCAGGCTAGGGTAAGGTCATTTTGTACGAGTGCACCATACAGAACCAATAAATTAATAATAACAACCCCTGAATGGCCTCTCTTTACCTTCGTGTGATGTGATGGCCGGAATTGTGTCTATGCAATGCATGTTAATGCATCTACCGGTTTCTTTTTATAAGTCAAGTATAATTAAGTTCAAATTATGTTGTGACCACCCAATAATATACACAATCATTTGTTTATACTACCATGCAACAAACATAGCATTATCTATACTTAGGGTAAGTTCATAACTCAGTACATAACAACATACACAAGCATTTCCCCAAACCCCACACAGTAGTCCATTAACAATAATAATTAAGTCCACTATCTACAATCACATACAAGCATGGAATCATAGGGTAAATACTCACTCGGCCATGGCGACTCGCCCTAATCGTAGTAATTGATCGGGAGATCTTCGCTCACCTCGAGATTACCTGACCATTATGATATGATAACACTTATAAGTACTTGAATTAACTAATAATTCTAAATATCTATTTTCCTAATTCTACTTAAATTACTATCAACTTCTATCCGGTTAGGCTTTATTATTAATCGTATGTAACTTTTTCGTTTTATTTCTGATATTTATGAATTTATAGTCATTTTTCATCGTTTTTGGACGTACGTTCACACAGTAATGTCCGTTTTGGACGTTAAGTCCCGTGTTTTACAATATGGACTAAATTTATAGAAATTTTAATTATGGAAACTTAATTAATCTTATTACTCATATTTATATCCTTTATTTATACTTAATGATTTAGTTAACCCTTAAATTCTTATACTTAGAGAATTTTACTTTGCCATTGCTAATTCATGTACTTAATTAAGTATAATCCAATTTAGAAGGTGTCTTAAGGTTTACTAAGTCAGGTACCTAATTATTATACACTCTTCTTATTTTCTCATTTTCTAAACCTACGCTTATGTCATTGCTTACATCATCATTCGCTTACGTCATTGCTTATGTCATCATTTGATTATCTTATTACTTACTTCATCATTTGATTACATATGCCTCTCCTCATGCTTATGTAATGTCTAAAGGTCTTATGTACATTTCACTTAAACTCTTATGTACATATACCTTTACTATACTTATATGCATACTGGTATACTTATACATATACTTATACTTATACCATATTTATACTTGTATACATACTCATATACCTATATGATCATATAAGTATTTTTGTACAATTTCGTATGCTTAATTTTCCTCTTAAAAAAAATCCTCCTAATTCCATTCTTTTGTGTTTTTAAGTGTGTATTTAGTACAGTATAAGTATGTATAGTTAGGTTTTATCTTAATTTAGGTTATGTACATGGGTAGATTCCCATACTAGTATTCTTTTGGTATTTCTTTATGTATACATACTTAAGAGCACATACACATGTATTCCTTTCCTTCACTTCATGATTCCTAATTTCCTACACTTAAAAATGGGAACTTTATATCCTCTTCTTCAAGATCATACTTAACACATGTCTACTTATCTAATCTACCTAATTACTTAACTAATGAATAATATAAAGCAACATAAAGTAACTTAAGTACATACCTTAGTTTGTGTTGGAATTATGGAGACAAAAAGGAAAGTATTGAAAGTGAGATGGAAGATAGAAGATGGAAGCTCACGGCAATGGAGGGGCTTTTTGTTTTTTTTCTTTTGTTTTGTTTTGATTATAGAAGAAAGGAAATGGTGAGGTTTAGAAGGGGATAGGAGGATGGCAAGTAAGGAGAGGGGGAGAAAAGAAAAACCAAAAGAAAAGGAAAGAAAAGCCATCATTAGGTGTTTAGATATTTTCTTTATGCATTAGTGTCTTTTGTTGACTTTTCAAATTGTTGACTTTAGTCAACATGTGTTGACTTGGTCAACATGTGTTGACTTGATCAACTTTCCTTAAACATATGTAATTTTGTACACATAATATAGTAATTAAGGGAAATTAAGGGAAAATTTAGGGAAATGAAGTACTTAGTGTAACTAGTATGAAAAGTACTAATTAGAGTATTAAGGTTCACTACATTTAGCCTAATCTTCAACTATACCCCTAACTCTATGTAATACTGTCTTAATCATATACTTAAGAGATAAATGTAATCTATGATCCATGATCTCAGTTTCTAAAGGATTACTTAAGGATTCTAAACATATATGCATGATTGAAAGTCATCTCTAACCTTTTACTAATGATTTGGCAAAATACGAGGGTTATATTATCTATTAGGGTTTTAGGGTATATTATGATGAATTCGTGCACATATGTCTTTAAGGTGATCATTTTAGGGTTTCAATCACTTTTGAATGAAATCTTTAACATTTAGATACATTTAGGGTAGAAAAGCTTCTTACGTGATTGATTAATTCTTTTAGGATTTTCACTTTCATTAGCCTTGTCAACTCCTAAATTGTCTAACATGATTGAGTTTATTTCAAAAACTAGATCGAAAATTTTAAGGGTTTATAGATATTGTAGAGGAAGATAGAGTAGACTACCTTGTTGTAAAGTGTTGGTCGCCCTGTAATATGATCATTAACTGATAATGCCAAAACTTGTTTGGCATAATTCCTTCAATTGTACACCTAAAGGCTAAGTTACCTACTCCTACAAGGGTTTAAGTTTGCAGGGGAGACCAACAATTGGTAAAATTATTATATCTTAAAACACTCAAGTGCAAGGAAGTTTTCCTCATCAAGGTAAATCTTGCAATTAAATCAAGCAATTTGGAGAGCGTTAAAAGAAGGTCGAGGAAGTTTAGCTTAAAAGCAAGCTTTATAAGACTATTAAGATTGCTTAGCCTTTACTAATGAAGATCAAATAGGATCTAATAAAGTATCTTCAGGATAATGCTAATGTGTTCACTTGGATCCCTAGAATATGTGGGATGTCTCAAGAGAAGTCATGATACATAAATTGAAGGTAGATCCTTATGTGAAAGTTATTTAGCAAAAGAAATGGTACTTTGCCTCTAAGTGACCGGTTGCCATTGAAGAAGTTTAGAAATTGTTGAAAGCAAGGTTTATACTGGAAGAGTCTTATCTAACATGGCTAGCCACTTACGTGCTAGTCAAGAAGTCAAATAGTAAGTGGCAAGTGTGCATAGACTTCACTGATATGAATAAGGCCTGCTCTAAAGATTGCTTTCCCTTGCTATGGATTGATTAGATGGTGGACTCAACTATCAAGCATGCCTTGCTTAGCTTCATGGATGCATTTTCTAGATACAATCAAATCATAATGGAAAAAGAGGGTGAGGTGCACAACTCATTTGTCAAAAACTTTAGGACATATTATTGTATGATCATGTGCTTTGGGCTAAAGAATGCTAATGTAACCTATCAAAGGCTAGTGATAAAGATGTTCAAGCCTTAGATGTACTGTCATGTTGAAGTGTATGTCTATGACATGATAGATAAAAGCAAGGAAGAAGATTAGCACCTTACCTAGCTCCACGAGACTTTTGACATGTCGAGGAGGTGTAACATGAAGATAAATTTGCAAAAATGTGCTTTTGGAGCCACATCAGGTAGGTTTTTGGGTTACATGGTGACCCAATGGGGCATTGAGGTGAATCATAGGGAGATTGAAGCTATTAAAAATATGAAGTCCCCAAGGATAGTTAGTGAAGTAAGGGAATTAACAGGCTAAATTGCCACCTTAAATAGATTTGTTTCAAAGAGTATGGATAGATGTGCTGAGTTTTTCAAAGTTTTGAAAAACCCTAAGAAGTTTAGGTAGATTGACAAATTTGAAGTTGCATTTAAAGAGTTGAAGAATCTTTTATCATTTCTATCGGTGCTTTCAAAACCTGTTCTTAAGAAGGATCTTTTTTTGTGTTCATTTGTTAGTAACCAAGCTCCTTCCTTTGTATTAGTCTATATAGAGGGAAAGGAACATCAGTTGATTTACTATGTGAGCTACATCTTGTAAGGCCTAAAATAATGTTACACCAAAATTGGAAAGTTTGTGTTGGCTATAGTGATATTAGCTAGGAAGTTGAAGCTGTATTTTGAAGCTCAACAATTTATAGTTCTTATAGATCAACCACTATAGCAAGTGTTGCAACAACTTGATGCTTTAGGAAGAATGATGAAATATGCTCTCAAATTGAGTACCTATGGTGTTTAGCATGAACTCAAAACAACACTAAAAGCATAAGTATGTGCAAACTTTGTAGTGGAATTCATGGGAGAAAAGGATAGTGTTGAGTTATTTTAAAAACTTGTTTGGAATTTATATATGGATGCTCTTTAATAAGAGAAGGCAATGGCGTAGAACTTGTTCTACAAAGGCCACATAATGTGAAAATTTAATATGTTGAGATTTGGGTTCCCGATAAGCAACAATGAGGTTGAATACGAAGCTTTGATTGTTAGTGTGAGATTGACAAAGGATGTTAGAGCTAAGAAAATTGAAGTATTCTCAAATTTACAGTTAATTGTCAACTAAGTTAAAGGAGAATATATGGCAAAAGAGGAAGTAAAGAGTAAGTACTTAGCCATGGTATGAATGCTTATAGAGGAATTTTCATCCTTTGCCATTATAAAGATCACGAGAATGTAGAATATCATTGCCAATAAACTATCAAAGTTAGCTATTACTTCACTTCCAGACTTAAATGAATAACTTTTTATTGAGTATTTATTAAACAAAAGCTTGGAAGTGTTAGAGAAATGTTGTGAGGTGTAGCCTTGTCTAAAGGAAAAATCGTAGATGGATCCAATCATTGGATATCTAAGAGATGGAGTACTTCCCCCTGATAAGAAGGGAGCTTAGAGACTTATATGTCCAACCGCAAACTACACCATGATTGATGGTGAGCTCTATAAGCGCGGCTTCATTTAGTCGTATCTCTGTTGCCTTGCATTTAAGGAAGCTCAATAAGTTCATTTTGATATGCATGCATGAATATTAGTAACCATATCAAGGCTCAGATACTATACATTCAAGCATTAAGGCTTGGCTATTATTGGCCAACTATGAAGGAGGATACTAAGAGCATAATTTGGCAATGCTAATAATGCCAAAAGCATGAAGTTTTAAGCTACACATCATCAAGTGAACTACATAGCTTGATTAACCCTTGGCCTTTGATCCAATGGGGGTTAGATATACTCAGACCTTTCCCTAAGGCCACTGGACAATGGCAGTTTGTAAAAGTTATAATGGCCTATTTTACTAAGTAGGTTAAAGTCGAGGTAGTGGTAAAGATAATTGAGTAGAAGACTGAATTGTTTGCATAAAATTTTATTTTAGCAAGATTTGGGGTCCCTTACATGATTATCATAAATAGCGGTCTACAGTTCAAAAATGACAAATTCCAAGCTTTTTATGAGAAGCATGGCATACAATTGAATTATACTTTGGTTACTCATCCTCAAACCAAAGTGTAAGTAGAATCCATTAGCAACAGTATATTATACATCTTGAAGTGAAGAGTTGATCAAGCAAAAGGGGAAATGGGCTAATAAGCTCCCTAACATTTTTTAGGGATACAAGACCACCCGTAGAACATCAATAGGAGGAACTCCATTCAAATTGGTATTTAGGTTAGAGGTTATCCTATCGATTGAGTTAGAATTTCCTAATTTGCATACATAAAGATTCGACATCATGGGAAATCACGTTAGCTTAATAGCCAATTTAGATATAATTGAGGAAATTGGAGACATCACCAAAGCAAGGGTTATTGCTTATTAGCAGAAGGTGGTACAATGTTACAATCGCAAAGTCAAGCATAAAGTCTTTTAACCTAGAGATTGGTCTTGTAAGAAGATGGAAGCAATAAACATATGAGATAATTAAGGGAAACTCGTTGTTAATTAGGAAGACCCAGTATGAATCTAAGAAATTGTAAGGAATGAAGCCTACAAATTAGAGTTTGTATGGGCAAATCATCCCTTGGGTACAAAATGTTGAGAATTTGAAGCTGTATTTTGAATAGTTGTGCTTGATTTCTTCTTCAGAGTATGTTGATCTTATGTTTTAGCATTCAATAATTATTTTAGAACTATGTAAGGTGATAGCCCCTATTGTGATGAAATGAAAAGTTTGTTCGTTAATCCATTGCACAACACTACTTAGATGTTTTTAATTAATCTTGATCAAATTGCAATTAATAGATAACATAGTTTAAGCCTAGACGGTAAATGAGCTAGTTCTAATAATGTTTTAACCTAGTACATTTAACGAGCTTAGGATGTTCTGACCTTATAGGATCAATAAGCTCAAATAGCTTATAGAGTTCCGACTTAATGCGATTAATGGACTAAACTAATCTTGGTAAACCCTAATCTAGTTTAGTTAAGGAACTTAGACACTTATAATAAGAATAAGTTTTGATTAATATGATTAACGAACTTTGTATATCTATATATATAAGGGTTAGGGAATAAATGGCTATCTCCCTAATTAAAACAATTCAAATGAAAGTTGTTAGAAGCTTCCTTAAGCAAATTTCATATTTTAATTTTTAAACTATGTGAAATAAAAACGTACCAAAATCAAACAAGTAAATACATAAGTAGGATTATTAAAATAAGTTTAATTACAATAATCAAAAAGGTCAACATCCAGGCATGATAAAGTTCAATTCATAATTAGTCAGTCAATTAGATGACTGGTTAGCAACATTTTCCTTAATGATTTTGGTTGAATTGAGATTCTGATCTATATTGATCACTTCATTTAGAGCGGAGGAAACTTCTTTTAGTGTAGACTCTAGAAGGTAAAGGGTTTTTTGCTACAATAAGGGGATTGCCATCTTGCCCTTAATCATTATCTCCTTCTTCAATGTCAACTTCCTCATCATCATCATTGCCATCGTCATCATTAACAACATTGGCAAAGTCAAGGTAAGAGAGTTCATAATCAGGGTAGACCTTCAGCACTTCCTCCTTAGCTAGCTATACTCCTTCCAACAACTTCCTCTAGAGTAACCTTTCATATCATCAACATGGTGTAACAATCTCCAAAACATTCTCTACGAAAAGTTTAGTCTTTGAAGTGTGCTCTAGTTTGGCAACTTAGGCTTTAAGATTAGAGTTCTTAATCTCCAAATTTTTTATTTGGGTCCTTAGTTTGTCCTCTTCCTAACTAATAGAGACAATAGTCTGTCCCAGGCTCCACCAGGCTATTGTCTCTATTAGTTAGGAAGAGGACAATTCCTAGGTCTCCTTAAATAGCTCATCATTTCTTGTTTTCAAAGTTAGTAGTTCCTTAGATACCTCCTTATGGGCTCTTTACGCAAATTTGAGTAACCCCTTTTGTTGTCATTTGATTTTTGAATAGAACTTTGATCCAGTACAAGGAAGAAAGAAAGGCTATAATGGGTATTAAGGCTAGTCTAGTATAGCTACTTTAATGCCTAAGTAAGTATATGTTTAAAGTAAAGAAGGGAATGAGTAAGAAAGCTAAGTGTATTTGAGTGTGTCAAAGAGTTCTTATAGTGCTTTCTTTCCCTTATTTATAGGCATATATTGGATGTTTATAGTAATGAGTAGTCCTTAGTCATGGATTACGTAGTAGCTCTTTAATTAAGGACATGCCTAAAGAATAAGAGTAGTGGGTAGTTATATAATGAAGTTGTGCAAGGCATAACTATCCGCGTCACTTTTCAAATTTAAACCAAATATATAAACAGGCTGGGTCCTTAGGCCCATTAGAAGAGATGAGCTATTGAAGGCCTTAACGAAAGATAGTAAAGATCGGTAACTTAGCACCTGAGGTGCTGAGCAATTTTGCTGGGCGAAATTCTTCTATCAACATTTGCCCCTAAATTCCTACGGTTAAGAATTCAACTATGGGAGTTGATAATAAGAATTGTGATACGAGGCAAGCGCACCTATCAATTTTAATATAGTCGGATATGAGTCCGAGTCGATCCCTCAGAGATTTTGAGTACTAATATTAACTTTAGCTTTATTATCTAACCGGAAAATTATGATGAATTGAATGAATTAAAAAGACTGAAATTAATAAACTAAACTAATTATGAGACTTAACTAAGCAATTTAGAAAGCAATAAAACCACAAACGACTTCAAATATGCAATGATGTATTTAGGAATTATTTCCCCTAGTGTTTAACATGTAACCTTTTTAAAATGTATTCAATTCAGTTTCTATGATTCTTGACCGGAGGGATTCACAATTAAAGCTAATATCTTTCTCAAGCATATTAAGCCTAATCCTAAATTATTTACCGGAATCTCTTCACTTAGTAATATAACTTAGAATTGCATTAATGTTTAATGAATTCCCACACAAACAGTCAACTTTTCCGAAAGAATCATGTATCTTATCTCTAAGTATACATGTAATTCTCTTCAATTATGCTAAGATCTAATTACACATGCAATTTCTCAATCAACATGCATAATATCATATATTGACACTCTAGAATTATCAATCCATAACTAAACGACATAATTGAATCAAGAAAAGATAGAAACTTTCTTGAAATTATAATTCAATCCAAGGGTTACATGAAACCCTAGGTTCCATAATCCTAAATACTTGAATTCTAAGCTATCATAACGAATCTAACAACGAGTTTCATCAAAAACATGAAATAAAGCATGAAAACCCCTCTTGATTTGATGAACAATCTCTAATCTTGAAATCGATGTCGTTATCGCTTCTTGATGTTGTTTCTCCTTAAGTCTCTTCTTTTCTCTTGTCTCTCTTTGTTTCTGTAATCTCTCCCTTTCTTTTGAACCCTAAGATCCCCTTTTATATGTGTATTTCACGGATTTTATTTTCGTCGCCAGACACGGGCTGGGACATGACCGTGTCCCCAGGTCGTGTAACTTTCTGCACAAAGGCAAAATTTCTGCACAACTTCAAAATTTCATAACTTCTTCGTTTGAACTCGGAATTGAGTGAAACTTGATTCCTTTTCTTCGTTTTTGAGCCTAGAACGCGTTTAAACCCTGAAATCAACATTTTACTCAATTAAGTATCAATTTCTTTAAATAAAACCAAAAATGTACGGGAAATGCTATAAAATCACCATATAAAATATGTTTAAAATTAGAGTTATCAAATTGACACACAACTAGATCAATCAGGCAACAAAGGCTTGAGCCCATGTTCTCTTGAAAGTTATAAAATATCTTCCAAGTTAATTCATATTGTTGTTGGCATCATTCAGTTTGACATTTAAAATGCGTTGTATTGAAATTTAGGTGAAAGGTCACAACCTTTTAATTTTCCCACTCATTCATTTTATATACAAGCACATAGGACAACTATCATGTCTATCATTATTGCATCACAAGGTTTATTAATCGTTAGGGGTATGATGTCCCTTAGCTATCCAACCTTTGATATGTATCGACCATCTATGCTTGTTAGTACCTATGTCCCCATTAGTCGTGCATTAGAATTTCCGGAGGGGAAATCATTAACATACACATATAAAAGCCCTTTTTCATTTTAGTGATCATTTCTTACTCTTCATCTTTACATTTGTCTTTCAAAACTCTCCTAAAAATTCTTATCCAAACTTTAAGTAGTTTTCTTATGTATGTGGGTGACTTCCATCACTTTAACCTCAACAGGTATGGTTCAAAGTGTCATTCGTCCTCTTATTTCTTCAAATTCTAAAGCAACTCTTTTTTAGGCTACTTCTCCTCTTACTCGTACCCTCCACCCCCTCTCCAAAGAAGGATTGGTTCAACCTCCTCATTTGGTAGTTCGATGGATAGCATAATGGAAAGACGGGAAAAGCTCGTCCACATCGATGCTCTTCCTATGGACAATTATCTAAATGATAGAGAAGATAGATCAACCGTTAGGTACTTATACAACAATGTTATTTATAATATTGATTCTTTGGATCAAGTAGTAAGTGGTGCTATTAGGTCGCTTGTCACGAAATACAATAAATACTAACAAGATCTCCCTAACGAATGGCACCTATGTAGGCCTACATGGGATGAAAGAGTCTATTTTCTTATTAACCGTGAGTTCTACTTATATTTGAATTATCATGATTTTGGGTTGGGTTTACCATTTTTTACTTTTCAAAAACAATTCTTCAATTACTTTCGTGTTGCTTCGAGTATGTTCTCTCACAACACTTATAGGCTCCTCGACATGTTTAAAATAATATGCAATATGTTGAGGTTAGATCCATACCTCAATTGTTTAGATATTTTTTCTTGATAAGGAGGTAGTTGGATGGTTGGTTTTACATGGCAACTAGGCATGGGCATAAGTTTATGGATGGATTAGAGTCCAAAATTCACAAATGGCATGATAAGTATGTTTTAATTAGGTTGGATGATTAGTTGGATTTTTGGAATAAATGGATCAAGCCATTCGAACCAAGCATATTGAGCTATTGCCGAATGATGCTACTGCTGCTAAGAAAATCAAAGAGAGGCGAGGAAATAATTTTTTTTTCTAGGATTCTAAGAGGATTATATCCAGATATTAAAAGGAGGAGCCTATATTTTCTAACAACGAAGGTAGGCTTTGATTTATGTTCCGGGTTAAGCAAAGCTATAGGAGGAAAGCCATTCTCATGACTCATAGGGGGAGAATTGTTGCCTTTGAGCTTCACTTGGCATGGAATTGTAAGTCTTTGATAACTCTTCCTTCTCCTTTTTTTTGTCTTTAATATTACTCTCTCTTTAGTGCAGACATAGGTATAAGGGATGTAGATCTCAAGAACTGACTAGCTTAAGCTAAAGCCAAAAAATAGAAACTTAATAAGAGTATAGCTGCCAAAGTTGCTGCTAGTTGGCTACCAGCATCAAAGAAAGTAGCTAAGGAGTGGGTCATCAAAGAGCTAGCCACTTAGAAGAAGAAAAAACAAACCCCTCATACTAACGTGGGTCAGTCAACTGAACTAATGGAGGCTATTGGGACTAAGTAGCTTGTGGTACTTCCCACGGTTGGAGATACTTCTAAAGAGGAGCTACTGTGAGGTGTGATCGATTTTTTATTTCGTATAGTTGAAGGCCAATTGATTTATTTGGCATGTCGCTTTATTATAAAAGGTAAGAAGGCTTATAACTCCTCCAAAGCACAAATGGTAGCGGCCAAAATGTGAGGATAAAGGCCAAAATGGAAGCTCGAAAGTCATAGGAGGAGCTTTCGGCTAAGAAGCTAGCACATTCCTTAGCTATCAATGAAGTTTTGAGCCTTAAGACACAAATGAGGAACTTTACAAGGAGCTTGAGGACTTAAAAGAAGGGCTTCACAAGAAGAGAGTTAAGTGTTGGTGGTTAGGAATGATGCTTATGTTAATGAGCAAGGAGGACAAATTAAGGGTCTAAAGAAAGGACTTGGAGACCAGGGACTCTATACTTGAAGCTCGTATTGCCAAACTGGAGGAGGTGGTGAAAAAGAAACCTTTAAATGAGGAGGCTTTATCAATAGTAACCCTTAGTCAGTAGTACAAGAAATTGCTTTGTAAAAAGTTCTTGTAAGGGGTTCAACTAACAATCATAGAATTTTTGAAAGTTCATCTTGACTATGAGCTATTATATCTCAACTTTGCCGACATTGATGATGTTGATGCCAACAGTGGTGATGATGAAGTTGGCGAGGAAGAGAAGGCTGATGGTCAAGAGTTGGAAGACAATAATCAAGCTAATAATGAAGTCCCTACAGACACCGAGGGATTATCATCAAAGGAAACCCCTTATGTTCGCAAAGAGGCCTCTAACTCCTAAAATAAAACCCCCAAGGATGATAAAGAAGTCAACTCCAAAAAGGTCTCCACAAGGTTGTTGATCAAGACCATAATTTTGCTCAGTCTAAAAGAAAAAATGTCTTGGACTCCTAAGGAGTCAATTGGTTTATGCTTCATTTTCCTTTATGATATTTTTATAGATCTTATTGGTGGTTGGGATGCCAACCTTTTTATTGTAATTAACCTTTATTTTGAATTTAACGCTTTTAATTCATGGTACGTTTTATTTCATACGCAATTCATGCTTAGTGTCTTTTCATAGACATAATGTTCGTTAGTCGTGTAGGACTTGAACTTTAAGCTATTTAAGGTTCATTTTCTAAACCGCGGAGTTGCCTATTTGAGTTCACTTAGAGTTTGCTAACCTTCGTAGGTTAGAACTCTTTTTAAGGAATGTTTGGCATTATTCGCTAATTAATACTAAGCTTATTAACCGATGTCAGTCATAACTTATTTGGTATTAATTCATTTGCCACGTAGCTAGAACTTCATTAATCCATTAATTGTGCATAGATTTGGAGTAAAAGTAATGGTGAAGAAAGACACTCATAAACTTGGAACAAATACTTCATATTGAACATAGTGTAGGCCATTACCTTACATTGTTAGGAAAGAAAAAGCAAAGGCAAACGTGAAAGAGTGTTGACAATACAAATAACTATTAGAAATATAACTTAAGGTTCTCGACATTCCATATTCGAGGTATGATCTTTTCATCCAGCCTTTCTAGTCAGTAGGCCTCATCACCTATGACTTCCCGGAACCTTTCTAGGTCCTCCCAATTTCCGTTGGGCTTCCTTTGATTGTCTTATGTACCTGTTGCCTCCATTTTCTTATAGACTAGGTCTCCAGGCTGAAATAATTTGTGCTTAACTTTTTGATTGTAGCACCTTGCTACCCTATGTTCATAGGTACCAACTCTTACTCTTGTAATGTCTCTTATTTCCTCAATCATACCAAATTAGCTGTTAGGTTGACCTAATTTGCCATAAATTAAACTTCTGTGTTTGCAAATTGGGTAACTTTAACTTAATTGGTAGAATTGCTTCCAATCTAAATGCGAGCCTAAAAGGCATACCTCTTATTAAAGTCTTATGGGTGGTCTTATACTACCATAAAATATTGGGCAATTCATCGGCTTACTTACCTTTGGCCTAATCAACTCTTCTTTTCAAACTACATAAGATGGTTTTGTTAATAACTTCCACTTGTCCATTGGTTTGGGGGTATGCTACTAAGATGTAATTTAGTTAGATGCACCATGCTTTCCACAAAAAGCTCGAAACTTATCATTGTCAAACTATGGCCTGTTATTTGTCACTATCATAAAAGGTAACCCAAACCTCAATATGATAAAGTTGAAGACAAAAGACTCAACCTTCTACTCAGTGATCTTCGACACTACTTTGACTTCCACCCATTTGGTGAAATAGTCCACTGTAAATATTACAAACTAATGATGTGCTGTAGACTTTGGAAATGGCTTAAGTACATCTAGTCCCCACTAGGCAAAGGGCTAGAGACTAGTTAAGCTGTGTAATTTAATGAATGGCACATGGCTTAGAGCCTCATGTTTTTGATATTGCTGACATTACTGAATAATAGTTTTTGTGTCCTCCTTCATAGTCAGCCAATAATAACCGAGTCTTAATGCATGGATATATAGAGTCTAACCTTTCACATGATTACTATAGACACTTCCATGTAATTCAAAAAGTACTTCTTGAGCATCCATCGATGGAAGACACCAAAGGTAAGGTTGTGAGAGGCTGCACTTTTATAATTGGTCATCAACTAATGTATAATTCACAGCTTAATATATCACTCTTTGAGCTTCTTTCTTATCTTCAAGAAGGACACCATCCTTTAGATAGTCGATAATTGAATCCATCCAAGATTTTTCCCTTGGGGAAGGAATTACTTCATAACTTCGCCCTATTGCCTCCAAACTCTTGGTAGGAAGGTATTTAATAAATATTTTATCACTTAAATTGGGAAGCACCATACTAGCCAATTTCTTGAGATTGTCAGCAGCAATGTTCCTGACCCTTGATATCTTTTCAATCGTAAAAGATTAGGATCCTTCTATGAGAGTTCGTACTATGTTTAAGTATTTGCTAATCACATCTTCCTTTGTTTCATAGCTTTCTTTTACTTGATTTGCTACCAATTGTGAATAGGAGAAAATCTAAATCTTTTTGGCTCCAACTTCCCTTGCTAACTTTATCCCAAAAATCAGGGCTTTATATTTAGCTTCATTATTGCTTGCTAGGAATCTAAACTTTAATGCATACGAGATTTTCATGTTGTAGGGCCCTTGTAGAATAAGGCCTACGCTACATCCTTCTTTAGAGGAGGAACTGTCCACATATAAATTCTATGTGGGTTTTTTGCCAATGCTATCCTCATCTCTAGTGAACTTTGCTACAAAATATACCAAAACTTAAGCCTTTAGTGTCATTTTAGGTTTGTATTGTACACCATAAGCACTTAGCTCCAAAGCATACTTCATCATCTTGCAAGACATGACTTACGTAATAGATTAGCCTATGTTCCCTACCTTTTATTTGAACCAAGACAGATGAAAGTACTTGGTTACTGACTAATAAGTATAAAATTAAGTCTTTCTCGAGGATAGGTGTTGAAAGTACTAGTAGCGATGCTAGAAATTCTTTTAACTCTTTGAATGCTACCTCGCACTCATTAGTCCATTGAAATTCCTTCAGATTCTTCAACACCTTGAAAATTCCATGTACTTATTTTCGCTTTTTGATACAAATTTGTTTAGGGCGACTACTTGCTCGGCCAATTCTTGAACTTCTTTAACAATATTAAGGGACTTCATGTTCTAAATCAAATAAATCCTCATAGGATTTGCTTCAATGCTAACTTACCCGAAGTGGCCCTAAAAATGCACTTCTATGACTTAAGCTTCATGTTATACCTCCTCAAGGTGTCAAACATCTCTTCAAGATTAACAAGGTGTTGACCTTCTGTCTAACTCTTTACTATCATATTGTCAATATAAACCTCGACATTTCGGTGGATTTGGGCCTTAAACATCTTGGTCACAAGCCTCTAATAGGTTTCACGAACATTTTTAAGCCTAAAAGGGCATTATTACATAATAATGTGTCCCAAAATTTGTGACAAAGGATGTGTGAATTTCATTATCTTTCTCCAGCTTAATTTGATTGTAGTTAGAAAATGCATCCATGAAAGAGAGTAAGGCATGCCTAATAGTTGAGTCAACCATCTAATTAATTCTCGGTAAAGGGAAATAGTCTTTAGGACATGCCTTATTCAAATTTGTAAAGTTTATGCACATACACCACTTGCCATTCAACTTCTTGACTAGTACACAATTAGCTAGCCAAGTTGGATAAGACTCCGTGAATCCTACCTTTAATACTTAAAGTTAAAGCGAATGCCTCAAAGTATGGCATTAACCAATTTACTTGCTGCATTCCTCAAAGTTAAAGTGAATGTCTGACAAGCCACAACATCATTCAAGCGGTGCAGTTTAGCCAAGGTGTTGTAATACTCAAGATGATCCTTTAGGTCCTTTGTTCCATCATATCTCTCAAAGCAATTTAATGTGTCATGGTATTACTTCCTCTAATATTTTAGGACCAAAATGGCTTCTCTTTGTCTAAAATTGTCTATTAGTTAAAGCAGTGGTGCTGATAGGTGATGGTCTTGCATGGTACACTTGTTGTGATTGTTTTCTTTTGTTACTTTTCCTAAGAGTAGGGGTCGAAGGTCTAAGTGTCACCTCAACCTGCTTCTTGGGCAATTCAAGAGAATAAACTAAGTCATTAGAATTTTTGGCATTATTATGACCATGCCTTTGGTTCTAGTATAGCCGACTATTTTTACAAAGAAGATTCAAAATCTTGGCTAAATCAATGCAAAGCTACTATAATATAGCTAAACGTTGCTCGTTAGCATACTGATTCCTCCCTTAAAGGTGTTGGGGAGAACAACCAACACCTGTACTCTTTGCCACTCGTGTTTTTATCCATTGGGTAGATATTTGGAAATAGACAATGCCAAATGTTATTGATTGATTTTGGTATAGAACTTTGATTCTGTAAAAAGAAGAAACAAAGGCTAGTCCAGTGTAGTTACTCCAATACCTAAGTAAGTATATGTTTAAAGTAAAGAAGGGAATGATTAAGAAAGCTAAGTGTATTCGAGAGTGTCAGAGAGTACTTACAATGCTTTCTTTTCCTTGTTTATAGGCATGTATAAGATGTTTATAGTAATGGGTAGTCCTTGGTTATAGACCATGTGGCAACTCTTTAACTAAGCACATACCTAAAGAATAGGAGTAGTAGGCAGTTATATAATGATGTGTAAGGCCACAAATGTTTATGCCACTTTTCAAATTTAAACCATATATATAAGCAAGCCAAGCCCTTAGGCCTAATAGATGAGTCGAGCTATCAAAGGCCTTAATTGAAGATAGTAATGATTAGCAGCTCAGTGTGCCGAGAAATATTGCTTGGTGAAATTCTGCTATCATACCTTCAGCTTTTTAACTTCCGTCTTAGCCTTGATTCTTGCATTTTCAGTTGCAATTTTTTGTTCTTTGGAGGAATCGTAAGCCTCCTTAATCTTTTACATGAAAATGATAAAAAAAAATTGGCCTCCAACATCACATATATGAAGGAGACCAAACACTATATTTATCTTCCACATATCTTCCTCAACCTTACAATGGCCATCAAAACATGCCTACTTATCTATAAAAGTAAAGGAAAAAGATTAATAACCATATGAGTATGGCAAATTAAATCACTTCAAGTAGTTGAAAGCTTACATCATATAATTTTATAGCAATGTGGCCTTTCAAGTCCCTACCAATTCTATCAATATCCCTCTTTAAGATGCTTTTGTCCTTAGGGAGAATGATCCCTTCCATCAACGCTAGATACTTTGTCCTCGAAATTAGTATTCAAAATTGTTTGGCTCTAGCACGATACGTAGTAATAACTATCCTCAATTTGTGGAACAAACTTGGTAGAAGTAATCCTAAGAGCTTTTTCTCCACCTAATTGGGGAACCTTGTTTGTGCCATCCTCTGGACCCTTGGATTTCTTGGTAGGAGGATCTATCACAAGTTCTTTAACCTTCCTCTTCTTTGGATTGTGAAAAGAGGTTGGCTTAGATAACTCCAAACTGGTGACAGTAAGGTTTGGCAAGGTAGTTTTAGAAATAGTATCAAGAAGAGTCACTTGGTCTAGATCTTTATTTGGTTTCTCAACGATAGTCTTCTTTGGTTTAAGGGGTACTTCCTCTTGCATAGCTTTTGAAACATTCCACTATTGTGGGGCCACTTCTTTCCCATTAACCTATTTTTCTCCAGTTTTCCACACTTCATCTTGTCCAACAATGACTTTTGCAACACGCTTCTCAAGCTTCTTCTTCTTCTTAGCCTTCATAAGGACCAACAATTTTCTTAAGTCTATGTCACCTGCGCCCATATTTGTAGAAAAGAAAGTTATTAAAATTTAAAGAATGCTAACAATAGAAAACTTACAAGACGATGTTGAACAAAGCTCAAAGGCTTAAGGTCTACCTATAAATTCTTTAGATCAACCCTTCACTACCAACTTAACTCAACACAATAAGAGAACGAGTTGTACCTTCCTCCTCATCAGAAAAGACCGGCTCTCTTGTCTCATAATGCTAAATAATCCTCTTAGCGTCCTAATAAAATATCTTGTTATACTGCCTATCTTAAATCTTCTTCATGGCGGTAGCAACATCTTTTGATAGTAATTTTATATCCATAGTTTTAACAGGTTTCAACTATCTACTCCAAAAGTCTAAATCCACATCTGACCTAATTGATACGTGCTTGTCATGCCAATGGTGGGTTTTAGATTCCAAACCCTCTATGAACTTTCGGTCATATCGAGCGGTCGTATAAAACCACCTATTTGTCTAGCATTTTATTATAAAAAAAGAACCTAAAAAGTTATATGGTAGCCTTGACCTTAAGCTCCTTACGTACTATCTTAGAAGCAACTAAAATCCTATAATTATTTGGGGAAAACATGCTTAGCGATACCCAAAAATAAATGACAAAACGCTTTCTAGAACTCGAAAAAGGGCAAACGTAAACCATACTCAAAATACTTCAATTACACATGAAACTCATTAGTAATAGGAAAACAAACCCTCTTGTCCCTCCTAGGCCTATGCAATTTTCACTTTATTGGAAGATCCTCAAAATATCTATTGTACTTAGCTAAAACCCCCATAATAGGCCTACTATCAACCCTATTAAGTGTATTAACATCATATACAACATTATTGTAAAGATACCTAGCAAATGTCCTATCTTCTCCATCATGAGCATAAACATCTATTAGTAATGCATAACTACAGGCTAGCTTCCATGCCTTCCTATGGCACTATTAGTTGAGCTACTAGACATTGAGGTTGATCCAATCACTTCATGGAGAGGAGAAGGTGTAGCCTTAGAATCATCTAGACTAGAGTGGATTCTACTTTTGGCCATACTTGATTTGTTTGGAATCTTTAAAAAACTTGAGGATTTTTTGAGAAATCTAAGAAAAGAAAAGAGCGAGAAGAAGAGAACATTGTAAGGCAATGGCGCTTTGCGATAATGAATAGTTGGAAAATTTTATTCTTTTGCTTTTGAGGGTTTTTACAAGCATCAATCGGATGCAATATGTTTTTTTGGCAACTGAAGGTTGTCCTTGGGATTAGAACATGATGTGATTGTGGCATAACGATGTAAGATACGTATGTACTAACAAAATTTGATGAATGTAGTGCAATCGATAGTTATAGAAGTGTGTAGGGAAATGATGGCTAATTTGTTAGCTATAACATGTATGTACATGGTAAATGAACAGGTGATAAAACAAGGGGTCGTAACCCTTGGGTTGACAACTTGTACAACATTTGACAATGAATAAAGAATAAAATGTTGATGAAGTGTCCATAGATAGCTAGTCGACTTTGCTTGGCAACTATATGGCTTGGCAAAAAGGTAAAAGTACAAATGCTTGCTTACTTATGTGACATGTCGAAGATACCTTTTGCTTACTCCTATACTTGATTCCTTGAACATGGGAGTCTTTAGAGGGGTGGGGAGGGGAAGGGAACAAATGATGGAAGTAAATTTTCACCCTCCTTAATAACTGATCAACAAACTACCAACCAAATTCCATACATTGTTGACTTGTTTCTACCTTGCTACGACCACATTGTCGACCTAATCTAACAACTAGGTGCACTTTGGGCTTAGTCGCCTAATGGGCTAGAAAGCCCACCTTACCTTGGTTAAATATTTGAATTCAAAAATAGGGTGCAAACAGTTTAGCAACTGCTAGCCCTAACCTCCCATTATCCAAAGCATTAGACACATGACTAAATTAAGAAATTGCCATGTATCTTACATAGTTTAACTATCTGCTGCTTCAATTATCGAATAGAGGCCTATAAATAAGGGGACATAGCTACTATAAGCACTCTCTTGACACTTTCACTGCTTAATCATGTACTTATTCCTAAAGAACAATTAAATAAACTCTGACTTAGATATCAAAGTAGCTATACTGGACTAGCCTTGGCACCCCTAAAGCCTAACTTGTCTTTTTTAGGAATTATCATTTAGTGTGTATTTCAACCAACAGTAACTTAGATTGCTTAATCAAGGATTCTTAAACTTAGAATTAGATTTAACGTCTTGCTAACCAAGAAAAAGTCATAAAAATTTTAACTCACTTAACGAAAATGTATATAGCTCTCTCTTTAATCTTGCTAAGCACCATAACTTAAAGTAAACATATTTTATACCCATTCATCTTCTAATCATCCCTTTAGTTTGTATTTTCATTGGAAGGTTTCAATTCAATTCATTTATTTCATTTATATACAATTACTTTGATTAGAGTTCATTGGCAGCAGAATTCAAACCTCGCTCTTCTGATGGACCAAGGTAAATTAATTCCAACATATTTCCATATTGGCAACAAGAAAGAACCTTTCTCTTCTAAGAGACCATAGCCAATCCTCACTAACATGTCTACTTTATTTACCACTTTTCTTCTTCTCTTTAGCCTCCAACTAATTTATAATTTTTCAAGGAATTTTCAAAAGACAAATTTCATTTCTTTGTTTATTAAGAATTATAGAGCTCTAAAAACTTATAAGAGAAAAGTATACATTAAAATAAATTCAAAAATAGTCATGACTAATGGTGATGTTGCTTTAATCCTAAGTCCTAGAATCTCAAGCTAAATAACTCATAACTTTACTACATGCAAAGTCCACTAATCAACTTTGGTGTTGTGTAAATTAATCATCAATGATTAACTTTTAAACCATGCTCAATTAATCTAGAATTTTTCCTTTTCTCAAATTCTTGAATAATTGCAAGTTACCTAAATAATTGGGTTAGATGTAGAAAAATTGGTCTCATAGATAGTAATAATTTTCATATCTCCTTACCTACACTCAAAACTGTACATAGTCCTCAATGTAAGAAACTAAGCAGCTCAACAATAAATATATCAAAACAAACATTCAAGGGGAAAAAGATATAAAAGTTGGGGAAAGAAATCATACTTCCTTGAATCTTATGTGCATACATGAAAAATAGAAGTTTGAAACCATCATTTCTAACCACATCCACTACTATAAGCCTTAAATTGAGGAACCCATGTACCACAACTAACTAAACCCAAGATACAAAAAATAAAAAATAAAAGAAAAACAAAACGAGAAAATAGTATAGAAAATTAAGCAAAGAATTGAAATAACAAAGTATAGAAAATGTCCATATATTGAAAACCACCAATATGGAGTAAACTTGAAAGCCTCATTCATCATCATCTGAAGCATCATCTATGATCTCATCTTCATCTTCATCTTCCACTTCTTTATCTTCATCTTTATCATTCACTTCATCTCTAGAACTTTCTTCATTTACTTCCCCCTCTTTCCCTTCTTCTTCTCCTTCATCAACCCCTTCTTCCTCCACTTCAGCTTCTTCTTCATTCTCCTCCTTAATAGAAGAGGGAGGAGACAAGAACACATCCAGCATCTTAAGCTTATTTATCTTTGCTACATTACATGCAAACTACAACAACTTATTACCTTTAATGGTTAGTTTTTGGAATTTTACATTCATTTCTTGATGCATTTCTTCCTTCCTATCCATCATCTACTTCATCATCTCTTCTAACCCATCCAATTAAGATCCTCCCTTATGACTAGTGCTAACATCCCCAACTCATCCTTCATCCTTAAAAGTCATCTGCATATGCCTAAAAGCATCCTACTTCATTAGCATTACCTCACCCATCAATTTCATTGGTGGCATATTTTGGAACATGAGTCCCATACCTTACACTAGCAAAGTAATATAGGGGCCACTACATATCTTCCCATGCTCCCTAATCCTAATTACTCGATAGTCTAAATACTTAGCCAATAAACAAATAAGATTCATCGGGTACCTAGCAATCATACTAAAGATAAAGCAATTTAAACATACCTACTACACTTGTACTCTTATCTCAACTTACAATAGTAAGTGAAAGCAACTAGTGGACTACCATATAGTTTTCACTTTACTAGATTTGGCAATGTACTAAGAAGACCTAGAAATTTCCCTCTAAGATTGTGAAGTCGTCACTCCATGTGGTAACCTATAAGGCAACTTAAAGAACTTGAGGCTCTGTATAAAGTCCTCATCATACAAAATAATGTAAACGCCAAACTCAGTAATGGAGATCTTGAATGAACATCAATTCACTTAGAACTCTACTTTTCATTTAGCTCCATAGGTGTTTCTATCTAACTTCTCTAATTAAAATGTGCATAGGAACTCAAGAGTGAGTTTTTATTAGATCAGAGCCTAGAGGGTTAGAAATTTTTACCATGGAGGAACTCTTACCATGGCACGATTCTCCTCTTCCAAATTTAATTGCCAAATGACATCCCAATCTAAATATAATGTCTCTCTAAAAGTGCAACATTGTATTGATTGAAAGCATGCCTTCGCCATGTAATCCTTAAACCTCAACATGGGATGAATGGGTTGTTCTAGTGACGCTAGTTGTTAAGGCAAGGGGGGTAGTTGAGAAGAGGATGTAGATGCTATGCTCTTGCCCTTTTTTTATCGGAAGTTTTCCCTTTGATGCCATAACTCCTACAATAAAAAAAAGGAATCTTAAGTCAATTTAAGCAACTACAGGCTTCCCCACACTTAAAGCATGAATAAGCATAAAAAACTACAACTAATTATGAAGGAAATCTTACTTTTGTTCATTAAGTCATTTTAGCAAACACATCGTAGGCATGTAAAGTACAGTTTTTTGCTTGAAAATTTTTCCATGCAAGTTTAACAGCTAAGTGAACAAAAGTGATTTTGGACAACCTAAGTCATGAATTTGCAATTGATTCACTTAATAACATTTAAAATTGATGAAAACCCTAGAAACTTTAATTGCTAATGAAAAACTGTTAATGACAAGAGAATCAAGAAAATCAACCATGGAAATTAGTAATTCATAACACCTACACATTATGTAATGTCAAAGAACTTAACATAAAGAATAGTCATTGCAAATTTTGGTGTTCATATGCTCTTATACATACATACATATATCTATATATCTATATATCTATCTGTATACATACATACATACATACATACATATACATATATATATATATATATATATATGATGGGGCCATAAGTATATGCATCTAATCAAGTTATAGTATAAAATAGATTGAGTCCGAGTTGATGATACCATAGCAAACCATGAAATTGAGGAAACTTGGATTTTTAGTACTCTTCCCTAATCCTTCAATTATCTAACTTAATAATTAAGCCTAATTGAATAAAATAAAACAAACCTTAATTAGAGATAAAACTAAACAAGAAAGCAATAATAAAATAAATAAGAATAATAAGATAAATAGGAAGATTAAAATAAACAAGAAAATAAATTAAAAGTAGGAAGGCATAATCCTTAGTAATCTATTATCTATTACTTAGTTCTATACAATATTCAAATCTCAATTACTTTTTTGGATTGTAAGAATGCTTAGTATGAATTAACTAGACTCACATCTTTTAATTAAATCCTAATCTTGTTTATACTTTATCTAAATCTACTTTATAGTAAAATATCTCAAAATCGCATTGAGATGTTAGATTTCACTATTAGGTTATCATAATCTAGAGAAACCGAATAGCTAAATGTTTTATCCTATTCAATTACTTCTAATTACACCTATTAATCTACTTTAGGATCTTGTGAACTCTACAATAGACTCGCGCATCAATTCAATAGGTGGCAATAATGAATTAAAGATGATAAAAACAATATAATCATATCTAAAAGGTAATATTATAGATTGAGCAATAAATAAATTTTATATAGAAAACTAAGGTTCAATAAAGACCTATTAAGAATAGTAATTTCAAAACATGGAAAAGTAAAATAAAAGAAAAAAGAAAGCGAGGAACTACTATGCCCTATATAGCTTCTTTTAAGGGGGCTCTCTTTCAAAATTAAGTTTAAGCTCCTATATATAAAACTTTCATCTAGGGTTACAAAAAGACTTTCTAGAAATGAAAGATTTTCTTGTTAATAGTATGATCATGCCTTAAGATCATGGTTGTGATTTTTAGGTGTGCTTCTCCTTTGCAATTGTAATTCTTGAAATTTGATAAATTCTTGGATTAGAAGATCACGTCTAGAAGCATGACCTTCCTCTTCATGCATGCTCTTTTCTAAACTTAATTTCTCCTCCAAAACTCTTTTGCTTGTATTGCTTAGTTAATACTTCCTTCATGAAAGCTCTAAATCATTGCCAAATTCTTCAAAAATCTATCAAGAGCTCTTCAAAGACTTATAATTGAAATATTTAACAAATAAGCTCCAAATTCTTCATAATTAACTCAAATAATGAACAAGAATTATACAAATTCTTCTTCAAATATATATACTAAATGAGTGTTATGCTACTAGGCATTATAACTTAAACTAGATGCATGTTATATCAACTTGTCCTCTAATCATATCCTTACTTCTTCTAATTATTTTTGTTAGAGGATTTTTCTTTCATTTTTTTTTTTTCAATTAAAATGGAATAGTTTCACTTAGTTAGTAAGTCTTAAGCTAGATGGTCTTAGGCTAAATGATCTTAGACTACTAAGCATTAAAACTCCCTTTTGAATTATCTACAAACTCCACTTAATTTAAATATTTTCACTTTTATGCAAGTTTTAGCCTTCACATGGACTTTTCTTTGACCCTAGTAGTAAGGTTTCAGCTAACAATCTTAAGCTTGTCATCCAACTTGATAGGCTTTATTCTATATGAAGGAGGTAACTTACAAGCTTAATCGCTTGAGTTAACAAGGCTTATAATTAGACTCTTTAAAGTTTTCATTTTCCTAGTACTTTTATGCTCATTTTGAACCCTTTTTCAATCAATTTGCATTATTTATTTATTTTCCTCCAACTATTTTTTATTTTTCAAGACTCTTGAAAGATAAGTCTCATTTATTCATCTAATATAAAACTTTTAGAAAATTCAGAAATAGATAACCAACCTCTCAAGTTAAGCTTCGAAACATAGATAATTAGTCCTTAACCTCTTAATATCTATCTTAATCTAGAAACTTAGTTTGAGTTTAAATAACAAGGAGTTTTATATCATAGTTATTTAATTGCTTAAATCTAGTAAAGTAAACTAAGGTCAAACAAAATCATAGGAAATTTTGAAAAAAGAAATTGGCTACTTCTATATGGTAGGATGAAAATTTCTTGAGTTATGTTTAATAAAAACATAAAAAGCTTAAGTGTGAAGTGCTTAATCATAACATATACATTAAACATACATACAGTTCAATATCTCCCATTTGTTCTCTAAATCAATATGTCCTAATTCTTCTTCCTACAAAATTGTACATTATCCCCAATGTACACAATCATTTAAAACACAAAAATAAGAAGGGAAAAAGAAAAGTAAAAAGAACTGAAACTTTCTCAATTTGTTTGCATTGACATTAGAATTTTGTCTAGATTCGTCAATAAGAATTCTCTTTAGTTTTAATTAAGTCCGAATCTCCTTGCAACCATAGACAAAACAAACAAAACTACAAAAGAGAAAGAATTAATCAAAAGAGAAAAGAAAATTATCAATATGACTAAATTAAACTTTGTTGGTTAACTTGTCTCTACAAATATTTGCAAAAGATTCAAATAAAAGCTAATGAAGTAGCTAGAAGAAAGATTAAAGTTAAGTTGCTACAGTAATCTAAAAAAAAAAATTAAAGAAATGGAGTCTTTGGTAAAATAAAAGGAAAACATAAATCAATCCTTGTTACTCCCCTCTTCATCCTCTTCCTCTATAATCTCCTTGGTCTCATTGTCATCTGAGTTAGAAAATTGGTGTAGTGGTGGTAGTAAGGGAATAGCCTAGTGTGCCAAAAGTACCTCTACTACAATCCTAGTATGCTGTACCTCTTGAGCAAGCCTCTTCTATTTTCTAATCAACTTCTCCATCATCTTTTTGAGTTTTCCCAACATAAAGGATGATTCGAGCCTTTGAAATGATGTGGAAGGCTCGTCTCTACGTAGCTCTACTCTAGGTAACTAAAGTGATGGTAGGAGTTTCATGGCTCTAGTTAAATTGATGTTTATGAGGGTGAGACTCTTTACTAACTCTATTGGTGGTAGACATCAAATAAAATTATTTTTTTCATAATCTAGGTAATAAAAGGTCCTGTAAAGGAATACCTAGCTTAGCCCTTAGCTAGGCCCTTAGCTACTTAGCTTTTAAAAAAGAAAGTCATGTGGACTTTGAGATTTATTTGTTGCCACTCAGCCAAGATATGTAAAAGAACTATGTCCATCAAGTTAACAATCCTTGTACTATATTTCCTCCTAGTCACACTCCTAGCCAATAACCAATGTATGATCCTTAAAGTAGGATCCCTCAAATTTGAAGGCTTTTATCGTTTCAGGCTATACACCAACTTACCTGTACTCAATCCATTCTAGACTTAGGCATTACTAACTCCCTTTGGCAACTTAACTAAAAAATTCATAAATCCATATTGAGAGTGCTTAGGAACTCTAGTGTGAGCTCCTTATAAGCTGGTTCGTTGATGGGTAATAGCTTATCTCATCCTCTAAATTCCAAATACCTCCTCATTGCTCCATCATACCTATCTAGTGCTAAGTTTTCATAACTCACAATACTATTATCACTAAAGCCTTTCTTACTTAATTTATCGTATTGCTCTTTATGAGTGGTTTCAGTTAATTTGAGCATTAGATGTGTTAGCTATTAAGTAGATGCATTAACGCTAGTGTTGGTAGCGGTTTTCTTATAGGCGTGTTTGATACGGGGCATGTAAGCCCCAAAGCTAAGTCAATTGACCGTAGGACTGAATTTAGAACCCAAGGTTTAGGGCGATCAGTTAAAAGATCCGATCAAATCCAAATTATAAACTATTGAGAAGAATATTAGTAAAAATGATCTCGTAAACTTAAATTTAAGAAAATAAGTAATAAAATAAGAGACTATAAAATTTTCAAATTTTAAGCATAATAATTGCTAATTACTGAAAAGGCAAAAAGTGTAATCTAATAACTAATAAATTACTAGAGATAGATTATATGTATACTAAAAATAATAGAATGACCTAAATAATATTTAAGAATATTTATTTGTACTATATATGAATTTACATGTAAGTATAAATACGCGTAATTTCTTAAAATACGCAAAATGTACTAAAATAATACAAAATACTTAAAGCAAATTCATAATTAAATAAGGAAAAATCAGGAAAAATCACGAATGATCCAGAATTGGGTCGTGGCAGCTGGGAAAAATAAGAAAAAATTCGGCCAATTAAAATAAGACAACATAAAAGCTAAAAATCAAGGGATAAGGCAATTGTCTTGTCCCATTTAATACACAATAAATCCCCTAAAGCCCTATAAATAGCAGGAAAAATCACAGAGCTCATTTGGGCAGTTTGGAAAGTGAGAAAAATAGAGAGAAATGAAAATTGAGAGAAATATTCAGTTTAGAAAAAAAATTAGAAAAAACTGTGCAATTAGGGCTTTCAAAGGGAACCCATACCAGACGAGCAGCTGGGAGTGGACGGCCACCACTACCATACGGTGGTGGTAGCGCCTAGGCCAGCCGATAAGGCCACAGCAGCCGGCGGTGGCCAGAGCCATCCAGATCGGTGAGTCCGATTTCTAGCCCGATTCTTGTGTAATTTTGTAAAAATAGTAAATAGTTTTAGAAAATTATGAAACTTGTTATTCTGAGGTTTTATTGTATGTAGATTTAGGAAAAAATAGTGCTTTAGTTTAATCACATCTGAAAATATAGGGTCCTTAAGAAATCGTGCAAAACCGAGCATGATTAGAACAGAAAATAAATAGACTTAGGAGTATAATTTGGAGCTCAATTTTTTTTTTTTTGTAGGATACTCATGTGATATAGAACAATGCTATGAAGCCTTTTTTTTTTTAAATTAATTTTTGAAATTTTTAAGTTAATTTTTAGCCCTAAAATGATGGAAAAATTGGGTAATTTGGGGTTAATTAGGTGATTAAGATATTAATTACTGATTTAGATAGTAATTAGATGTTTAGGGATGTTAATCTCTGATGTGGAACCCTAATCCTAACCATTGGAGTATTAAGTATGGTTAATTTAGGAAATTAGGTAATTAATATAAGAAATTAGTAATATGTGAAATTATAAATTAATAAATCTAAAAGAAATAGGGTTATTTAGATAATATTAGAGTAAAAATCAGAATAATATTAAATCTGAATTAAGATTGAATTTTAGGTAATTATATAAAAAAGTAAGATTTTCTCACACCGGAGATAAATCCGATACCCTAATTAGGACTAGCGTGTATCGAATAGCTTAGAATACTAAATTAAGACCCAATAGGATATTTGAATAATCGAGCTTAATGTGATTACTTTCACATTAGGATTCGAGCAGGTTTAGGACTTAAAAATGGAATTAAAACCTAATTTAGAAATTGATGCGGAAACCGAACCCGAACCTAACCCCAAACCTAGAATAATTATAAAAGACTTAAGACCTAGATAATTAGACATATTAAACCCTAAACAAAACATAACAATAAGCGTTATAGGATAAAATGAACCTATAATAGTTATATGAAAAGCTGAAACCACGTTTGTGTTATAGGGATGATCGGCGATGGCCTGAGCAAATTGGACCTCGAGTGAGTGAGCGAGGAGTCAAGGTAAGTTGGGATTAATACGATGCTGTATTTTGGAGGCTTAAGATTATGCGTGGTTGTGCTTGTTAGATAGTTGAATGTGTGCATGTGCTTAATTATGGGTGATGCTATGATTCTGTTTGTTGCTCTGGCACGTATTGTATGAAGGGATTGATTACCCTAAACTAGACTTAATCAAATATCCGACCAGTAATCATAATCGGACATGCATGGCAACCCGTTAGGGGAACTTAGGACTCTCCGACCAAATACCGACCCCTTCGAAAGGGATAGCGCAAGATTGCAAAATGGTCTCTTCTTCATCCTCAGTCGAACTAAGTAACAGGAGAGGAGGTTACGGCGAGGGTGAAGACAGCGGTTCGAAGGTTGTCACGGGAGGAGCAAGGTCTCCATTACACAAGCCTGGGTTTGGTTGTGAGCTGTTGCATTAACGGCAACTCCTCAACCCGGATTAAAGCGAGCGCAATTTCTCTAATCTCACGACGAGCCGGACAACATTGTGCGATGGCATTTGCTTGCACATGCATTGCACCTAATAAGTGATTGAAAACCTTGTTGTGTGTATGGTATAATTTTAAGTTCTCCATCCCTACTTACTGAGGTGTGGTTGCTTACATCCCTATAGACGTCGTGCAGGTGCTGGCTAAGAAGCGGCAAACAACTACTCTGAAGCTAGCAACTGTTGGATCCTATGGAGTGAGGAAAAATATTGAAGAATAAACACATAATTTTAAGGTCTAAGTTTTTATTTTAGAATTATTTTTCATTTCTGAATGATGTAATAACTAAGAAATATACTATAGAGAAATATTGTAAACTTTAACTACAATAACTGAATTATAACATATATATATAATTCCTCACTTTTATAAGTAAATGATTTATTTAAATTACAAACTGTCTACTTCAAAGTGGGTTAGTTGTTGACGCCTTGTGTAGATCAGGTCTTAGATAGCGGTTGTAAGGCCAACTTCTATCTTAGGATGGTTTACATGGCGGGGCTGTTACGACTCTACCGCTTCGGGACGTGACAGGGCGTATCTAAAAAAAAAAAAAATCAAGTAACTTATGAGATTGTACTTTTAAAAATTTTTTCTTAAAGGCAAATTGTGGTTTAACAAATTTAACAAAAAAAATCCACATTATAACCCTAATTTTATCTATAATGGTTCATGATCTAGTCTTCAACAATAAAAACACAAAGAATTTCGTCTTAGTTTACAATCTTCTATGGTCCAAATTAGAGCATGCTATGGGAGTCCATGGTTTTTCAATAGAACTTATAAGCACAATTCTAGTAATCCAAGAGTGTTTTCCTAGATTTGTCACAAAAACAATATGGGTTCATGTCATATCTCAGCATAGCATAAGATGTACCATCATACAGGAAAACCTGTTTATACTTAACACAAGTTCTATTTATAACAAAAGAGTACTATAACAGAGTTTAGTTTAACACTTATTTATATAAAAGATTATATCTGACAAACTTAACTAAACCAAAAATACAGTACTTTTTTTTTTATATGTATAGATCCTTTATAGAACTAAGAATAAAATACAACAAAACATCTTTAAAAGCGGTTGACTTCGTCTTACGTACTTTCAAAAGACCTTTTCCCCCAGCTAATGTTGCCCCATCAATCCTCTTCATAACTTAATGATACACAAGTATCCTCTCAACTCTTTGTGAGCTAAGTAAGAGTGGATAAAACAAAACATAAGACACACATAACATACATTCATAAAGATCAATATTATAAGACATTTAATCTTATAACCCTAGTCATCAATACAAACTGTTTATGCAAAAAATCCGTGCTATGCTCATGCATGTAATATGCATCGGTACTGATATCCTACACTTTTTCAATTCCTCATTCGGTTGGTCAATATAACTGAGCATCTATATATAACATCTAGGAAGTTAGAGCAATAAGGAGCTACTTGAGACTATGACCCCCAACAAAAACTACCCATTATGGTTTGAAACTCTAATACATAGTCAGTCACACAATGTGGTCAGAATAAGTTGAGCAATGCAGTCTATATGCTCACAAGCCAATACAGCAATTTTTAAGCTTTTAAAAACTCGACCTGTAGGTCCTTTCATGTCATGCTATGAATGTAGTGAACAATATAATAGTCTAGTATCAAGCATGAATCTCAAGTTCTACGTTATGACCAATTCAACTATCTCAACTTTAGCTTTGTTTTTTAGCATTATATTTAATTCCTTCACATAGGGCTTGCTTAGGTGAACACCCTAAAGAACAATTTAGTTTCCAAGTTTTCTAAACAGAAATACATATTGATGAATTAGTCACACAAAAGGAAACATTTCACTTTTTCAACAGACATTCAATAGAATCAAGTATTCAATCAATCCAGGACGTCATTACAATTCATAACACAATTGACTCTAAATCAAGTGGACATAGGTCTACCTGTACAAAAATAGAAATATCTACTTACTCGAGCTCAACAGTAGCATAAAATCCTAAGCTTCATGATGTGGTCATTCCTTACTTATCACACCTAGAGAAATACACACAGACCCTAAGTCAACTACCGAGTCAATACTAAGTTCTTATGTGTTTTCGCTATTGCATTTTCAAGCTTAATTTGATTGTATCTTATTCATTTCTTATCCGATTTTTGTAAGCTTTATATCGTCATGATTGTTATTCTAAGTATTATTAAGATATCTTAAGAATCATAACTAACCAATATTTCTAAAAATCCAAAAATATCCTTTACGACTGTATGCTATTATAACCTCGTAATTAACTCAATTAAATCCTAAATCTAAATTAAAAGTCATAAAATTTCTTGTTCCCCAAGTTGGTTAGCATTCATTATGTATTTCAAAATACTAATCCTTTGCATATTTAACAAATATCACATTAATACTAATTACTATATCATATATTGAGCTAATATATAGGTTTATATTATGAAAATATATAATAAATAGAATATGAGCCCGATTCATTCCACGAAAAATCCTATAGACTCACAAAAATATATAGTTTAATTATTGACCATGAATTATACTAAAATAGCTATTATATATTTTTATGAAAATAGAGATTTTAATCTTAAAATTAGCAAAAATTAACCGAACAAGTGAATTTAATCACAAGATAAAATTCAAGTGTCCCAAACATTGTTATGAACATCCAAAAATCATAATACATAGGGCTTATACTTTAGTTTTGTTAAAAACTAATTAATCCACTAAAACAACGAAATTACCAATTTTATCCAAAATAATTACAATAAATAGTAAACATAATTATTTTAAAAAATTCTTGTTACTACAATTAAATACATATATTGAGTATGTTGTGTACAAATTTTCAACTTGAAATGACATTATTTTTACTATTTCTAAAATTTAAGTCAATTTTCGTCTAAATAGAACCATTTCTTAAGGACCTTATATTTCAAGTAATTATTTCACTACAATAAAATTATTACATTATTCTATACATAAAATAACTCTAGAAAATCATGTTTCATAATTAAATAATATCATTTGCTACTTTTAGAAAAATTACAGAATTTTGGCTAAAAAATTAGTTTACTTGAATCAGCTCCTCCGGCCACCCTTTGGGCACTCAACCTTGTTGGAACACCTCCTCTAATGGTGCTTTCCTTAACCCTAAATAGCCACCACAACTAGATACCAACAGCCTATTAAATCGACTTGATTAGATTTTATACCCTATTTTTGCTCAAATTTTCTTATTTTTTTCTAATTTGTTTCAAAAATTTATAAAGTGTTTTTATTATATTTTTAGACTTGCAAAATGTTGTTTTTGAAGTTTACAAGCTCTATTTATATTTTCCAAATGAATAAGAATTTATAAAAATTGGACATGTGGCTTACACATGTCATTTTTTTTTTATATTCAATGCATGAGGTGTCATTTCCTTATTTCTTGGCTTTTGACTCATTATCCAAATTAATCCTAAGCTACCACATAGGTATGATGATTCATCCTTGCATTTTTTATTAATTTTCCAATTTTTTATATTAATTTACCTTATTTAAATAATAATTTCTTATTATATATGTGTATTTAATACAAATAATGCATGTTCTATGTTAATACATGTATAATTCAACTTCATTTATTATTTTTATAAGTTAAATAACTTATCTCTAATATTCCGTTATATTTAAATGCTCAAATTTTACGTTTTCGATATTTATTAACTTTAACGATAAATTGACGTTTTCTTAAATTAATATTTTTATATAGCTTATTTTGATAAATTGATTTTACTTGAATGATTTCATCTAACTTTTCTAACCTTACTGTGAGGTTAGAAATTAAACTGATATCTTAGATCGACGCCTAAATTTAGGGGTTCAGATTCTAGGTTAATTGTATGGGCTCGAAATCTAGGGTATTATAGTTCATTCATGAATCAGCTAAAATAATCCAATAATTCATTAACATATACTCATTTTCATCATCTATCACAAGAATTTTATATGTTCTTCCTCATGCCTAACTTTAAAATCACAACTTTATGAGAGATTTTAGCAAATAATGTCAAAATAACAATTTTTATCACATAAACATCCAAGAATCATTGCTAAAACTTAAGATAATCACACATGTACATCTCACAATCCTTACTCAAACCTTAACTAGACAATGCAAAAATTCACAAAACAATAAGTAAATCAATAAATCTAAGTATAGATCGAGTTTTACATGCATTTGATTTGTTGAAATCAAAAGAAAAACACAAAGATTGTAGAAGTAAGTTGGGTGTAACGAGAGAAAGTGTTTTTGTAGATAAAGAAATTGAGTATAGAGTGAAAGAAAGAAGAAAAACCTATACTTTTTGAATTTTTGTAGGATCATGGTCAAGTTTATAGCCATGAATTCTAATTGTGCTTCCTAACTTGATACGTACTTATCTCTAGGTGCAATCATGAGTGTGATCTTGGTTGTGATCTCTTGTTGTCTTTTTCTTTCCTTTTTTTTTTCACTTTTTTAATTTATGAGAGGATTGCAGGAAAGTACATGGGCATGCACTTTGGTAGTGATTCCTACTAAAGTTTGATTTGTTGAATTGTTTCACATTCCTTTACTTGGAATCACTTCTTGAACGCTAAAAGCACAACTAATTAGATTGCCAAATATCAAATTTCAACTTAAAACACAATTTTTTATTGGAAAGACTTATCACTCTTTTGGACAAAAATTATTGCAACTTCTAAAATTCTTGATTGCTGACTAAGCTAAAATCACCCATATAAGGGAAAAGCTGACAATGTCTAATGGGTAATATTGATTCAAACTGAAAAGTTAACATAAACGACAATTTCAAATCACAAAAGTTGAAAACAATGATAATTTTGGGTTGCTTCCTGAGGAGTGCTATTGTTTATCGTCATTTGCTCGACTGACTCATCCTTCTTACTTCTAGTTTTGCTTAGATCCTACAGTCTGGGATTTGGTTCAATGTTTCCTGGTAGACTACGTTATTGCCTTTTTATGGTAGTTATAACTAGTTGACCTAGTTGATTTTCTAAATTTTAGAGTGATGCCTCTGTGTTCCTAATTGCAGCTTCTATGACTTGAAATCGAGGATCTAAGCTATTTATGTACCTATTAAAAGCTTCTTCTAAATTGCGATTTTTATTCCAAGCTTGAACATTCTTGTTTTGCTAACTACTGCTAAACTCTCCACAAAAAATTAGGATGATTTCTCTAACTTATATTATAAGTATTATTGGAAGGATTATTAGGTGGTCCATAAGCAATAAAATTGACCTATTCCAAATCAATAATTGGTGTCTCATCATGCACCACATGTATTGATTTCATCAATCGTTCAATTTTCTTATTAAGACTTTCAACCTAAGCTCTTAGAGTGTGACCAAATCAAGTTCAAATTTTCCAAGAACCTTTGCTTTAGCTAATATAGTATCCTATTGAGGATTGTTCATGGCCATACCCTTAATTAGCTTTTGGGCCTCATCTAATGTCTTAGCACTTAGAATGCCTCTAGCTATTGCATCGATCATCTATCTTGTAAGATAGTTGAGGTATATAAAAAGTTTGGATTTGCATCAATAGAGGAAGACCATGATATGGACATCGCCTAAGAGATCTTTAAACCTTTCCCACTTATCATACAATGTCTCTCCATCATTTTGGGCATATGGTGATATGTCATTTTTGAATTTAGCTGTTTAGGCAGGTGGAAAATATTTCCCTATAAATTTCTCAACTAGTTTCGCCCATGTAGTGATTAATCCTTTGGGAAGTGAATTTAGCCACTACTTAGCCTTACTTCTATGAGATAAAGGAAATAATCTGAGCTTTACTGCATAATTTGTGACCCCATTTATCTTGAAAGTGCCACAAATCTCAAGAAAACTTAAAAGGTGATGGCTTGTATCCTCATAAGCTAGTGCATCAAATTGGATAAATTGCTGTATCGTATGAATAAATTTCGATTGAATATGAGAATTGGTTGCCTGACTGGTAGGTCTAATAATGCTAAACTAGCCCCCATCACAGTCAACTTAGCATACTCCATCATGGTCTTATTAGCTTCATTGTTGTTCACAATCATCTCTTCTTCAACTTATTCTTCTTTTGAATCTTCTTCTTCTTCCTTAAATCAAAGTAGGGAACTTTAGTTTATCGGAAATACTATTTTACATACTCTTTTGTGTAGAAGACGAGTAGTTCTCTTAATTTCAGGATTGAATTTTACGAGATCTATTCCCTAATTCTCCAATTATCTAACTTAATAAGTAAGTGCAATAGAATAAAATAAAACAAACCATAATTAGAGATAAAAACTAAACAAGAAAGCAATAATAAAATAAATAAGAATAGTGAGATAAACAAGAAGATTAAAATAAAAGAGAAAACAAATTAATAGTAGGAAGGCATAATCCTTAGCAATTTGTGATCTACTACTTAATTTTATACAACTTTCAAATCTCAATGACTTGTTGGACCATAGGAATGCTTAGTACGAATTAAGCAGACTCAAGTCTTTTAGTTAATTTCTAACCTTGAGTATACTTTATTTGAATCACTTCTATAGTAAAATATTTCAAAACTGCACTAAGACCTTTGATTTCACTATTAGGTTACCTCAATCTAGAGAAATCATATAGTTAAACGTTTTAGCCTATTTAATTACTTATACTCTAGGATCTCGTGAACTCTATTGTAGACTCACATGTTAATTCAACATCCCACATTATTAAATTAAAGACAATAAACACAATGTAATTAGATTTCAAAGGTAATATCATAGAATGAAAAATAAATAAATATTATATAAAAAACTAGGGTTCAATAAAGATATACTAAGAACAGTAATTTAAAAACATGGAAAAGTAAAATAAAAGAAAGAGAGGAACACCTCTTACTACTTTACCCTACACAACTTCTTCTAAGGGGGCTTTCTTTGAAAAATAAGTCTAAACTCCTATTCATAGAACTTCTATCTAGGGTTACAAAAAAACTTTCCAAAAATGAAAGATTTTCTTGATCATGCTTTAAGACTACGGCCATGATATCTTGGTGTGCTTGACCTTTAAGATTGTAATTCTTCAAATTCAAGAAATTCTTGAATGAGGGTATCAATGTAGAAGCATAGTCGCACTTTTCATACGTACTCTCTTTTAAACTTAATTTCTCATCTAAAACTCTTTCGCTTGTTTTGCTTGATTAATGCTTTCTTCATTAAAGCTCTAAATCTTTGTGAAATTCTTCGAAAATTCATGAAGAGTCTTCAAAGACCTACAATTGAAATATTTAATAAATAAGGTCCAAATTCTTCATGATCAACATAAATAAAGAACAAAAATTATACAAATTCTTTCCTAAATATATATGTTAAACGAGTGCCATCAATACACATTTTGGTTAAATAATACATCACCCATATTATATATCACAACATCACATTCAAAGACTTTGGATCAAAATAGCCGGGAATTTTCACTAAGGATCACTTATGAAATATTTATATTTGTTCATCAAAGAGTAGTGGATGTGATTAGGTATTGGTGAGAAAGAAGATACACATATATAAGAACGAAATAATATATTCCATGCCTCCAGTAACAACTACACACTAGCATTTTTTGATGCTCTTCCCACATAATGCCAAAAATTTCCAACATAACCTAGTGGGATGTGGAGTGAAAATGGTGATGTTGATACTAATAAGAATAGGAGATATAGAAGGACCCTCCTATGTCCAACTGCCTAACTTTTTTCCATCTTCATCTTCATCGCTTAGCCTTTTAGTCTCGTCAATCACACTCTTTGTCAATAATGGAGGCACCCATTTCTTTGGGCCCATATTTTGATAAACATTTATGATTCAACACAAGGGGGTTTCACGGGGCAACTTTTATTGGTTTTTACCTCAACCTCAACCTCTACCACGTTTGTCCATTAAAAAACTTTGACTAGTCTAGTTATGTGCTCGTGTATTGTGGTCCACTTCCTATACGCCGATTATCGTACACATAATAACAAAACATACACATGAATTAAAATAGGCACGAGTTCTATGGAGAATTTGTCAAGGTGCGCTAGTCTGAATTCTTCTGCGGTTTCACGCTTCCCATTTCGAGGAGGCGAATATCCTTTCGTCTTTAAGAAAAAAATATTTAGTGTGCTGTATATTTTGATCAATAATGGATAATTATCAATAATATCTTAATATATTCTATTAATAATATTTAATATTTAAGAAATCATTATTCATTTCTTTTATGTGTTAAAATTTTATTGATAGTTGTGGTACCAATAATTCATTCATATAGTGTATTAATATCTTAAAACTTTTTCTCCTGTATTAATATTTTTTTTCCAAATATCTAATATTGTAATACTTCGTATCTTATATATTATATTATTTAATGCTACGATTCTTCCAACTATTTATGGATTCGTAGGCAAAACAAACACACAACTGGTTTTGTTATTATGACCGATGACATGGTAAAAGGTACTTTTCTTTCTCTCTCTCTCTCTCCTTACTTTTTCTTTTTTTATTTATTTTTTATTAAGAAGGTCCTGAACTATTTTAAACTTTTAGTTCAACTCCTTATACTTGGATCCGTAAATTTGGGATAGTAGAAATTTATAGAGCATGTTGCTTGAATGTAGCTAAAAAAAACAAGTCAAGGTCACTCAAGTGATATGATATTTTAATGGTTAGTTTTTCAGGTAGAGAGGTGCATTTCCTTAAAATTCCTATTCAATTCCATTTTTAAATAAGTTTTATTAATAAAATACTCCTTATAGTTCTCTACAGAGTTTAGAAAATTCAATTCAGAAACAGAAATATTTTACACGGAAAAGGATGTGAATGACTTGGAAATGTTAGGTTTATTCCTTTTATATAATTAAATCTAAAAATTGCTCGAAAGTCGTCTAGACATTTGGCATTGCGGAATAGATTTGACTAACTTTCCCATCTCATAAAATAAGCCTTTCCACTTCTTGTTGCATTTTCAGAGGATCAATGCAGCGAAATTTCACACATCATGACCGACGAGGTTTCGGAATTCTTCAAGTCCAACGATGAATTTATTACACCGTTCTTGATTCCTAGCAAACTCATCAGTCATCATGTATGTTCCCTCTAAAGTTTCTTATTCCTTTTTCTCTCTTTTTTTTTTTTTCCGATTTAAAAAGTTTCTTTTTCTTATTCTTATATACACACATGTTGTTTTAAGAACTTACTTAATGTTAACAACTGCTAATAAATGTTGCTCGGTTTTGTCACATTTAGTGCATATCACTAGATAATTTTGACTCAACAATTTGGAAGGTGAGCTGACCACTCCTATCATCGCTATAGAATAGAATCTTTTTAACCACTCTTTTTACCTCTACGAAAAGGGCCAAAAATGTTTACTTTCCAATCCTCTAAAGTCTCGTAATTTACAAATGTACCATTATACTTATATTATTAATAGCACACCACAACAATTCATGACACGGAGACTTGGGGCATGTGAAACCCTGACCAGTTTAGTTAAGAAGAAAGATAAGGTGAACACATGAATGTGAAAAATTTAATACCAAAAGCAAAAAGCAGAAAAAAAAAATTTTCTACTCTTCCCTCTGCTCCTTTCTTCTTCCTTTGAAACGCCGAATGAAATTTGGCAAAAAATAAAAAATAAAAAAAGAAAAACGCTGAGGGAAAGAAAACACACAGCCCTCGTGAAAGTGTACGAAATCATCCAAACGAACTACAAAAGAAACCAAACCCCGAATTTCAAAAGTGAGAAACTGTAGAGAGAGAGAGAGAGAGAGAGAGTATTAATGGCAGGAAATGCAGGGAGGATGCCCACATGGAAGGAAAGGGAAAACAACAAGAGGAGAGAGAGAAGAAGAAGAGCTATTGCCGCAAAGATATATGCAGGTCTTAGAGCTCAGGGGAATTATAAACTGCCTAAACACTGTGATAATAATGAAGTTTTGAAAGCTCTTTGTGCTGAAGCTGGTTGGATTGTTAAAGAAGATGGGACTACTTATCGAAAGGTCAGTTCTTGAATGCTTTTTCATATCCCTATTGGTAAATCTGTTTTATTTTCATATCCCTTTTGGTCAATTTGTTTTTTCCACTCTTTTTGATGGTTCATTTGGGTATTGTATTGAAATTAAGTTTTTCCTTCTTTCCCAGATCTACGCGCACGGTTTTGCTTTTGTTCATTTTTCGGATTTTGGTTGATTTAATTTGAAGTTTTTGTGTCGCTGGAGTCAGAATCTTTAATGATCTACTTGTTTGATCTTAAATTTGTTGTTTCCGAATCCTAATAGAATATGTTTCGTTATTTTGCTGACATTGAGTATCGGTGGTCCTGAATATTGTGTGTGTGTATATATATATATATTTCTATTTCTAAGCCGCAAAATTCGAGATTTCTATATGAAAAATCCCTTTGCAATTGAAATGTTTTAATCTTCAATTTGTATTTCAGATAATGTATTACACTTATCTTCTTTTCAATTTGTTGATTGTGTTAGATCAAGTTAGTTGGCTTTCTCCCTTAAATTTGTATTCGGGGATGCAACACAAGTACTGCTTCCATCCAAGACGGCCTAAATTTCTATTAGACCTGAATAATTAATGATTTGGACAATAATGTGATGCAATGCTTAACTAGCAGCATTTGTTCATATTAAGTATTCAATTTACCGCTTAATGGCGCTTGGTATTACTGCCCAGGGATGCAAGCCGCAGCCGCCGCCGCCGCCACCACCATCTGCTGAGATTCCGACCAGTGCAGTGAACATCAGTGCATGTTCCTCTTTTCAACCGAGTCCACAATCCTCAGCTTACCCGAGTCCTGTACCGTCCTACCATGCCAGTCCATCATCTTCATCCTTCCCCAGCCCAACTCGATTTGATGCAAACCCGTCGAGCTACCTTCTCCCATTCCTTCACAACATCGCATCCATTCCAACGAATCTCCCACCTCTAAGAATTTCCAATAGTGCCCCTGTAACTCCGCCCCTTTCTTCCCCTACTTCCAGGAATAAAAAGCCAAAGCCACTATGGGAGTCACTTACCAATGGCTCCTTTAATGCTTCACGACACCCCATTTTCGCTGCTTCTGCACCCTCGAGTCCTACTCGCCGCCAAAACTTTACACCACCCACAATACCTGAGTGTGATGAATCAGATGCATCCACTGTGGACTCAGGGCGCTGGGTCAGTTTTCAGAATGTGTCTGCCTCTGCAGTTCCCACTTCACCGACATTTAATCTTGTGAAAACCATGACTCAAGAGATTCCGTTTAAGGACAATGTAGAGAGAAACGATAGCATGGGCTTGGAAACGGCAACAGAAAGGGCATGGGGCTCTGAATTCAAGTTTGAAAGTGGCAGAGTGACACCATGGGAAGGTGAGAGAATTCATGAAGTTGCAGTAGATGATTTAGATCTAACGCTTGGGAGTGGGAAGAACCGTGGTTAAGCATTCGGTCATTCTGACTCGAGTATGTGGTGAGCATTGAGAAAAGTCACCATCTGTGGGTGCTGAAATACTCATTTTCCACTGAATGTGGAACTTGATGGGGTTATCATTGCAGTGCATCGAGGCTTCCTCTTATTTGTGCCAGTAAAAGCAAATCGATTTCGTATCTATGCATCGCGATCTTTATGAAATATGTACAGTTATTTTTCTGATTCGAGCATCCATTGGAGCTTTTGACCTATTTGCTGAGAAGCAATGGTCCATTACAGCTTCCATAGGGGATCGGTCTATTTTAGGCATGAACATGGTAGGAAGAATTGCAGAAGTATATGTTATGTCCTTCCTCTGTTCACCTTTAAACTATTTATATTATTGATTCTTTAATGGTCATCTCTCGTCATCCTGACATGTAGAGATTGTGTCCTCTGTAATTGATTTAATTAGGAAATTCTATATCCGTGTGTTTCTTGACATTTTTTTAACAAACAAATAATGTAGTTTTGTATTATAAGTAGATCCATCTTTTCTTATTTCAAATCTCTGTCCTCTCTAATTCAAGTAGTAATCAACTTTGTGCATATACTCGTGGTGTATTTGCATATCCTAGTTGATGTCCTGCCATATTACATGGTGCCTCAATGTTCATTACAACACTCACTTTTCTTATACATTACAGTATATGATTGGTCAGAACAGGACAGCGATTAGATACAACATGAGGACGAAAAGTTTTCATCAATGGAGGAATTTAACAATGTTAAATAAGTCTTCAAACATTTGCGAAAGTGATCCTAGGAGTTTAGGCAAAGCACTTTTGTCGACGTGTGTTAGAGCCGGACCGGTACTGCATATCCATATCTTGGTCGATCGTGCAATGTTAGGCAATAGATAATTTTATTCTTATGCCCAACAATATATGTCGGTCCTCTGAAAATTATTGAGCTGTTGGGGATGCGAGGCATACATCTCTGTAAGGTTATGTCACTAGCTCGGTAGGGTCCTTACAGAGATGTTTTTCAAATTCATTTAATTATCATCCTCGTTTGCTGAGATGCTAAAGTTAAAACACCTATACTAAATTAAATTACATTCCCGAACCTCAGGTAAAATGCCAATCGTGACCCAGCCAGATTACAGTTGGACATTCTTAAGAAAAACAGTAATAAGTAATTGTAGGACTGTACTACTATATTACGTCTTTGTTAAAATAAATTTATAATATTGCTAATAATCTATTTAATATGAGAAGTCATTGTTATTGTATGCTTAAAAAGCACTAAAAATACAATGCATTTTCCGTAATGAAAATGTCCATAGATGCTCCATAGGCCCTTGGTAGGATATTGAATACAAAAACTTATCATATATATATTTCAAGTGTGGAATTGAAGTTAATTCATAAACCCCACACGCTCTCCCTCCATCTCCTAACTCCTTAATTGGCTGCCCTCCTTTTTAAACCTTTCCCACTCATTCTATATAATAAATCCACAAATTCATCGATACAGACAAAATCACCACTATTATCTCAAATCTTTTTTTTTTTTCATATTATTATTTCTGTAATTAATGATACATCATTGTTATGATTTTATCCATTATAAATCTACTTTTATAGATCTGATTCATTTAAAGATTGTGGTCATCTTAATAGTAATTATAACATTTTGATATTTGAAGAGATGTGTCTATTTATTTAATTAGATCTTTGTACTCCAAAACTTTGTCTATCAATTTTCTCTTATTAATCAGTTTAATTGATGTAATTTCTATTTATTGAATTAAATTCATCTTTGTGGAATTAAAGTTGAATAATTTGAAAACTTTGTTTTTTGGCCTTTAACAGTTGCTCTGCTATCAATTTTTTCTTATTAATCGGTTTAATTGATGTAATTTCTTTCTATTAAATTAAATTCATCTTTGTGGAATTAAAGTTGAATAATGTGAAAACTTTTTTTTTTTGCCCTTTAACAATTGCTCAGCTATCGAAAATCTTTATATTGATATAAGTATCTAACAAATGGGAACAGCCACTAATACTATTTAAAGATTAGCAGAGCGATAGTACAATAGGCTGTGTGAGATTCAAATTACAAAAAAGACTTCCAGTTGATATTAAAGGGTATTTATGCTCTTGAATATTATAGATGTTTGCATTTAGCTTATGAAGAGGAAAAGACATTCAAATGATTGTGTTGGTTATTATCTTCTGTACTTCAATGTGTTTTACACACTCATGAAAAACTGGGATCTTAGTGCATCAACTCTATATACATTTGAGAAAGTTTTTGACCATATCATTCCATCCCACAAGCTATTGCTCCTTCGTTCTGCTAGATTACATCCTATAAGATGTCTCAACTTTGAGGTGATCACTTTTCTTAAATATTAGTCTCATTTTTGGTGGACCCTTTTACATATTGCGAACTCTTGAGGGCATCTTCAATACCTTCGATGTCAACACATAAGTTTCTAGCCCAACAACCGTAACTTCAGTAGCAAATCAAGTGTTATTTTAAGTACTTTTCTTTGTTTGTTGTACCATTATAAAATTCTTACAGACAAAAGTGCTTGAGGTAGTTCTTAGTCTCTACATTTACATATACAAACTATAAAGCATTGCAGTTCCGAATTTATGACGTCGTACAAACATGTAATTACCTGAAAGACATCGATATAAAGCCCGTGTTAGGAACAACATAGTTGAATCTTTTTATCGGTATCATTTAGATAAACTATAAAATTCTAACATCGTACAAACATATAATGACTTGGATGACAATTACATGAATAAAGCGGCCGGGGTTAGTAACTAGTGGATTTTTTTACGGTCCCATTCTTATTTTTTATGGGATTAGTATCGCTATCTATTTTATCTTTAATTTGTACTTTTTTAAAATCTAAATTAGTAAATAAATTTTGAATTCAATTGTTTAGATTTTAAAACATGTAAATGAACAATAAGATGAATAACGTGATCAATTCCATTAAAATGATAGATGAAATCATAAAATTTTAACTTTTCAAATCATACCGAGGATTTTCTTTTAAATCATAAACCGTTTTCTTAAGACAACATACTTTGTTCTTCTAATTCCCCGTAGTAACATTCTCTGAAGGTTGTTCCAATCGAACGGTTTTATACAATTCCTTGGAGTTATATAAACACACATCAAAAATAGCAAATGGGGGCTGATTTTTTCTATTTGTCGATTAATGGGCTTAGAGAGCAGAGAGGATAAGACAACCCCTTGACCCAAAAGGGAAAGCCCTTGGACCTCATTGTCCTACAAGCTGGTCACTGTACACCATTACTAGACCGCGATGCCACCAAACAATTTGGTTTCACTCCCTCTGGCTTTCGAGCGAAGGTGGAAAGCTCTAGCTAGCAGCTTCTGTACAGGAAAGATTGGATGTTTTGGTTGGTTGGGAAGGTCAAAACTCGAAAGGTCTTTACTTCTGCACAAGCAAATATCAAATCTGAGTGGAAAGACAAAGAAGTACGTATTTTGCCCTCATTGCTGTGCTTTTGGTAAACGACTCAAGAAAGATTACAGAGAGAATAATATGCTCAGATAAACATTTGAAGGTTATTATTTATTTATTTTTCGTATATATAGATGGTGATATTAAGGAATTCATATATGCTATGCATTGTTACCTCTAGCACAATACCACCAGTGGAAATGAACATGTATAATAGAGAGACAGATTTATATGATACGTAGAACTTGCCACCAAATTCCATTTTAAACACTATAAATAAGGCTTTTGAGTCACTTTAATATGTAACAACTTGCTTCAATATGAGAGAAAAATAACACTACAATGATGTTACAACTAAAGTTATTAAACTTGAACTAGAAAGTTGGCATATAAGTGAGAAGGGGTTAAGGGTAGAGAGGATCAATCGAGGTTGAATCGAAATTGAATTAAAATCAGTATAAATATTATAATATAAATCATATTTATTTATAAAATAATAAAAATTACTTATATTCTTGAGAATTAAAAGTTGAGAGTTTTTTACAACTTAATTTTTCCTTTTCTTTGATCTACATTTTTTTTAACAAATTAGTTTACTTTCTAAAAAAAAACAAGAGAAAATAAAATATTTTAATCATGAAAAACTTGGTGAGTTCTTATGAAAACCATATTGGATTGGTTGAGTCAATTGGTCAAAGCAAGATTACTGTTCATAGGGGTTAAAGGAATTACCTATACCAATTTTAGAGAGGTCAAGTTCAACTAAGTTGAACTGAATGAGTCAATCTAGGTTTGACAATACTAGTTATAACAAATAAAAGATCAAATGCTTAACTCCTAACTAAAACTTGGAAAACATAACAATTATAATAGCAAAACCAATCACCTAGTGCCACATTTGGTAAATAAAAATAATCTTAAATAAAATGGAATTAGGATTGGATTCCTATGTTTGAAGATACTTATGGAATGGAATGTGTATTTAAAAGTATTGTCAAAAACACTCCTAATTATTAGATGTTATGATTAATCTAGAGGTTAAATAAGCAATTTTAATAAATGACAATTAATAAAGATAGAATCAAATTACCCTCTAAAGCCAAGATCACCAATTTTAAAGAATCATGATTCCACATTCCAAAAATACTTCCTAATATGGGAGAGGAAATTGAATTTAAAATTATGATTCTATTTCAAGATCATTCTTACATACCAAATATGACATAAGTAAAACATCATATAATCTACAATTATTAATCCACCTAAGTCCTTAATTTTTCGAGGATGAAAAGTCTTGTTGGAACAAGGATAAATATCCCAAAGTGGAAAACATCAAATAAAATAAAAAGTTGTTTTATCAAATAAATAAAAAAGAATTCATCAACATAATTAACAAAGATATACCAAAAAATTATTTAAGATGAACATTTTTCCATGTAATAGGATACCCATTAGTCAATATAAATTAAAAAGTACACAAAATTAAAAGACTTCTTAAGATAAACCTTTGCTTATAGCTTATCTAAAGCTCTATAAATAGACTCTAACCCTTTTTTCTATATATTACATCAATAAGAATTCTCTTATTGCCATAATAAGAAATATCCATAAACAAGTAAGTAACCTCAACTCAAATCCTTTTTAGTGAATTCTTTATTAGGGATTTGAAATCTTCTTTACACTAAAGCCTACATTAAAAAATTGAAGAGATTCTTAATATTTAGTATCAAAAACATTAAAAGTTGAAATAAAAATTGATATTAGACCTAATTCTATAAAAGCAAGATATTATACAAATGAAAAAGAGAAAGACTTGATTTAGAAAATGTTGCTAGTTAGTCCTTGTCACGGGGATCTTAGGGTCTTCCCTAAAAGTTTAGACAGGTTGATAGAGCTTGATTAGCCTACACAAGAAGTAAATGAGAGCTAAGGAGCATCGGAGGTTACTTCAATATGGCCATTTCAACGTGTAAGTTAATTTGGAGAACGTAGCACCAACTTTCAAGGGAGAGATTTTTAGGGTTTTTATGATAGCCTTCCCTTTCTAGTACTTGAAGTTGTTTAAGAGTTTATATAGGAGGGTAGGCAAGTTATGATTAGCTGGATCTTACTACCTTGCCCTTTATAGTGTTGGTGCCTTCAAGGACAAATCTTATAGAGTTAGAACTTGGTGATTGCATTCTATATGCCTTACCTGTCCTCTTTTATTAATTATACTAAATGTACCTTGAAAGTTACACTTTGGCATGCAAGCCTATGGCATAAATGAATTATTGATAACAAGGTTAACAATATAATTCCTACTAAATTAGAGGTTTGAGCTAAGACAAACTTATTGAATGGCACACTAATTTAAAGTTATAGATGGATTATGCTTTTAATGGCATGACAATAGGTGATAAACTTGATGTGAGATACTTTGTCAACAATGGTGAATAGAGTTGACCCTTTAAATTATTTGTTGTAGATGATGGGATTGTAGGCCTTGTCATATTATTTGTAGTGGACGGGCCTGCCAGCCTAGTGTATTTTTGTTTTAGGTTATCTAGAAAGTAGAGAATGAGTTATTTGTTAGGCTTAATTTATTTTTGTTATAGGTCATCTAGAAAGTAGAGAATGAGTTATTTGTTATGTTACCATGAATTTAATTAGAATTATAGCATTCATGATTATTGTTTATTGCATTTAGTTAATATAGACTATGTGCTTGGCTTAGTTTTCATTTGTGTATGCTAATGTAGTATAGTACCTTTTAGGCTTTTTGCTTGCCCTATTTAGAGAATTTTTTTTCAAATAAAATAAAATTTGCATTGAAGACTTGAAAAGTGTAGAAAAAAAAATTACATATTTCTATTTGAATAAGATTTAATGTGGTAGACTAACCATATCCATTTGATTTGAGGCATGATAATTAACATAAGAAAAAAGTGAATATTTCCAAACGCATATCAACATACATGAAAGAGAAGCCAAATAGGATAAACATCACAAAACATCGAAGAAGGCATATGGCCATGTTTTCCCTTTGCTACACCATTATGCTTAGATCCATGTGTAGAAGAATTTGAGTACCAAATATTGCAAAGTTGAACAATATCCTATTGTATGTACTCTTATCAATAAGAACACATATATTAGTGGAAAAATTGCATGTTTCATGAAAAAAGAGTTAATAATATCAAGGAACTCTAATAAGAATGAGAAGGGATGAAGCGCAATCCAGTAGGAATTGAATCGGGGTTAATAAGAATACCAAAATGAAATATGTATTTATATATAAAGTAATAAAATTATATATTTTTTTTTAATTTTTGAAAGTCAAGAGCTTTTTAGAGTTTACTTTTTATTTTTTCTTTGATCAATATTTATTTTTTTAGTAAATTGGTACATTCTTTGGAAAAAATAAAAGAAAATAGCATATTTCCGCTAGAAAAATCCATTTAGGTTGGGTTAACTAAGGTGGTTGTTAGTGAAGGTCAGATGGGTTACTATTAGTAAAGGTCATAAGGGTGATCTGATTGATTTTATGGCTAAGTCAAGTCTAATTGGACTGGACAAGTCAACTAGGTCTAACAAGACTGGGTAAATTAAGTTAGTCTATAATAGTCATTATAGAAGATGAATAATAATATTAAAAATGAAAAATAAAAAAAATTCTTAAACTTGTTTTCATGGAGCCATTCAACTTCTTTTTCCTATTTGAGTTTTACTTTAATAAAAGTAAGATATTCTTCCTTATGCTCCATTTAAGTCTTTTATTAAAAGTTATTGAAGTGACATTATAGATCATAAACACTTTTGATGAAAGTAATAAGCTTTTTCCTTTGATATGGCTCGACGAGGACTCTAAACATCTAAATAAACTTATTGAAAAATGAAAAACTACAAACTTCAACATGAGCTAGAAATGAGAAGAATGACAATTTTTTTCCCTAACTTACATGACTCGAACTCTAATGCAGACATAAACAATTGAAAAGGAGTAACCTCTTGTAGTTTCACAAATGTAGATGTCCTAATTTACATTGTCACAGTAAATGAGAACTAATAGTTGACACCCATGATATGGTGTAATGTAACGTTTTGAAAGAGTTGTAACTCTTCATCAACATGTATGATGGATTGCATCCTATATAATTATGAAATGATGTGACTTATCTAAAGGATATATATGAAGGGTTGTGTTATTTTAGGAAAAGCATCTTATATTTTATAAATAAAGAAGTCCATTGAATGGTCTTAGGGGTTTTGCCAATTTGATAAAAGGACTCTTAAGAGAAATTGTGAGAGTATAATGCCTTAGGCTTAAGGCATTACAGACTATCATGTGTCCCTAGCAATTTATTGATAAGTTAAGCAAAAGGAGTAGGTAAATTTTCTAAAATTTCATAAATAACTTTATAACTCTCATTCAATAAATCTCAAAGTAACTAAAAGTCATAATTAAATCTCTTGAAGTATTGTAACTGAAATGAACTTGAAAAAAGTAAACTTTCATATTGTAAATGAGATAACAAAGCTCTCTAACAAGAAGTTAATTTAATATCTCTTGCTAGCTGATCACATCTCATCATGATAGTAGTAATAAAATTTTCCAATATCTTTATCCTAGTAATAGAAATACACTTCCCCATTCTTAACATAATTTACTTGTTTATCTAAAGTTCCCACAGTGAAAAAGAAAGTGGAATGAGCTAATGCCTAGAAAGGAAACCTACAAACATAAGTGTATATCATGCAGCAATCAATATAACACAGGTAATAATGTAACAAGAATAAATCAAACAACAAGTTATTATCTATTTAATTAAGTCAACAGTCAACATAACTCAGGATCACTAGCAATTGGTTTTACGACCATGACTTCAACACATTCGATACTTTAAATTCTTCCTAGGGTTTGTTTTTCTTGATTAACTAATGACATGGAATACTTAGGTTTGTTGCAAATCAATCAAACAAAACAAAATAAACAACAAAGTACATACCTTGCACAAAGCAATTACAACTCGCACTATACAAAAACTTAATTATAATGCCTAGATTAAACGCATATGCATAAGACAACAAATCTAATTAAGATAATAACATCAAACTTAATCTTTATAATACCACAGATTAGGATAACTCTCACCAGGTTAGGGTTTAGACCTTGCTTTAACTTTTGCATCGTGATCTTCTTAAACAATGCATTTTCACAATTTTAAAACAACTCCTAACGTTAAGAAATCTCAAAATCTTTTAACCAAAACAAGTGAAATCACTTCATAATAGCTTACCTTAGCATTGTTCTTATTGTGCTCTTAGAGAGGGTTCTACAAAACAATAGGCCAAGAATGTAAGCCCTAGGGTTTTGGAAAAGGCTTTTATACTTAAGGGTGGAAAAGACTACCTTACCCTTCTTAAAAGTATATTATTACTTTTCCTTCCTTGTACTTTAACTTATTAATTTCTTTACTTTATTCTTTTTATTTATTTGTTTTTCTAGAGTGTCACATATTCCCCCCTTTAAAGAACTTTTGTCCTCAAAAGTTTACCTAACTCAATGAACAGCTTACGGGACTTATTCCTTATGTCCACCTCTAACTCCTAAGTAGCTTCCCGTTTTGGTTGGTTATTCCATTGTACCTTAGCTTTTGTACCTTCTTATCTATTATCTTAGTTGGCCTTCTTGTAACGATCATGTTAAGTTGCACTTCAGGTGTCTCTAGCTCAACCTCTTATTCTTCATTTGGTTTGAACTTCTTCAATATGGAAACATGGAATAAATTATGTACTCCTACCAATTGAGGTCATAATTTTAATTGATATGCTACATCACTAATTCATTCTTGAACTACATAAGGATCGATATACTTAGGATTTAGGTTCCCCCTTAGGCTAAATCGAACCACTCCTTTCATAGGAGAGATTTTCAATAACACTTGATCGTCAACTTAGATTCTAAGGGTTTTTGCCTTTTATCTACACATCACTTTTAGAGACTTTGAGCTACCAACATCTTCTGCCTAATAATTCTCATTTTATTCTCTACCTCTTATATAAGTTCTAACCCCACCACTTGTCTTTTACCTACTTCATCTCAATATAATGGTGACCTATACTTTCTTCCATATAGAGTTTCATAAGGTGCCATATTGATAGTTTCCTTATAGCTATTATTGTAGGTAAACTTTGCTAGGTTTAGGTACTTATCCTTACCGCCTCCGAAGTCTAAGGTATAGGTTCTTAACATAACTTCTAAAATCTAAATTGTCCTTTCAAATTGCCCATCCATCTGTGGGTGGGATGTTGTGCTAAACTAGAGTTTTGTTCTTGAGGTTTTTTGCAAACTTTTCTAAAATTTGCTCACAAACTTGATATCTCTATCAGAGGTCATAGTCATTGGAATCCAATGTAACCTCACTATTTTCTAAATGTATAACTTTGATAACCTCCCTAATTTGTACTTCTCATTGATCGGTATGAAATGAGCAATTTTTGTCAGTTTATCCACCATTACCCATATTGCATTATGCTTTCTTTTAGTTTTAAGGAGGTGTATGATGAAGTCCATAGTAACATGCTCAACTTTGACTAATTAATAGGTGGGACACTTAGAAATATATTGTATAATCTCTTTCTTCATGTAGTTCCACTAGTAATGCTCCTCGAAGTCCTTATATATCTTTGTACTACCCTAAGTGTAGAGTATAACCTGAATACTGAGCTTCTCTAAGCAATTACCTCTTTAGCTCTAGACCTACTAGCATGTAAAGCCTATTCCCAAATCTAAGCACTCCCTTTAGATCTACAATAAACTTGGCTGCTTTATGTTGCACCACCTTACTCTTGATCTCATGTATCTTTGCATCTTCCATCTAAGCCACTTTCAACCTGTTAGTTAAGGTGGGTTGATTGCGTAAAGTTGCTAGATGTGCCCTTACCTCTTGTGTCACTATCTCCAATTCCAATCTTCTCATGTCCTCTAGCAAGGGTCTTTGTGTAGTGATCAAGGTTGCTACACTTCCCTATTTATTCATGCTTAGCACATTTGTTGGCACATTCGCCTTCCAAAGGTAATATTGAATGTCTATGTCAATATTTTTCTTAAGTTCTAACCACTTCCTTTGTCCATATTTAGCTCCTTTTAGGTGAAAAAGTACTTTAAACTTTTGTGGTCAATGAAGATTTTGCACTTCTCACTGTACAAATAATGTCTCCATTGCTTAAGTGCCAAGACAACTGCTACCAACTTTGGGTCATCAGTTGGATAATTCTTTTCATATGGTTTTAGCTAATAAGAAGCATAGATTACCAACCTTCCATCTTAGATAAGCACACAGCCTAACCCTTGATCTGAAGCATCACTATATATCACAAACTCTTCACCACTTTAGGGTATTGTTAACATTAGAGTCGTTATAAGTCTTCTCTTCAACTCCCAAAAGCTAACTTTACACTTGTCATCCCACTCAAACTTTACTCCTTTTTATGTTAATTTTGTTAATGGAGTTGTTAGTCTAGAAAACCCTTCAAAAAACTTTTTGTAATACCTTACTAACCCTAGAAAACTCTTGATCTTTATAACTATCTTTGGTATAGGCCAATTAAACACCACTTTGATCTTCTCTAGGTCTATTGCCAATCCATCTTCGTTGACAATGTGTCATAGAAAAGAAACTTGCTTTAACCAAAACTTACACTTAGAAAACTTGGCATAGAGCATTTTTGTTCGTAGTTTGTTCAACACTTGCCTCAAGTGCTCTTTATGTTCTTCTTCAATTCTAGAGTAAACCAAAATATCATCGATAAATAACAGTACTAAAGTGCCTAAGAGCTTAGTAATCATTATGGCTTACTATAGAGAGTAGTAACTAAGCAAGTCCTTTGAGATATCGAAGAAAGGAGGGTAGAAAGGTCAGTAAATGCAATAGCTTTTATGAAACTACTTAAAAGATATGATGCACCAACAAACATGACACGACTTAACACTTACTTGATATGACTCAAAAGCTAATGCTAAGGTCTACTCACCACTAATCTCGAGTAACTTTGCAATATTAGATAAGAGTGTAGAGGAAAATATACTTAGAGAGGGATATCTTATGAGAACAAGAATATTCACTAAGTGTAAGGTATATGATAATTGCAGCTATAGTAAAAGGACTATTTATAGTAAGTCTTTTAAGGCAATAATACCAAAATGGAAAATTACATGAAAGAGAATGAAGAAAGAGATTCCTAGTATGTATGAAAAAGGGTAAATAAGACAAATGATGAAAAGGAATATAGTACAAATGTCAGAAAAGTAATGGACAGGTGATAGCCTATCAATGGGTTCGTATTGGAGAATCTTGAGGCATTATGTATGCTTAGAATGAGTGTAGCTACAGTTGGGGACTAGTACTTTGGGTTATCAAGACAAATAAAGGATGTTGCTATTTAGTAGGTCGAATGAGTAAAGCTCAGCACATGGTGGCCTCGGTCTTAGAACTTGGCTGGTTACCCTTAACACTTATCATTCTTATAGATTAGGAGAGTAAGGCTTGGCACTTGGTAAGACGACTTAGGTACTTGAGGGGTTGGTGGCTAGACAAGGGTCAGAGCAGAGCATAGTGAGTTCGAGTTGGGATCTTAAGGAGTTTACCCATAACTCTTCCATATATAAGAGCTGATCCTCGGTAGGCTAATGTGAGAGTATCCTCTTTGTGAAAGATTGTAGGCCTTTGACAATCCATCAGTTTCTCGAGGTTGTTGAATATTTGCCCTTAAATCTTGGTCTTCTTCTTCTTTTAGTACATAGGGTATCAAGTTAGCGACGTTGAAAGTAAGAGATACTCTGCATCTTTTGGGTAGCTTTAGTTCATAAGTTTTGTCATTGACATGCTAGATGATCTTAAAAGGTCCATCTAACAAAGCAGATAACTTATTTGCCCTCTTCCCTCGAAATAGGTCCTTGTTGAGGTAGATTCAAACAAAGTCTCCAAGATTGTAAATGACTTGCCTTCTTCCTTGACTTCCTTGTTCTCTTTGTCGGGTTGTAGTCTTGGCTAGTTGCTTGACAACCTTCTAATGCAGTTTTTTGAAACTCTTTGGCACTTTGTAAGCCTGATTAAGTTTTCCTTAGGAGATTAGGCTGATAACTATGTCTACGGGTAAGTTTAGGTTATGTCTATAGACAACCTTGAAAGGTGACCTTCATGTTACGCTATGAGTGGAGCAGCTGTAAGCAAACTCGATGATGGGAAGGCATAGATCCCAATCATGTAGATTCTTCCCAATAATAGCTTGAAGGAGGTTGCTTACTATTTTGTTCACAACTTTTGTTTGGCCATCTATCTATAGGTGGTAAGAAATGTTGAACATGAGTTTAGTACCGAGCTTCTTCTAAAGCATTCACTAAAAGAAGCTTGTGAACTTTAAATCATGATAAAAAAACAATGCTTCTTGGTACTCCATGTAGCCATACAATCTCTTGCAAAAAGAGGTTTGCAATAAATAAAGCATCATTAGTTTTGTAGCAAGGAATGAAGTGGCTCATCTTGTTTAATCAATTAGACACAATGCTTCTTCCATTGCATTTGCCAAAAGAAGCTTGTGAACTTTGAATCGCGATGAGATATAATGCTTCTTAGTACTCCGTGTAGCTGCATGATCTCCTATAAAAAGAGGTTAATAACAAATAATGCATCATTGGTTTTGTGGCAAGGAATGAAGTGGCTTATCTTGCTGAACCGATTAACCACTACCATAATAGAATCATGTCTCTACGGTGTTTTAGGTAGGTTGAGCATGAAATACATGCTTTAGATTGGTCCATAGCCGTTTGGGTATGGGCAAAGGTATATATTCTCCATATGGCTCCTTTCTTCCCATAGCTTGTTTGCTCACCAAAGCAGTCGGCTAAGCCTCTAACATGGGCTTCTTAGATAAGTAATTCTCTAGTAGAACCACTTGGTACATAGATTTTCCTTCCTTTCATAAGAAAACCTTAGCTCAAACATAACCCGTCCACTACTTCTCCTATGTTGCATTTGGCTGCTAACGGTCTAAAATATGGATCATACTCATACTTATTAGGCAGTGTGCCAAACTTAAGTTTCTTAGCCTGCAAAGTGGTAGTAAGAACATGTCGACGAGCAAGTGTGTTGGCCATGGTGGTGTTGGTACTCCCCTTCTTATATTTGATGACATAGTAGAAAGTCTCTAAGTATTAAATGTACTTGGCATGGTGCCAAGAAAGTTTTTGTTGTCCTATGAGATGTTGAGAGATTTATGGTCCATGCAGATAATAAATTCTCTCGATAGTAAGTAATGTTGTCATTTCTGAAGTGCACGGACAAGGGCATAAAACTCCTTGTCATATGCTAAGTAATTTAGTCTGGCACCTCTAAGTTTCTCATTGAAGTATGTGTAGAAGTAGGGTTCTAAATAGTATTGTCACGTAGAAGCTGCATAAAAGTTGTGCTATAATGTGACCTTAGAGGAGTAACATGTGAATGACACTTATAGGGAGGACTTAGAGAAAAAATGGCTGGGAGGAGAAATAGGTAGTTTCAATAGCTCAAGCACACTTGTGATATTGGGAGCTATTGAGCAGCAACCTTACTATTCATAATTGAATGTTAAATTGTTCTTTACTTGAGAGCTGTTTTAATCTTTGTGAGCAAAGAATTCAGAAGATAGTATCGTTTCTTTGATCTTTAGAGCATTTGAATTCCCCATTGAAAAGGCATGCTAGGTATTTATATACTCTTGGGTTTGATAGTAGCCATCAGATCATACTAATGATCAACGACCGAGATTTAACTTGCTCATTCAAGATTATCTTGATGACCTTACTATTGGCCTAAGGTTAGTAGCCTACCTTATTGAGTGTGCGAGCCTATTTGATAGAGGTTGAGAGTGGATAGACCGATCCACAATCTTTATTTCAAGCCAATGAAGCCAAATCTCCTTAAGTTATCCCAATTACACATCAGACTCCTTAAGCCCTATCACTTAGCCTAAGGAGTTAAGTCCAAATAAATAATACATTAATCATAGGTTTAGGCCAATACAAAATTAACCTTTTACAGTATGTAATTGGTCAGCACTCTTGCATGGGAATAGCTCTAATGCTGACTCTAGATGTGTCATGCTCTAGTTTAAAAACTTTCTTGAAGTCGGGCAAGATGAGTACTGGGGCTGAAGTTAGCTTGGACTTAATCTCATCAAAATTATTCTGACCTTTCTTAGACCATTTGAATAAAAGTTTTTCCTAGTCAACTCGGTTAGTAGGCAATTATGAAACTGAAATTCTAAATAAATCTTCAATAAAACAAAGCTAGACCATGGAAAAACTCCTTACCTTGGCAGCACTAATTGTCGTTGGCTAACTTTGTCATTATCAACTTTGATACCTCCCTTAGAAACAACAAAACTAAGGAGTACTACCTTACTCTGATAGAATACCCACTTCTTTAAATTGCTAAATAAGCGTTTGGCATGGAGGGTATCAAATACAGATCTCAAGTACGTAACATGAGAGATGAGGTGGGCATTATATACCAAAATATCATCAAAGTAGACAATAACACACTTACTAATCAATGTTCTCAAAACATGATTCATGAATCATATAAAAGTGCTCGGTGCATGGATAAGACCAAATAGCATCACTATCGATTCGAATAGACTGTCTTTTATTTTGAAGTAGTTTTCCACTCATCTTCTAGTCTCATTTTGATCTAGTAGTAGTCGCTCTTTAGGTTAATCTTTGAAAAGATTCACGTACTATGCAACTCATCGAGCATATTATCCAATCAAAGGATCGGATATCAATACTTGATAGTTTGATTGCTTAACTATTGATATGCAACCTCCATGAACCATCCTTCTATGGCACTAGGACAACTGGCATGGTACTCAAGCTTATGCTCTCTCGAACATATCTACAATCGTTTAACTTATTAACTTATTTCTTCAACTCAGCAACTTACTTAAGGTTAAGCCTATAGGTAGGTTGGTTAAGTAGAACAACTTTAAGCTAAAGGTTAATATAATGCTCTATACCTATTACAGTTGGTAAAACTCTTAGCATCTCAATAGGAAACAGGTTGGCATTCTCCTATAGTAATGTTTACACCTCAATAGGAAAGGTTTTGGCTTTTCTCAACTCTAGAAGTTTCTTAACTAATAAGAGCACACACTCTTCTGTCTTGACATCTCTAGAAAATGGGGCTTAGGAAATCACTAAGGACTTCCTCTATAATGATATAGAAATCTTCTCTTATGACTCTTGAACTTCTTTGGGGCTCATTGGGGTTAATATAATCTTCTTCCTATCCTTCTGGAACATGTAGGTGTTCTTATAGCCATCATGCGGTACCTTCAAATCAAATAGCTAGGGTTAGCTAAGTAATATGTGTGAGGCACACATGGGTAAGACGTTACACAGCGCCTCGTACTTGCATCTATCTTTAATAATTGACACTTTAACTTGCTTAGCAATAGGTAGACTTTCCTTCTCATTTAGCTAACGAATCTTGTACTATTGAAGGTGAGGGTAAGTTGGTAATTTTAGGGCCTTCACTACTCCTTGAGCTATTACATTAGTATAACTACCTCCATCAATAATCAAAGCACATAGCTTGCCATTCACTTGGCAGTTTGTATGGAAGAGGTTTTCCTTCTACTCATTCTTATTAGAGATGAAGGTATTGAGAGATCATCTTACAACTATATAGTACTCAACTCCCATTTTAGGTAGGGTCCGGCATCTGAGTCTTTTGGAAATTTGTTTAATAAGTGATTAACTTCTACCTCTTCTTCAGCTTCACTAGTACTTTCCGCCTTAAACTTGGGTTGTCTCCCTTGATGGTCATGATACATCGGTTTGAGCATTAACTAGCTACATGTCCAAAACCAAAACACTTGAAGCACTTAATCTCTCTAGTCTTCCATCTCGGGCTTTGACCCTGATCCTTCTTAACCTCAGGTTCCTTAGCCTTACTCTTGCTTCATCCATCATCAAGGCTACTCGACATTTGACTCCGACAATCTCCTTCAAAATTATATTAAGCTTGGTCATATCTAAGTCAGCTTAGCATACCAGCTCTTCTCGACAAGCTAGGTTAGTTACTCTATACTCGGTTAATTTGATTTCGCCTCTACCTTTTGACCTTCTATGTTACTCGAATGGTCTCATCTAGAGTCCTAAGCTTCTATACTTCTACTATGTTACCAATTTCAGTCCTTAGCCTAGAAATGAATCGCATTATAGTTTAGGCCTTAGGTTCGTCAACATCACATCTGATCATTAGTAATTGGAACTCTCAGACATATTTATCCACTAATTTGCTACCTTGTCTTAGGCCTTAGAGACTTTGAAAGTGTCTTGCTTGTAGTGTTTGTGAACAAACTTACCCCTCAAAACTCTCTTTATCTTATTCCATGTCCGAACTTCTTGTCGAGCTCTTTGACGTACATTCTACAATTTCTTCCACTACATTGTTGCATACCTAAAAAATTATAATGTAGCCACTCAAATATAAATAACTTCCTCATAATCATAAATGTCGAATATATTTTCAATTTTTTCCTCCTAATCCAAGTAGTTATCAACATTACCAGACCCATAAAAGCTCGGAATTTTCACTTTAAGATGCTTGGCTCCTCTAGGAGCACAGAACTCGCGTTCTTCTAACCTATCATACTGCTCTTCCTCCTCTTACTTCCTAACTTCATCCAACTCAAGTCTCCTTTTCGTAACCTTTTCAGCATGATGGGGTAGAGTTGGTTTCACATTCATAACTTCGGGTGCCCAATGTTCACCCAAATGTCTTCTCAACCTACCTCTCACTTCTTAGCCTTATTCAACAACTCCTCTCTCTTGTAGCTTAGTCTCCATCACCCCTGGCACATAAATAACTAGATTGGCTACAACAGCAGCAATGTCTTGTATATACTCCTTGCATATTGATGATAGATATGATGCACCAATGCTTCATATGAGCTCGAGTCGCACTTGATAAGATGCATAAGTGTGGTCAAAGGTCACTTGCCATTAGTCTACACTCAATAGGCTAAATAAGAGTAGTCTAGAGCAAGAAACACTTAGCTCACGGTAGTGTGTTTGAATATTAAGTTATATATTGAATGTTGTAGCCATTACAATATATAAGTATTTATCTATCCCAATTAGGGTAAATCTTAGGTTATAGTAAATTATAAAAAGAGGATTCTTACTAGTAAAGGAAAGAGAATTATTAACAAGGGTAATGTTGTCAATAGGCAAAAAGAATAGTCAGTAATAGAAAAGCACAATATGGATGTTAGGAAAAGACAGTGTATGTATTAGCTGTTTATTTAATGGTCCTAATGACACTATTGGCTGAGTAGAGCAAGTTTTGAACAAGTTAGGTTAACGTCGACAAGTTGGCAGCTCATATATTTGAGATTGGGAAAGGCTTAGTTTAGGCGGTGGCTCATTGTTAAGTTGGCCTTGGGAGGCTGACTCTAAAGAATTGTTAGCTTGGCCATAGTATAGATTAGGTTGGCAGTAGTTTAGTTTGATACTTGGATAGGTGTGTTGTGGAGAGGTTAGTTTAACACATCGGCTAGTTACTTCGATAGCTTCTTGGATGATGTAGAGAGTAAAGTAACTTGATAGGTCGAATTGGGGAATGCATTGCTCCTTGACATTCAACTTACCTCGGATAGCTTAGTGAACCATCTAAGTAAGTCCTTGAGCTTGGGAGTGCATAATTGGACTATGATCCCTATCATCCCCTCCAGGCTGTTAGAGATTTAGGATGAAATTTAGCTTAGCTCCATGTTGCTTGTCTTCAAGATTATACGGGTGAAGATCGGCAATGATAAAGGAGTTTGAGACTCCGTACTCTTCAGGTAGTTCAATCTTATAGGCATTAAGATTGATCTTTTCAAGCACTTTGAAGGGTCTATCGACCTTAGAAGATAACTTGCTCTTCCTTAGTTAGGGAACTGTTCCTTGCTAAGGAGGATCTAGACTGGATCACCTAGTTGAAATTCTCTTTAATTCCATCTTTGGCTTCGTCTCTTAAGCTTGGTAATAGCTCGACTTAATTGTTCTATGACCTTCTGGTACATGGCTCTAGTAGCCTCGACTCTTTTTGCAGCTACTTGGTCATCATTTGGGCTTAAAAGGGGTGTTTGGTCCATTGGGAGCTTAGGATTGAACCCATAAGTAACGTCAAATGGAGACATTTTTGTTACATTGTAGGCAGTCCTAATGTAGGTGAACTCTATGATCGGTAGATATAGATCCCAATCAACTATGTTTCAACTAACGGAAACCTATGGTAATGTTCCTACTGTTCTATTGATAACCTTAGTTTGTCTGTTCATTTGTGGATGACGAGACGTACTGTACAATAGCTTAGTTCCTATGCATCTTCATAATGTTTTCTAAAAGTGGCTCATGAACTTTAGGTTCTTGCCTGAAATAATGATTCTAGGCACTCCGTAAAGCTTGACTACTTCCTGCAAGAAATGAAAAGAAATAGTCGAAGCATAGTTAGTTTTTATATAGGGCATGAAGTGTACCAACTTATTGTATTAATCCATGACCACCATTATGAAGTCCTTCCCTTGGGATGTCCTCAACAATCCCAACATAAAGTCTATACTCAACTCAGACCAAGGTTTAGTCGGAATAGGTAAGGGTAAATAGTGCCCTTGTTTAGCTCGACTTGGCTCGACTCTTCGCTTTTCTATAGGTAACATACCTTTCCAACATAGATTGGACGTCTCTCATTATTCTTGGCCAAAAGAATCTTGAGGATAGTACCTCATAAGTGCAATACTAGACAAAGTGTCTTGATAATCCTCCTCTATGCACCCGTGCACTAACAATTCTCTCATGGAATAGGTTAGGATACATAATCTCCTCTTCCTAAACAAGTATCCATCCTCCCTATGATAGTTATCAAATGTCCATCCTTCCTTACACTTGGTATAGATGGTACCAAAATGTGTATTCTCTACATATAAATCCTTTATCATTGAAAAACCAAGCAACCTAGTCTATAGCTTAGTCAGGAGAGAATGTCATCTCGATAGGGCGTTGACTACTACATTATTCTTCTCATTCTTATACTTTACGACCTAAGAAAATCTCTCCATAAACTCAGCCTATTTGGCTTGTCTTGAAGACAACTTAGGTTAGCTCTTCAAATATCTCGAGGATTTATTATTAGAATAGATCACAAATTCCTTGGGCTACAGATAGTGTTGCTACATAGTTAGGGCTCAGATCAAGGAATAAAACTCCTTATCATAAATAGAATAGTTGAGCGTAGCTCCTCTGAGTTTTTCATTAAAGTAAGCAATAGGATAGCCTTCTTACATTAGCATGGCACTTGTACCTAGTTTGGATGTATCACACTCTACTTTAAATACTTTGTCAAAGCTTGGTAGAGCTAAGATAAGGTCTATAGTCAACTTCTTCTTCACCTCCTCAAAACACCTTTGCTCCTCTCCTTATCTAAACTCAACATTTTTCTTCGACACTTTAGTGAGTAGGGCTACGATCGTACTAAAATTCTTTATAAGTTTGTGATAGAAAGATGTTAGGCTATGGAAACTTCTCACATAGGCTGAAGTGGTCAGTATGGGCCATTTAGTGATCTCTCTTATCTTCTCATCATCGACCTATGTTCCTCCACCACTTACATCAAACCTTAGGAAGATTACTTCAGGTCGACAAAAGTCACACTTCTTCAAATTGGCATAGAGCCTTTTAGATTGAAGTTTTGGAAAGACTGCTTAGAGATGTTGTTGGTGAGTCTTTGAATCAAGGCTATAGACTAAGATGTCATCAAAATAAACCACCACAAATTTACCTATTAGTTCTTGGGGCACACAATTCATCAATCGAATAAATGTGCTCAGTGCATTTGATAGTCCAAACGGCATCACAAGCTATTCATACAATCCATGGCATGTTTTGAATGCAGTCTTCCACTCGTCATCCTCATGCATTTAGATTTGATGGTATCCAGAATTGAGATTAATGTTGGAGAATACTCTTACTCCATTAAACTTCTCCAACATATTGTAAACCCCACAAATTTTACATTTTAGACTTACAATCAAATTCGAAGAACCAATAATAATCCCCAAGCTCAATCAAATCAAAGAAATTAAAATTGATGAAATTTTAAATCGAAACCTTAAAAATGAACTCAAGAAACCTTGGAGATAAAGTTTTATAAACCCTAATAGCGTACAAAGACTCTAAACCCCAAACCTTAGAGTTGTAAAACTTTAGATTAAACTTCAAATGTAATGAAAACTCTAAATTAAAACATTTAACTTAAATTATGTAAATTGCATAAACTCGATAACGAATGATGGGAGATATCTACAAATGATAACGATCAATCAAATTAAGTCAATTAAGGTAATAAATTAATGGAATTACTAATTTACCTTAAATGATACATTTTCTCCAAAAGTAATGCTAAAATCGTAAGTATACTTTTAAAGCCCTCAAACCCTCATAAAACCCTAAAACGAGAGAAGCCATAAAACAAATTAGAAACTCTAATTTAGTGTCCAAAGCCCTAATTTAATTAATAAACTCTAATTATATAGCTACATTATTAAGTAATTACTAATAATTCACTAAATTATTAGAACAACCTTAATTTACCTTCTAAAATCATAATTGATTAGTAGCAATCGATTCCAACCCTTAGAAACCCTAAATTAATTAGATAAAATGATCCAATAGGCTTGATTAACTTAATTAAATATGAAACACCCTAAACTATGTCTAACTATGGTCATCTAAATTAGTAAGTAGAGTTGTAAGCTTAAATTGCATTATAATCATCTATATGCATTCATGAATCATAATTAGTAAAAGATAATCACAATTAACTATATAGGATAAGATAATTAGTTGGAAAAAAAAGGGACTACTCATCTTCAGCAGACAAACCATTGCTTCAAATGGCAAAAATCATAAAAGGCAGATTGGTCTCTACTTATGCTTATACCATGCAACCAAGAATGGAAGAGGTTTATTCCCTACTACACCCACTCATAATAAACCCTTTTTTGACCCCTCCATTAACATTTTTACTCCATTTTTACCCCTAGAAATACTCTCTAAACACATAATCCAAAACAAAAGAAAAACAAGAAGGAAGGAAACAAGAATAAGCTTTTTGGACTTGGCTGCACATCCATATGCCTTAAGCCATAACTCCACACCACCACCTCTAAACAATACAAAACCACTTTCATTTGAATCCTCTTTCATCTCCCTTTCTTACCGAAAAACATCCTTCACTAAAAGAGTTTGTTTTGTTTGCCAAAAATAAAGTGAAATGAGACCCTTCGAATTTCCATCGAGGTAAACTTGCACCATTACAACTTTTCTTCAAAATTAAGTTTATGAGCATGGTTCTTAGGCTTAAAAACTAAGGAAAAAATTATTAAAATGCTACTTTATTTTACCATGTTTGCATGCCCATACATATACACTTTCTTAGATTTTTAGTGCAATAAACATATTACATATAACTTTAGGAGCACATAAGTTGTATTAAGATGATAACTTAAAGAAAAGTAAAAGAATCATTATCATCATATTTTCATCCCCATGCTAGGGCCAAAACACATGCATGTATATCCTCACTACATTTTTTATTTCTCATGTTTATTTTGGTAGAAAAGGATTTTAGTTATATTTTAATGGTAGTTTGATGCATGTTTTAGTAAGTTAAGTACATGAAGTGTAGAAAGCTTTAAGAAATCATCTTAAATCACCTCAAACATCTTGAAAAACATGTTGTAAAGTGTTTATCAATGGATTAATCACATGATTAATTAAAGATAATTAGGATTTAAGACTTAATCTTGTAAGATAAGAGGTTAAACAAAGTCTATAGTGAGTAGTTAAGCCTAAAATGGACATTACCTTTAGAAAAACCCACTTGAGACCCTATGAGCCATTAGTATTAGATCTAAAACTCATGATAAAATGGGCCATTTTAATCATTTTAGTAAACTATTAGGCCCATTGGATTGGGATAAAGTCAAAATATGAGCCTTAGGACATGAACTAAGCTTAAATTTAAATAAAAGGCCTACAAACTAAGCCTTGAGCCCACTTAGTCACTCATGACCAGATCTGTAACTTTGTGAAAAGTGGACTAAACTTTAGGGCTAATGATGGACTTGAGTTTAAAAAGGTAAGTAGGATTAGGCCCTAAATTGCAAAATGAGCTTAAAAAGCCTTAAGAAAACCAAAATACAAGCCTACATAATACATGATCAGACTTGAACCTAACTTAAAAAGACTTAAAGGAAGATATTCAAAAGGCCCACTAAAACCTAAGGCTTACTAAATCTTAAGGCCCATCCAAGACATTCGCTATAGGCCCCCAAATGAGTTGAAGCCTTAAACTTAAGAAAAGAGCCCGTTTAAGCCCATAAGAGCAATAGCAAGGCCTAAGATGAAAATTTAAAGTATAAGGTAGAAAAATTTCACTAAAAATACTTAAAAAGATACCCAAAATATCAAGTGCAAGGCCCAAGATAAAAAACTAAGCCTAGAGCCTAAAACTAGGCCCAAACCTTAAAGTGACCAAACTAGCTTTTTGGGTGAACGAACTTATAAGACTCAAAATTAAAACTTGTTGACCCTATAGCCCAAAAATGACCTTACCAAATGAAAGAACACTAAAAAATGATGAAATCAACTATAAGAACATAAAAAAATGGACTTAAAATAAAGAAGTTAGAGCAAAAACAAATTTTAACTATACTCAAGGATTAAGGTGTGCTTCAGTAATTAAGTAGACTTTTAGGTTCTTGAAGAAACCCTCTTCTAATTACTTACATATACATTATTATTATGTTTTAGGTGGCTCGATTTCTAATTCAAGAACCTCGAAGTTCAAAACAAGTAGGCAAGCAGGCCATGTGAGAGAGTTTCGATGAACTGCTACTTGCTTATGTTTGATAATTACTTAATGTTCTATTGCTTACTCTTGTTTGTCTATTGAGAGATTGGTTGTTTTGCATGCCAAAATTCATGTGATCGCCTTATTAAAATTTATACGTTTAATTATTTGGCCAAAATAACCAGATATAACTATCACTTGTCTGTGATCCATTAGTTGTGGACTATGATGTCTATAGCTTTGTCAAGTTTTTGAGAAAGTTACTAAAATACATTTTTGAAATGCTTTACAATTCAAAGAGAGATTTATCAACTTAGTGAGTACTAATAGCAGTCTCTTGTGACATTTTACTTGTTGAGACAAAGCTAGTAGACCACCTTTAATTAATTGATAGCAAGTAGCCTGAGTTAAGACTAGTATGGTTTAGCTCATGGGGCATTGTATGGATTTGTTGATAGTGACCCTGTAGGGCATTGTATTGATTGTTGATAGTGGATAGCTGATAGCCCTAGATGGGGTTCACCTAATTGATTAGTATAGTATTCTCAACTAGGATAATAGTCGAGTTTTGTCCGTTAAGTCGATACACATAGACATCCTTATGTAAGTAAGGTGAAGTGTCTCATATAGTTAAGTACAGGGGATAATCGACGTGTAGATGATGCAAATTTATCCCTTCTATGGTTTTAGAGCCTCATGAATATATTGCTTGCATTTGCTGCATATGCATTTATTTTGTATGTTGCTAAACTGCATGTTTGTTAATAACACTTGATAACTTGCTTAAATGATAGTGACGAGAGATAAACTCATTAAGCTATGGTATGCTTAGCCCCTCAACAGTTCCTTTTTATAGGTAAACAAAAGCTGGGAATGGGCTAAGATCAGAGTATTCCTTTAGCAATTAGATTAGATGGATAAAATCACTTTAGTAAACAATATTAGTTAAGCTAGATCTTTATAATATTTAGTAAACCTTGATGTCATAGAATTTTAATTATCCCATCTTATTGTTTAGTAGATAATTCTAAATCTCTATGGTCTTGGTGGATTGTGTATTATTGGGTTACTCTAGTTGCTTATATAAATAAGTAAATGTAAGTAAAATGAATAAGCACCTGTAGAAACTTAATAGTTAGATCTTTATAACGTCTAACTTGCAAGGCGTTCTTTATATCATTGGTACACATGCGATATGAAGATTTTAGGAAAAACTACCAGGCTCCCTTATAGGGCTTTACACATATCATTAAGCCTTGGTATGAGATGCCTATACTTGATGATGATGCGATTGATTGCTCAGCTATCTATACATATTCTTTATGACCCATCCTTCTTAGGTACCAACAAGGTTGGCACGGCATAGGGGCTTAGGGATTCCTGCACATACCCTTTCATCATCTACTGATCTACCTACCTTTGTAGCTCGGCAACTTATATAGGGTTCAACCTATAGGCAGGCTTGTTCAGTAGTGCAACTCTTGGCTGCAAGTTAATTACATGTTCAATGCCTTGGATGGGAGGTAGAACTTCTAGTAACTCGCTTAGGAACATTAGCAAATTCATCTAATAAGATTTTGACTTCGGCAAGTACCATTCCTTCCTTAGAACTCATCTCTAGTAACCTTCTCACAAATGATAGGTCAGCTATTTGAGTTCCATCTCTCTTTTCAGCTTAGCTCGGGTCATCACCAAAGCCTCTTTCTTTAGGATTCGGCTTAATTAAGTGTACATGATTTTTACTTGCTTGGCAATCATATGGCTCAACTTCACCCTTATGCCCTCCTACTCTAGGGAACATGTATTCCTCTTTCCATTATACATTACAGTTTAATCAAACATTCACAGTCGTTTAAGTGGAATGTGGGACATACTCATGGGTAACACATTATAGAGCACTTTATCTTAATAGTTATTGTCGAGCCTAATTTTTCACCCTCTCAGTTTTTTTTTTTTATAAAATTAAGTCTTCTTTAAACCAATCAGTACTAAACCCTACTTATTTAATACTGATCCTCAACTAGGGTTTAAATAAAACCATTCCTTTTTGTTTTGAAAAACCTTAAGGGGTTGCGGGTTTTTTTCTACCAATTGGGGCCCTCCCTTCACCACCCCCATGGGGATGGTAGGAATTATCTTATCCCATTCGGAAGGATCACAGATCCATTTTGCAAGTTGGTTATTACGAGTAGTTCCTACAAAGGATTGGTGTTAAAGGGGCCCCGTCAACTTTGGAGTTGCCACCCGACTACAATTAGGAAAACCAGCTAAGTTATAACCAATTAGGTGGATTGGTTATAACTTAGCCACTAGTCTAATGATTAAAACTAATTTTAAAAAACGGTTTTTGAAACTAAAGAATCTAGATCTGGGGGTTAAGACTTTTAAACCCTTACGGGTATCATTAACTTTCTAAAATTAGAATTAAACTTAAAAATCAACTTTTTAATTTTGAAAGACAAAACTTGATTATTGGTTACTATAATTGGATAAATGAAATAATCTAAACTAAGGAAAAAGGGAAATTAGTTTTTTTTTTAATTTTTATTGTCACCCCGTTAATACCTATATACCCGTTATTCGGGATCAGACGTGTAAAGTTTTTTTTAATGAAAACTTTAGTCGGTTGAGTTTATTTTAGTTTTTAAAATAGCCGAATTTATGTTTTTACCCATTTTGATTTATTTAAGAAAATTTCTTGAATGGCCCTAAATTGGTTTTTACTTTTAGAAATTCTAATTGATCCTAATTTGAAAAATAGTTGATTTATTTTTATTTTATTTTTGAAAAATCAATTTTCTAAGTGACGAAATAATAATCTTTATTCTTTCTATTTACTTATTTATTTTTATTTTATTTAATATTTTACTTATTCTATCTATTTCTATTAGAATAAAAATAAATAAATAAATAGACTACTTCCTTTTTTTTCTTTTTTTTTTTTCCTTCTCTTTCTTTTTTCTTTTTCGTTCCTTTTTCTTTTTTCTTTTTTCTCATTTATAACATTTACAAATAAACAAAATAAAAACAAACAAACAAACTAAGTTGATGCAAATTGGCTTGGACGGCTTAGAAGCGGCTTGGATCAGCTTGTCGGCTCACTTTGACTTGTATTGACTTCGTCAGCTCACTTTAGCTTAGTTGGCTCGGGGGTTAGCTCACTTCGGCTCGGTCGGCTCGAGGTCAGCTCACTTTGGCTCGCTTTGCTCAAGGTCAAATCACTTCGGCTCGGTTGGTTCGAGGTCGGCTTACTTCAGCTCGGTCAGCTTAGGGGTTAGTTCACTTCAGCTCGAAAAATCTAATGGTGGTGGTTTTCGTCAAAAAACACTGTAGGGGATACTATCCTAGAGAGAGAGAGGAACCATGCTAAAGAGAGGAAGTATTGATTTTTGTTTTTCTAAAGTATTTTGAAGCTCTATTATGTTTTGAAAATGAATAGTAGACCCCTATTTATAGGTGTCATGGTCAAGTTAAGGATGGAAAAATTAAATGCAATATGATTTTTTTCTAATTTTGGATTGGATGAACCTAGACAATAAGTGGTGTCAAATATATAGCTACGTATGTAGGAGTGTGTCCAACGTATGTAGGAGTGTGTCTACTACACTTGGAAGTAAGTTGGTAAATGACATAACAATGATGTAACGATGAAATGAGAAAAAAAAAATAACAATAAAAGATACATTTTGCACTTTCTATAGGTTGAACTCAGGATCTCTAAGTCATATATAATATCAAGTCTAAGTACTTATCCAGTTGGGATATTGGTTTTTCCTTATTCATATGTGAACTTATTGTAGATATGAACCATGTCAACTTTGGCTAGATTCAATCTAAGCACAAGCCTAACGGCCTTTTATTTGAAATTATTTAAATTAAAATTATATTTTATTTAAATAACCTAAAAAATTATTATTTTTTAAACACATTTTTTTTTACTTTCTTTTATTTTCTAAATTTCTTATTTTTTGTATTATTATTATTTTTTCTAGATTTCCTATTTTATGATATTTTTCCAATTTTATTATTTTTTTCTGCTTTTTTCTTATTTTTGTATTTTCATAAAATTCTTGTTTTTTCTAAATTTCTTTATTTTTTTAGTTTTCTTTAATTTCCTATTTTTTGTGTTTTTACTAATTTAAGACCTATTGAAGAAATAAAATAAAAAATAAAATAAAATAAATTAAAGGGAGCTAAAATTGGGTTTCTATAGTTACCAATACTGATCGGTATAGACACTTGTTTGTTCACTTATAGGGCTTCCTTGTCATTGAGCCAATATAGCTTATAAGGTTTTGGGTAGGACTTGGTCGATAACATCAATTGTTGGACCATGAAAGCAGAGTCCACATTGGTGGAGCTTTTACTGTCAACAATTAGGGCACACAGTGACCCATTTACCTTGCATCTAATGTGGAAGGGATTCTCTCTTTATTCTTCCTCAAGCATAGGACTTACATTAATTCTCCTCCTCAATACTAGAGTGGCCGGTATAAAATTACCTTCCTTGCTATAGATGACTTTCTGCTCCTCAAATAGTTCGGTCTGCTTGATCTCTTTTGGGTCTTCCACTTCCTCATCAATACTATTTACCTCAATAGTTGGTGCTTCACCTTAGATCACCATTGTCCTTTTACTCAGACATTAAGCGGTTATATGCCCAAATCCTTGATATTTAAAACACTTAACCTCATTCGTCTTTTGTCTTAAGCTCTAAACTTTCTCAAACTTCCTAGGGATCTCCTTCACCTCTACTTGGGCATTTTGAGTAGGTTGGGTCTTAGCAACTTTACTTGGTTTTGTTTGTATAGGTCTGTTGAGAACAAATTGGCTATTGCTGGGTCGGCTAACAGGTTGGAAGCTTCCTATTTGATGCCTTTTGATTCTCTAGGGGGCTTAGATAGCTTCATCAAGTGATCCAATATCCATGCTTTCTAGAATATCTCCAATCTTATATTTCAATCCATTGATGAATTGAGATACAGTTCAATCTTTAAGCTCAATGACTTTGCATAAGATCATTAGCATCTAAAATTCCTTTACATATGCATCCCTAGTTGATCATCCTTGCCTCAGCTTCTGTAATCTTTTGAAGGCATTCTGCAAATAGTAGCTTAGCACAAATCTCCTCCTCATTACCTTCTTCATCTTATCCTAACTCCTAACTTCAAGTTCTCCCTCTCTTCTTTAAGTGGCTTTCATGTTCTTCTACCATAGGTCAACATAACTAGTAAACTCCAACATAACTAGTAAACTCCAACACAACAAGTTTAACCTTTGCATTATCTGGTACTTCGTGGTATTCAAATTGCTTCTTAATCTTATTTACCCAATCCAAGTAGTCCTTAGCATCTCCACTCTTAGAAAAACTTGGAGTGTGCATCCTCAACCCTTTAACTTTAGGGGCTTGAACATTCCTTTCTTTTGGTTCATAATGCTCTTCCACTTCATCATCTACTTCCTCTTCTTCCTCTTTGATTCCATTAAGTGCTAGCCTACACTTAGTAACCCTGCCCACTCCTTTAATTTGAGGTGGTTAAAATGGGACTCGGCTAAACTAACCATTGCTTCTCATAGATTGTTCACTTCTTTTATGGGCCATTTCTAGCTCACTACTTACCTTCATTTATGATAGTCACCAAATTGACTATTAGGTCGGTGAGTTTGTCTAGTTAGTCACCTATTGATGGGGGTGTGAAGTTTCCTTATTAGTGTTGGATACTTTGAGCGCCACTCTTTTGGTTACCTAGACTTCCTTGAACACTTGAATCAAACATTGTCAGCTACCTTATAAGATTGATGGTTGAAATACCCCTTAAAGTTCTCTCCATGAATAGTAACAGTAGAACAATGACTAATACTCCTACCACCATGTCAACTATACGGGATGAATAAGCAATCACTTATAGTCTATTTTTATGAATAAGAAACAGGGGAAAACATAGCACAAAATTTCTTCAACACTTTTCACCTACTAAAGTCCTATCTTAACAACAGAACTTCTAACACACGAAAATAGTAATAAATCACTCAAAGAACAAAGTAACAAAAACTAACTTTGAACATAGTCAAGCTCTGATACTAAGATGATACGGTTGACACGAGTGAACATAAGATGTCTGGTATCATATGATCCAAGGCCCTAGGTCCAAACCTTGAGATAATCCAAAAGGTAAATGAAAGTCGAAGGTTGAGTAAGGGTCCTTACACATCAATGATGGATATGACTCACTAATGCCTTAGATGAGCTTGGGTCGTACTTAATAAGATAGATAAGTATGGTAGGAGGTCACTCACTAGTCCACGCTAAGTATGGGCCAAATAAGAGTAGTTGAGGGTAAGAAACACTTAGCTCATAGGAGTGTGTCTGAATATTTTATTGTATATTAAATGTTGTGGCTGTTGCAATATACAAGTATTTATATGTTCCAATTAGGGTAAATCTTAGGTTAGAGTAAATTACAAGAAAGGATTCTTACTAGCAAAGGAAAGGGAATAATTTATAGGGGTAGTATTGTAAACAGGCAAAAAGAATATCTGGTGATAGAAAAAGGACATTACAAATGTCAGGAAAAGATAGTACTCATGTTAGCTATTCATTATACGGTCCCAATAACATTATTGGTCAAGTAGAATAGGTTCTAAATAGGTCTGGTCGGCATTGACAATTTGGCAGCTCATATATGTGGGATTGGGAAAGGGTTGGTTTAAGTGGTGGCTCATTATCAGGTTGACCTCAAGAGGCCGGCTCTAGAGAGTTGTTAACTCAACCTTAATATAGATCAAGTTGGTAGTATTTTGGTTTGATACTTAGATATGTGTGTTGTGAAGAGGTTAGCTCGCCACGTCGGTTGCTTCTTGAATGATTTAGAGAGCAAAGTAAACTGGTCAATTGAATTGGGGAATGCATTGCTCCTCAATGTTCAACTTACCTCAGATAGCTTGATGAATCATCTAAGTAAGTCCTCAAGCTCAGGAGCACATAATTAGTCCATGATCCCAATCAATCACTCTTGGCATTATTGATCTCTCCTTCAACACTAAGATTTGACATTTCTCAAAACAAAACTTCAAAAAAGTCCTATATTCGGTAGAAGATTACACATAACTTTCAAAGCTAGATAACATACAATGACTAAAGAACTAGCTTTGTTTTTCCAGTAGAGAAACAGAATACAATAGAAAACACATATTAGCAAGAAATATTTCAACACTAAGCTTTCAATAGCAACCTCAAGCTCTAATATTAGGATTATATGATGTGCTTAAGAGCTTAATAGTCACTTGGGCTTACCCTAGAGAGTAGTAACCAAGTGTGTCCTTTGAGATAGCGAAGAAAAGAGGATGGAAAGGTTAGTAAACGTAATAGCTTCTGTAAAGCTACTTAGAGGATAAGACGTACCAACAAACACAACATGACTTAACACTTACTTGATATGACTCACAAACTAATGCTAAGGTCTACTCGCTGCTAAGGTCCACTCACCACTAATCTCAAGCTACTCGGTAATATTAGATAAGAGTGTAGAAATGTACTTGAAGAGGGATATCTCATAGGAATAAAAATATTCATTTAGTGTAAGGTTTGTGATGATTGTGACTACAGTAAATGGACTATTTATAGTAAGTCATTTATGGCAATAATACCAAAATGGAAAATTACATAAAAGACAATGAAGAAAGAGATTCTTAGTACGTATGAAAAAGGGTAAATAAGAGAAATGACGAAAAGGAATATAGTATAAATGTTAGAAAAGTAATTGATAGGTGTAAACCTATCAATGGGTTAGTATTGGAGAATCTTAAGGCATTATGGATGCTCAAGATGGGTGTAGCTGCTATTGGGGATTGATACTTAGAGTTGTTGAGATGAATAAAGGATGCTGCTATTCAGTAGGCTGAATGAGTAGAGCTCGACATGTAGTGGTCTCGGTTTTAGCACTCGGTAGGTTGGCCTCGACACTTGTCATTCTTATAGGTTAGGAGAGTAGGGCTTGGTGTATAGTGACCTTTGCTTAGCAGGTAAGTCAGCCTCGGCACTTGAGGGGTTAGCAACTAAACAAAGGTCAGAGTGGAGCAGAGTACATTTGAGTTGGGACCTTAAAGAGTTCACCCATAACTCTCCCATATCCAAAAGCTCGTCCTCAGTAAGTTGACATGAGAGTATACTCCTCATGAGAGATTGTAGGCCTTAAAGACATATGTGAGCAAGGGACCCAAAGGTTGGCCATTTAGTAAGTATGAACTTGTTTAAAAAATCCTAAAATACCCTACTTGTGAGATCCATAAAAGAAACTGGCACGTTTTTTAACCAAAATGGCATAACTGAAAACTCATACAGTCTATACCATGTTTTGAAGGCCATTTTCGGTATCTCTTCTTCTTTGAACCTGAATTGATAATATCTCAATCTTAAGTCTATTTTTGAGAAGACTCGAGCTCCCTGTAGTTGATGAAACAGGTTATCAATAAAGGGAAGGGATTTTTATTCTTGATCATCACATTGTTCAAATCTCGATAATCAGGACAAATGTGCATGTTGCTATCTTTCTTCTTTACAAAAAGAGTTTGTGCATCCTAAGATGACATACTAGGCTCAATAAATCCCTTGTCCTATAAATCTTGTAACTACTTTTTCAATTCAACCAACTCTATTAAAGCCATCCAATACATTACTTTAGATATTGATTTTGTCTCTAAAACAAAATCAATACTGAACTCAATTTTTTTTATTGGAGGTAGTCCAGGCAAACCCTTTGGGAAATCATCTCAAAAATCATTCACCATTGGAACCCTTTCCAACTCCACAATCTAGCTTGAGCTTGCAGGTAAAGCTGCTACCCTACTATTACTCCACAACTCGTATGAAGAAAATTTTGATGGCTTCCAGTCCTCCAACTAGATATTGAAAGGCTCTTCATTCTCAAGAGTAAAATGGACTAGCTTGTAGTAGTAGTCTATAGTAGCATAGTTGCTTGGTAGCCAATTGGCTCCTAGAATTACATCAAAATAAGACATTTAATAAACATACAAATCAACTAACAAAACTTAACCCTACATCTCTATTTTAACACTTTTGCAAATTTGACTCAATAGCTTTCCCATACCTAAGGGAGACCTAACATACAAAGAGCCCACTAACAATTTAGGTCTCAAACTATAAGCATTCACAAAAGGCTTAGCTATATAAGAGTAAGTGGCACTAGTGTCAAATAATGTGTAGGCTCTAGTAGAGTTCACTAAAAGCATACTTGCTATGGTGTTATGCCCCAAACTTGAGGAGTCATAATAGTCTCACCGTGTAAACTAGCCTAAGCTATAAGCTAGCCTTCTTAGCTGCTAATGTAGGCATAGTCTACATAAGGTGAACAATGACTTAACCAGCTTTAAAACAATTAGATGAGTACTTGCGAAATATAATACATGTAGAGTAACACTTTACAAAATATAGTTTTCCATATTTATAGATAGTTAAAGACCTCTACATAGTTTATATATACATCATAAGTTTTAGACTTTCAAAAGTACTATACAACTCTATAGGAAGACCCTGCTACATAACATAGATACATTAATGAGCCAACGAAAACTATAAGATCTCTAAGGAAACCTTATAGTCTTCCCACAAAAAAAAAAAAAAAACAAACAAAAACATCCTGAACATTGATCCATTCATTAGCCTTCAACTCCTCATTTTCTAGCTCATCGAAACTAACCAGTAGATTATGGTAACGAAGCATTTTCGAATACTATTTTGCACTTGCAAAACAATATATTAGGATGTGAGCTGAACTAGCTCAATAAGAAGACACTGCGTCATAAGAGTACAGTAATAAATATGGTTGTTCAATCATTAATTTAAATGCGAAAATGCATTAAGTAAATGATAAATCATCTTACAATGTTTGACTGGCTCGCTGTGAAGTTAAAGAAATTTTGTCTACTCTAATCTAGATTTCAAGGAGTTTCAACGTGATAAAATCAAACTAAATCTGGGCTTGTATAATATAGACATTCTCCTCCCTAGATAACATTTGAACCGCGGTTCTTAACCTTATCACAACCCCCTTTCTTATCACTTAATTTGACTAAGGGTAAGGAAATGACAATTTTTGTTATGGTCATCCTATGGTCATCAAAGTGTCAATATTTAGTTTATCAACCTAATCGTTACCCTTATTAGGTTATCATGAATGTTAAGTCAAATTTTAGTCTTCTTAAGATTAGTCTAGATTATAAAGTGAGCAACAAAGTTCACACATACAATGCATGTTATGCTAAGAAGAATACAACACTTAAAGTTTAACTCCCAATCATCAATTAGTATCACAAGTACATACATGGCATATGCGCAAACAATCTAACTACGACTACAAATAAGCACTCTTAATTCCCCGAGTATCTTGATTTGATACTCTAATATATTGTTATATATGGATCTTAACTTACCTAATGTTGATGTAAGTTAATCCTGCTTCTCGTACTTAATCCCTTCATAAGACCCTAAACAATCAATATAAATATTTTAGGTTTTACAATATAGAAATTATATAATTACTCTTTAATGTCTTACATATAGTTTTGATAGGTTTATTAAGTTTTAGGTTAAGTTTTAACTTATTTTTGAAGTCTTTGAATAAGGCTATAAACATTACTCTTACTATAGTTTTTGGCTTAAGAACCTTCTGAACAAGTATATGATCAATAATGTTAACACTATTTTTTTCATTTTAGAACTCTCTTTAAAAGTATCTAAAAATAGTTTCGTTAACTAGGAACTCTCCGGAGAAGTATCTAAAAATATCTTTATTAATTAGGAATTCTCTGAGGAGGTATCTGAAGATAGCCATATTAACTAGAAATTCTCTATTTAACCTACAGATGCTATATCAACCAAGTATTTCATATTAGGTAGCTTTCTAATCAAGTCTTTGAATCTGGAATTAACCCATTATTAACAGACTAACCTTCTGAAGATTTGTTTGAATATGATCATTTTACAAATTTACTAACTTATCCAACATCGTATTCCAAACTATAGACATGTTAAATCATATATATCAAGTTTATCATACCAAGCAACACCATATTATAAATTTTTTAAATTCACATACTTACCTATTAATGCTTTAAACCCTTAATCACCAACTTGCTCATATCTTAACTCTAATTCAAACCATGCAACTCCAGATTGTTCCTCATAGTAGAGTGTGATCCAAATAAACCTGAGAACCTGACACTAAGAATTTCATTTAGCTCCATACACCAAGTCTTCAAGAAAATGGCAATTTTCATCTAATTTAAAGTCTAAAAAATCTCTAAAGATTGTGGAAATTTTTTTTTTCTGAAATCTCTTCATATAATGTTCACATGCAATACAAGTATTCTTCAAAAAAAGTTTAACTTAGAAACTACGTTAATAGGATTATTCAAATTGGTTTTGAAAATCAATTGGTTTTGCTCGGTTTCTTAAGGAAGTACTATATCCACATAAAAATTTTTGCATATGATATTTTTCCCTTAAAGTATGTATGAAAGTATATATAAATAAAATTTTCCATAATTTTTGGAATTCATTTAATATTTTTTAACAAATTAACTACAATTAGATGAAAAATTAGACTCACTAAAAAATTGGTCTCTAGCCACCCACGCCAACCACCACCCTATTGGCACATCTAGGTGTTGCCTCCACTCTTAAGGGGTGGTAGTGGTTCACTCTTAGGTTGTCTCCATACTTAGATTTCGTCGAATTGCTCGATTTGCATAATATTTCTTCTTAATTTTCTAGAATTTCTTCCTACTTTGTTTTTCCTAATTCTATAATTTTCCTAGTATCCCAAGAGGTTAAACTACATTCAAGATAGAATTGGTGAAAATTCCTAGGTTGTAGAATGAAATATGGTATTTTCTCTCTCCTACTTAGCTTACATACTATCGTCTTTTAATGTTGTTAAGTGTCCTATGGGTGATTTAATTCATCAACAGTGAGCTTAGGAGTTATCCACACCTTACACAAGTGAATCTGATGTTTTATAAATTTTTTTTGGAGATTTTTATGATTTTTCTTATAATTAATTAGTTAATTATACTTAGTTTAAAGTGTTTTGAGCATTTTTTGGGTATATAAGTATATATAATAATTATACCTAAGCTATACATACTATATATATATATATATATATATATATTATTTTAGGTTATTTTATAATTTTTTTGTCCAAATAATTTATCTTTAATGTTTGATTATTTTTCTATTACCTAATTTACACATTTATGTGAGTAAATTACAATATAATATAATTTAATAAAATTATCTATTTTTAACTATAGTTCTATTATTTTATTATATTTAGATATTATGAACTTATGGCGTGCTATCATCTAACTCCTAGGACCCATACATGAAGTATTACTCTAATAGGTTAACTTTTAGGTATACCCTAAACTATTTGTTTAGAATCTAACACGTAAAACTACGAACTCTCAAAATCTAATACGGAAGACTACGAACTCTCAGAATCTAATATGTGAGTTCATGGGGATCACATTTCCTACCTTCTTTAGAAAAGTTTTATCCTTAAAACTTTGATTATCCATTCTACCTAATAGAATATCTATTATTGTAACATTTATTTAGTTATCATTAATCAAAATTAAGAAGGTTTGCTAACCTGATTTCTAGAATGACTATGGGTATTTCTTCTGCATCACCATCTTTGGTTCCTATGTCAATTCTACTTGAGGGCCATTTCCTAGTAAATCTTCACGTATTCCACATCTTGATTTTGTAGTCTCTAAACTTACCTATAAAGTATTTGAATAGGTTGCACTTCTACTATATAATCCTTTTGTAGATCTATTAGCTTTATTTCTACTATTAAGTCCGAATTATTTACAAATTTTCTTAACATAGATACATGAAACACATCATGATATCCTGATAAACTTAGGGTTAATGTGAGTCTATATGCTACATTTTCAACTCTTTTCAATACCTTAAAGGGTCCAATATATCATGGACTTAACTTTCCAATTGTACCAAATCTCTTAAATTCTTGAAATGGACTTATCTTCGCATATATAGGGTCTCCCACTTGAAATTCTAATGGTTTTCACTTCACATCTGCCAAGCTCTTATAACAATTACGGGCTACTTTCATTCCTTTGTCAAATAATCTTCACTTTGTCATTTGTTTGTTGAATTAGTTCAGGTTTTATCATTGCATGTTCCTCATTATGCCAATATAATAGTGATTAGTACTTCCTTCTGTACAACGCTTCAAATGGTGCCATCTATATGGCTGCTTGATAATTATTATTATAAGCAAACTCTACTAGTGGCAAATATTGACCCCATTCTCCTCCATAGTCCAGTATACAACCTCTAAGCATATCTTTTAGTAGTTGAATCATTCTCTCCGATTGACCATTCGTTTGTGGATGATAAGTTGTATTAAAGTGCAACTTTATTCCTAAAGATCAATGTAAGCTCTCTCACAACTTTGATACAAACCAACTATCTCTATTGAAAACAATACTCTTTGGTACAACATGTAGCCGAACAATTTCTTGTACATATAACTTAGCTAATTTCTCTATTGAGTCACCCATTTGATAAGCCAAGAAGTGTGCACTTTTTGTTAACCTATTAATGACTACTCAAATAGAATCATGTCTAGCCCTTGTTTTAGGAATTCCTATCACAAAATCCATTGTGATATAATTCCATTTCCATCGAGGTACTTCTAATGTCTATACCATTCCATTAGGCCTTTGATGTTTATCTTTTACTTGTTGTCACATAGTATAACCTACAACATATTGAATCACATCCTTTTTCATTCCCTTCTATTAGTACATGGTTTTTTAGGTATCTATTCATCTTATTTCCTCTAGGATGTAGTGTATATCCAGTCATATGTGCTTCATCCATAATTTTTTGTTTCAATTCTACATCATCAAGTACACAAACTCAATTTTTAAATCTCAATACCCCTTTTTATCAATAAGGAAATCTAACACTTCCTTTGAATTCAACTTTTCTTTCACCAATTTGAAAATCGGATCTTGCTCTTATTGCATCTTAATTTTCTCTAGCAAGGTTNACCAATTTGAAAATCGGATCTTGCTCTTATTGCATCTTAATTTTCTCTAGCAAGGTTGGTTGAACAATTGAATTCATCAATTGCATCTCATTATCATGCCACTTAAACTCAATTCTCAGTTTCTCAAATTCCTGGATCAAATCCTTTTGAGTGGTTAATAAAGAAGCTACTTGCTCATGATTTCTATGACTTAAAGCATCGGCCACCACATTTGCTTTGTTGGGGTGATAGTTAATGGTCAAATCATAGTCCTTGATTAGTTCCAACCATCACCTCTATCTCAAATTTAATTCTTTTTGAGTGAAGAAATATTTCAAACTTTTGTGATCTATATAAATCTCACAATGTTGACCATACAGGTAATGTCTCCATATTTTCAAAGCAAACATAATAGCTGCCAATTCCAAATTCCAAATCATGTGTTGGGTAATTCTTCTCATGAGGCCTTAACTACCTAGAAGCATAGGTAATTAGTTTGCTATCTTGCATCAAAACATATCCTGACATGTTTTGAGAGGCATCAATATAAACATACTAAGACTTACTTGAATTAGGTAAGGTAAGTATTGGAGATGAGATCCAATGATCTTTTAACTCTTGAAAACTTTGCTTACATTCCTTGGTCCATTCATACTTAACATTTTTTTTTAAGTTAACCGAGTTAAAGGTCATGCTATCTTTGAAAAATCCTTGATAAACCTTATATAATATCTTACCATCCTTAGAAAACTTCTTACTTCTATAATTGTAGTAGGTTGCTTCCAATTAACTACAACCTTAACCTTTTTTAGATCTACCAAAATCCCTTCACCAGATATTATATAATCTAAGAACACTATTTTCTCTAATTAGAAATCACATTTGCTTAATTTTCCATGTAACTTACTGTTCCTCAACTTCTATAATGTCAGTCTCAAATGATTATCATGTTCCTTTTTCGTCTTCGAATAGATTAAAATATCATTAATAAACACCATTACAAGTTTATCTAAGTAAGGTCGATAAATTTGTTTCATTAAGTCTATGAAAACTGTAGGGGCATTAGTCAATCTAAATTGCATCACCATAAATTCATAATGTCTATATTGTGTACAAAATGTTGTCTTAGGTATGTCTTTTGATGTAATCCTCAATTGATGGTATCTTGACCTTAAGTCAATCCTTGAGAATACCATAACTCTATGTAACTGATCAAACAAATCATCAATTCTAGGGAATGGGTATTTATTCTTAATGGTTACTCTATTGAGTTCTCTATAATCAATATACAGTCTCATTATTCCATCCTTTTTTTTCACAAATAGCATAAGGGTTCCCCAAGGTGACACACTTGGCTTGACAAATCCTTTATCCAAAAGTTCCTGTAATTGTCTCTTCAATTCCTGTAACTTCATTGATGGCATCCAATAAGGAGCTTTAGATATTGACTCGGTTTTAGGAATTAACTCAATAGTAAAGTCTAGTTCCCTAATGCTAAGCTAAGTAAATAATCTAGAAATACATTAGGAAATTCACGGACTACTTGGTATTTTTGACATAGCTGACATTTCCTTCTTCCCTTTTAAGGCAAACAGTAAGCAATACTGCTAGTCTCTACTGTCCCCTTCCACTTCTTCAATTACTTCAATGACCGTTACTTTACACCACAATCTTAGTCCTACCATTAAATACAATGTTTCCATCATCCAGTATCACCACCTTATTGCGACAATCTACTTTCGCTTTATGTCAAGATAACTAATCAATTCCTATAATAACATCATAACCACTTATAGGTAATACTATCAATTTAATTGGAAATTCCTTTTCTTGAATAGTCACTTACTCTTCATTTATTACTTTTTGAGTTGATACATGTTCTCCCATAGGGATCCTTATCCTATTAGTGGCTTTTGTTTCAACTACTTCAATTATGTGGTTTGTCACAAATTCTGAACTAATAAATGAATGAGAAGCTTCAGTGTCAAACAACGCATATGCAACTCGTTTGTTTATATTCACATGACTTGTGATACTATTATTATAGTTACTAACAAGTTTTAAGAACTTATTACAATACTACTAACTATCATTCTACTTAACACATAGGGTTATCTCATTAAATATTATTTACGTTATAACTCTAAATTAGTAGTTAATGTTAATGTATGTACTTGTTTCTAGGCTTGGTTCATCTCCATTTGTACCATCATTGTCATTATTCGAACCTTCACAAAAATATTCTTCCATCCATTCATCAAATTCTTTAGTGTCTTCATCCATACTTTCTAATGCAAAGGCACGTATAGCAACCATCGTAGTTTCAACTCCTCCAACATTCTTAGCTCCTGGTCCAAATTGTGTACAGTATTTGGAAAAGTGTCCAGTTCATCTACAATGATAACATTTCACATTCTTCATCTATAGGCATTCCCTAGATATATGATTCTAATTTCTACATAGATAACATTTTCCTTTCAATTGTGCACACTAGCGACGATATTATTGATCTCTACATTTCTAACATTTGATATTTCCATTCTTATTGTGGAAACTAAATCCTTTATTTGACTATGCTTCTTCGCTAGTCATTGTATATAACTTCTTTCCTTTTCAATTCAAGTTGCTACTTCTAGCACCAGAAAAAGATCTCTTAAAAGTAGGCATAAATTGATTCACTTTATTTAACTTCTTGTTCCACTTTGATTACATTTGTATCCGATTGTTTTCAAGCTGGCATACTTTATCTACTACTTCATTATAAGTTTTAAAACCATAATCCTTAAGCTTACATCTTATTATAGGCTCAAATCCCCTGAGAAAAAGATCTTTCTTAAGTTCTGGGTTATCTTGATACGATTGTAGTACATACTAATCAACTAATTAAATTCCGTCTCATACTGTGACGTATTCATCACACCCTTTTTCAAACTCGTTAATTCCTCAGTCAATTGGTTTTGGACACTCATAAGGAAATATTCATTCTTAAGCTCTTCTCTAAATATGTGCCATGTAAGTGGTCTTGCTAAAGTCTAGGCTTTCGAGTCCTACCATATTCATGCTCCTAACTTCAACAAGAAAGTTCTATATGAGAGCTTTTGCACATCTGATACTCAAAAAGCTTCGAAACTTTGCACAATCTAGGCCAATCAATCATTAACTATGGCCAGTTTTCCTATCTCTCCTTCGAAATACCTGTAAGCTTTGATAAACTCCATAAGTTACTAACTTTTGGTAGTCAGTGTTCTCTTGGCTCCATTTTGGGTTGCCTTCATCCTATAGTATTTCCACCTACTTGATAAACTCCATAGTTAGTATTTACTAACTATGGCCAGCTTTTGCACATCTGATACCTAAATTAATGCTCCTTGTTGGATCATAGTTTGCATATTTTCCATAATTTGTCCAAAATGAGTAGGGTCCAACATATTAGGGAGAGGTGGAGGTGGTAGTAAATCATTCCTTTATTGATCTCATTATGTAGGTGGAATTAGAGTTGGTTCTTCAGTTTTAAGTTGTCTATCTACATTCCTATTTCCTTCCTCTACCATATTTCTTTAATTACCAAAATATTTCACTTAACTTGCACATTTTCTATTCATTTTAATGCCACAAAATTCCAACTACACGTCAACCGATAATCATTCATATTTACAACTTGCTTAAGTTAAACATATCATATATATACATAATGATATAGACTTAATTCCTTGTAATATCTAAGTCTTAGTTCCATGAAGAATAACATTGAATTAACAGCTATAAATACAGTATCACATGTATTTATTTATATACTATTACATCACCTATATATATTAGGTAATAACCTGTCACAAGTTACATGTACACACTGGTTTCGCTGTTATCAACCTAATCATTCAAAGCTCCATACAAATATTCAACTTAAAGTACATTTAATATACCAAAACTCTACACATATTACACTACTAGCTTTTCCTGATATAACTTTACAACTTAAGCATATACATCATAACTTGAAATTTTACATAAAAAATGAACTACATCATAATTTAACTTTACATCATATAATTACATTCAAACTGAACTTTTTACATCATTGTTTACATATAAACATTACTGTACAAATAAAAATTACATCAGGACTTCCTAGTACATAAGTTTTAGATACGTCTTTCTTGCCTTAAGTGCAAAAGTATATTTACAATTTTAAAATGATATTTACATCAAAAAGAGGCCAAAACATTCAGATAACAAAGTACATAATATAAACTACATGATTTGCAAATTCTAAAAGTAGTTAACTCCTATTCACTCCATCCATCTGATTCATCTGACACTGCAATACCTTCTAAAGGAAACCGATTTTCATAAGTATTTAAATTTATATTTTCATTTCCTACTTCTAAGTCAGAACTTATCGCTATATATTCAAGGGTCTTAGGAACATTAACAACTTCCTGCATATCCTCACTAACCTCATTTGCTAACTTGAGTTCTCTAACTTGATTCACTTTCAATCTTTTGTTAGCTTCCACTTGAATTCCTATCTGATCTCTAGAATTAGCTACTGCTTCTATTTCAACTTTCTCCTTAACCTCATTTTCCGCTTCCACCTGGGTTATTGTTGCTTCTAAATTATACTTTGAATCTTCTTTAGGATCTTCCTCAAGATCCTCTTCTTTTCTATTCTCAACTACATTTTCCTATTGAATTGGAAGTGGACTCCTAAGAGGTCCTATAGATGATTCAGGCTCATGTGATTTTAAGGGTACTTCAATACCTACATTCCCAATCGACGAAAATCTTGGAAACAAATCTATAATTCTAGGTGGATAATCTTTGGGCACATATGGGGTTCCTATAGGGGTCTGATCAAAATCAAGTGGATAATCTTTATTGGGTTCCACTATAGTAAGAAAGTACAACATCGGGACCATCATAGATATAATTCCCTTATCGTGTATATACTTCTTCTCAAAGGTTGCAACTATAGTGTATTTATTATATAAAGGACTTAACTCATCCTCCATAATCTTCTGATCATCCCTTATACTTTAAGATAACCCCCTTTTATAAGTGATTATAATCTCATCTATAATGTAAAATATCATCCAATCAACTAACTCTAATAAAATTTTTTGCAACCGAACTCGATAATCCATGGTGGATTTATCTCCTTCCCAACCAAAATGTAACCAATCATAAATCAACCCATGTTTTTGAATCTAAAAGTAAGTACAATACAACATAAGTTATATTAGTATTGTCTTTTACTTATTTTTGATTCATGTTATTTAGGTTTTTATACATAGGTAACTTAGATATACACTTTCAAGTCTAAGTCTTTTATGCCCTACTTATTTTTCCCAACTCTTAGTATTCCTAACATTTAGTTGATTTTAATTAGATGCTTCAAAGCTTGGTTCTTTACTAACCTTGCTTTGATACCATCCAAAACTATCATTGCTCAAACTCGAGGAGTCGTAATAGTCCCGTCGTATAAACCAAGCTAAGTTAGAAGTTATCCTCCTTAGCTACTAATATATGTATAGTCTACATAAGGTAAACGACAACTTGACTAGCTTTAAAGTAGTTAGATGGGCACCTATGAAATATAATACCTATGAAGTAACGCTTTACAAAATATAGTTTTTCATATTTACAAATAGTTCAAGACCTTTACATAGTTTATATATACATCATAAGTTTTAAGACTTTTAAAAGTACTGGATAACTCCATAAGAAGACCCCACTACATAACATAGATACATCAGCTTGCTAACAAAAAGTATAAGGTCTCTAAGGAAACCCTATAGTTTTCCCACAATAGAGAAACAAAAACATCTTGAACATTGATCCATTCATTAGTCTTCAACTCACTTCCTGGCCCGTTGGAACTAACCTATGGATTATGGTAACGAGGCATCGTAAGATACTATTCCATACCTACAAAACAATCTATTGGGATGTGAGCTCAACCAGCATAGTATGAAGGGATGGAGTTATATGAGTACATTAACAAATATAGTTATTCAATCATTAATTTAAATGCGAAAATGCACCAAGCAAATGATAGATTAACCCATAATGTTTGACTAATTTATTGTGTAGTTAGAGAAATTTTGTTCACTTTAACCTAGATTTCGATGAGTTTCAATGTGATACTATCGGACTAAATCTAAGCTTGTTCAATGGAGACACTTTCCTCTTTAGACAACATTCAAATCATAGTTCCCAACCTTGTTGCCCCCCTCTTAGTCACTTAGTTCGACTAAGGATGGAAAAAGGACCATTTTTCCTATGCTCATTGAAGTGCTAGTATTTAGTCTAACAATCTAATCATTATCTCTATTAGGTTATTGTAAATGTCAAGTTAGATTTTAATTATCTTAAGATTAGTCCATATTATAAAGTGAATAACCACTACAACAATTTTTAAGTATTGAGATGGAACATTGGGTCCTTTCATAAGGGTTTTGGGGACACAAAAACTATTGGGACACAAAATACTTGCATCTCCGCTATGTCCCCTAAGTGGTCACTACAATAGGCTATTAGGACATAATGTGAGTCCCAATAGACTAGCACATATTGAGAGGGATTAAAGCATCCTCATAGGTTTGATAATATAATCATAACTTGTGTCTCTTTATTATATTTGATTGCATTTGTTGTAATTCGATGCACAATTTTAAGACCATATATTGCGTCTCAAAACATTATAAGGAACACAATATGTCATCTTCACAAAATTTATAAGGACACATATACATGTTACAAAATATTTTGGCACATTTTTATTTGACATATTATGACATGTTTTTGTGTCCCCAAAAATTAATAGGACATAACATATTTCCATTATATTAGTTCTAAAGACACTAGATTACATCTTAATGGTAAAAAAATATTAATTTGAAATATATTATTACAACACTAATTAGCATCCTAATAGCTCATATGTTTTATGTGTTGCTTTTATATCCCATACATTCTAGGTAATTCTTTTTTATAATAATTCATAAAATTACAAAAATATAAAAACCTCTAGCATTCATGTCATAGATAATTAAATACAACAAAATCAATAGATTCATAAAATGAGTTAATGCATCAAATGCGTGCATTAAATGTGTATTAAATGAATCTATCATACAAAGAATTATGTACGAATAATACCATTCAAGTACATCATAACCATTCTAAAAACCATCCATTAAAAAAAAAATTAAAATAACACTATTCTAGATATAATAGCTAAGACATGCACATATCTCAAATTAACACTAAGAATCTAAGATCCTCAAATCATGCTATGCCTTAATCTTCTTCTTCATTCAATGAAATATGCAAATAATGAATCTATATAAGTATATATACATGCAATAATTCAATATCAAATAACACACCTAAAATAATAAACATACCCTATTTGAAGGCTAAGCAATGTTTATGCTAGGGGCATCTCCTATAAACTTAAAAATGCTAAAAGGCCTTATCAGGTGCTTATCTTGTTTTATGGCTACTTAAACATTTACTCTATACCAATTTGGTCCCAATTTTTCTCCTCTTAGATTAGTTGATCATATTAACAATGTACCTAAGAGCAACTTTTTCTTCCTTGTCAAATAAGCTTGTTAAAAACACATAATCTCCCATTTACAAATGAAAATTCATAAGTAATAATTCACATTACAAACAATATAAGCTTAAAAACAATCAATGAAATTTTAGATAAATACAATAATAGGAGAGAAATTATGAAATTGTAAAACCACAATAATGTCATGACTTGCTAAAACAACCCAAATTCAAAATTTATAGGCTATTGACATCTAATAATAACTACTAACATCTAACATGATTTCATGATACTACCAAAAGATGCCAATATCCTTATCAACCATTTCATTTATTAGAGTTACTATGGTATGTAAAATGTCCATGACTAATACCTTTTTCTATTTATTCCTATAAATGGCATAAGTTTTTTTCATATAAGTGTAAATTGAAAATTGAAATTAGGCTATATTGGTTAAAGTTTATTTTGGGCACAAAATATAGCATTAGATAAACTTGTTAGGATCAATATGCTAAATGACACAAACTAAACGCTTTTGAAAAGATTAAGAACACTTATTCTAAATAGACTAAGAACATGTAATCTAAATGGATTTAACACTAAAATACTCATCAAAGGGGAAAAGAAAAAGTAGATACAATAACAAAGCATTAATAACAAATATAAATAAGGAGAAATAAGATTTTTATACCTTAAGAGTCATAGGGATAGAATTATGGACTAAGGTATGACGTTTAGCAGTAGGTATTAAGGACCTTTCAACATGACTTGATATAAAATTACGAGTTGGTAACTCTACTAATAATGGCATGCTTCTACTTGAATCTTTACCTTGCATGACAAAAGTTGTTAACTGATCACATTGTTTTAATAGTGCAACTTTTCCTCTTTCTTGATTAATTTGTTGTTCTAGTAGTGTAGCTTTACTTTTTTCTTGCATAGTAATCCTGTAACTTGCAGCTTGACTAGGTATTACACCTTGTATGTCGATAGGATTGACATTTAAACTATATAAGTGAGTACGCTCAAATTTATCTTTTCCCATTATCTTCAAGTAGGCATCCTTTTCCATGTCCTTTTTATTTTCTTCTAGAGCAACATCAATTATTGCTTTCATTTTATCCTCTTATATAATAATATTTAGTTCTAAAAAGTAGACATAATGAATCAAAAGAAAAGCAAACATAGATCATTTATATATAACTTATAATTATGTCTCTTACAAGTTCATTTACAGGTTAACCATTTCCTTTTGTATAGCAAGCATTAAACATCTCATAACGTAATGGAGTATGGCCTAATCTTTCTTTTTGTAAATAACAAATAGCTTGAATCATGTTACTTATCCTTGTAGCAGCATCATTGAAAAGAAAAATACTTAAAGTGACATATGAAAACCATGCCATGTTACTCAAATAATTATATTATCTCCTCTTTGAATAGTGTTAATCAAATAATAGGATCTCCACTTTGAACATTTAATATCATCCTAATAACTACGTTGTCAAGTAAACATAAACTACTCTATATCAAATGGCTTATTTTCTTACTTTTTTCTCCCTTACAATTGCAAAGCTTGTTTTACCCTTACAATGAACCATTTTTTTGTTGTTTTCTATTGTTGCTATTGCAAATGCTTGTTTCCTATAATTATTTAAATGATACAATATTAATAATTATAACATATAAAAGAGAAATGATTATGATGTGACACTTTAATAATAAAGTACTCATACATTTGTCTTTTCTTCTAACCAATATTTAAGGATAGCTTTCCATTGGTCATCTTTTACTCTTATATCATTTGGTGGTTTCTCTAACTCCTCTAACGGTAGCTATGGATTAAAATATTTTATCTTCAATTTATTCTTCCAATTTCTTGTGAATGGAATCTAAAATATACATTTCTTCACCAGGTGGTATGTTAAATCTTGCCTGCACATGCCATATATAATAATCATAATAATAGGTGTTCTATTTTCAAGATACAAAGTAGTATAATCATATACGAGCATTTGGTTAAAACAGAGAAAAGCTTATTGGAATAAATGTACAATGCAATTCAAAATAAACATTGACCTTCACTTATGTTAACATTATTTTTTTTATCAGCTTCTAGGATATCCCACCAAGTCTTGTATTCTAAAGAAGCATACTTAGCATTTCATGCTAAGGTTCCTAGAAAATGAGCAAGGGTCTTTGTGTTGTCCTTGTCATTTGGTTGCCCATATTCATTAAATGACATAGTGATGAGCTTGTCATCTTGTTTTCCCTAAATATTGGTCATATAAGTAGGGTCTCATGCTTTTTACTTGATCAACACATCATCTGCAATCATCAATAGTGAATGGAAAAGTTAACTAAAAATATGAAAATTTCTTCAAGTTAATAGTGCACAAAATATATAAGTTCTAGCATTACTTGGATCATTCCTGCTATCATATTAGGTGGAGTGATTAGATTCCTCAAATATTGCATGAAATCGAGTTGTTTTCATTGCTTCTTCTTGGATAGGCTTATTGCTAGAGAAATACTTATTACTTCTTCATTTCGGAAGATTTTACAAGTGAAGAAAAAAATATTAACCATTGAATCACATTTTTCCTTTTGATTTTGTCCATACTTTTCCATCCAAGAATTATTTGCAAATGACAAGAACTTTGGAAAAAAAAAACTGACCATTTTTAGTAAAGGAAACAGTGATAAAGTATTAAAAAAAAAACAAAGGAAAAGGCTTATTGACTCATGAAAACAATAAATATAGTGGGACATATGTTCAGTAAGGTCTACTATTGTAGCCATTGTTGCAAATTTTGTGAAGGATATTAGTCCTTGTGTGCATATTCAGAAAATGCGTAACTCTAACTAGGATTAATATGGCTATTCTGTTGTGTCTATTGTCCTATGTAGTATTTGAGTCTTGTTTCTGTCAGTCTTATTTAGTTAGTGTTGGTTTTAGTTCGTTTTATTCTATGTAGTTTCTATTCTTAGTTGTAGCACTGCAAGATGTACTGAATTATTAAATTTTGGAGTGAAAAGCCTCGTTTCACCAAAAAAAAAATTATGACCACTTAGATGTATAAAGCATGTCATGTATTTCATAATGCCCAATTATAGAACAATAATAGATCATAGATGATTTATGAGGTGAGCATGTGCATTGGACCAAATTTTATTTCAACATTAGAGCCATCCAAAGAAAAATACAGACATTAACACAATGCTACTCTAATTACATCAAAAGAAAAATACAGATAACCAAAACCAAAAGAGCTAAGTTCCATAAACTTAAACTCACAAGAAATATGGAAGTAGAAAAAAGACAAAAAGGATAATTGCATAAAACAATAAATAGTTGCTTCCATAGATGGCTACCTTAGAAGCTTATTTAGCAATATTACCAACACATAAAAAACTACTGACCTCAGAATTATCCAAAAAGTTATATTCCTCGACTGTAAGCTTTTGAGTTGGCATAATATTAGGCTGTACTTGACATTTCTCGGTGGTTATGCATGTTCTTTTTTTAGTCCTCATGGTTGAACGCTACAAAAGTGAACAAAATGATGAGAAAAATATAGTTACTTCAATGAATTGAAACTCAAATTGGTTATTAATAATCATATAGTCAATAGATAATATAAACAAATATTAGATAGTGGCTTAGCTAATCATAAGGATAACTCACTTGATCAAAGCTCATCCATATCATCTATATAAGTACTAGGTTCATTATTTTCTCTTCTTATTGAAGTTGCATCTACCAGTGTTCCTTCTATATCCATTCTAACCCAACTTACTTCCTCACCCCCTTATGCGTCTTGGGTGTTAGAAACATCACTTTCCAAGTTTGTTTTTACATTTGCACTCAAATATGTGCCCACGTCAAAAGAGTCCCTTACTATTATTTTAACAACCATGTGCCATCCTTTATCAATTGGATCTTCTATATAAAATGCTTGCTGCACTTGAGATGCAAGGACACAAGGTTTATGACAATTTCTTTGACTATGGTTAACTAATGTAAAACCTTAATCCTCATGTTTTATCTTTCTTGGAGCAACCTAATCACATTTGAATAGCACAATTCTTCTATCTACAAAATAATGGAGTTCAACAATGTTCTTTAAAACTCCATAATAATTGACATCTCCAACAATTGGATTACTACCACTAGCACTTAAAAAGCTAATTGTTTTTGTAGTAACAACACCACTATTTTGAGTTTTTCTCTTCATCTCAATTTTTTTAGTATGGAAACTAAATCCATTAATGATGAATCCTTTATAAATTTTTCCAACCACATTAGGTCCTCATGCTAAAGCCTTAAGTTCCTATGAGATGTGTCTTTCCTCCACAAAAGGAGAATCTTGAACCTAATCGTAGACACATCAATATGAGGTGAAATAGATGAATAAAAATAAACCAATAAATTATGTAACACATTGTATCTAAGGTAACAGACTTTATCCATGAACCAAAATAAAAGCTTTGCAACGTGAATTCTTTCAACATCTCGTCTTCAAAGATGAGGATGTCTTGCTTGAATTATGTTATAATGTTCTCTACATACAACATATGTAATATAGAGTAAATTAATGAGTAATTATGCAAATGGTCAAAGAAATATATTAACATTATTATATATATTTGAGTGTTTATGTGTTAGTGTACAAAATGCTTACCTAATAAAAGGATCTACAGCGTCATAATTGAAGAACATGTGCTAATGTGCTTTTGACAAATTCTCATCATCTAATGTCATAATAGTCTCCTTCCAAAATGGACAACTAGGCATCTTGAAAATTGGTAACTTTATACCATGATCACCACCTTCATCTTAATTTTGTAGGGGTCGATTATGTTTAGTCTTAATATCCTTTGAATATCTAAAGCAAAATGTCATACATTCTTCTATCAAGTACCCTTTTGCAATTGAACCCTCGAGGCGGCTTCTATTATGTACATATGACTTTAGTGTGGACAAATACCTTTCAATTAGATACATCCAACGATATTGTACAAGTCCCCCTATCAAAGCCTCATAGGCTAAATGTATCAATAAATGAACCATGATATCAAAGAATAATGGAGCAAAATATTTCTCCAATTGGCAAAGTGCTTTTGCAATTTAAACTTCCAATCTAGTAAGATCATACGAATGAAGTACTTTACAACACTATTCTTTAAAGAAATTGCATAGTTCAATCAATGTCGATTGAACTTGCTTTAGCAAAACCTTACGAAATATTAATGGAAGCAATTGTTACATTAAAATGTGAAAGTCATAGCTTTTAAGGCCACTAAGCTTATGTGGTTTTAGATGCACACATCGAGAAATGTTTGATGCATAACCATTTGGAACTTAAACATTCTTCAAAACATTGAAAAATATGTCCCTCTCATGCTTATTCAATGAAAAACATGAAGGAGGTAAGTATATTTAACCAGATGGATACTCTATAGGGTGAAGCTCGAGTCTAATTTGCATATGTTGTAAATTGCAACGTACTTTCAAATGATCCTTTGACTTCCCATTAATGTTCAACAATGTCCCAACAATATTATCATACAAAATTTTCTCTATGTGCATTACATCGAGATTATGTCTTAACAAATTGTCCTTTTAATAAGGTAGTTCAAAGAATATGCTTCTTTTTTTTTTTTCCAATTGATTAGCAATTTAGGATTAAAATCAACTAATTTACCAAATGTATGATTATAACCATCTAACTTAGTCAATATCATGTCTACGGTTAATTAGGTTGAAGCTCTCTCAATTTCTTTTGATCCATCAAATGACCATTTATCTTTATGAAGAAGATTACCTACATTAAGAAAGCGATGATGACCCATGTAATAATGTGTACTACTAAATTTTAGCCATTTAGAATATGTATGCTTATGGCATGAAGGGCACGCTAGCTCACCCTTAGTACTCCATCTAAACAATTTAGCATAAGCAAGGATGTCACTAATTGTCCATAATAATGCCCCATGCATGAAGAAGTTTTGCTTGGTAGATACATCATAAGTGCTCACACCATTGTACCATAATTCTTTTAAGCTCCTCAACTAATGGTTGTAGGTATACATCAATGTTATTTCTAGGAGCTGAAGGACTCGATATAAGCAACGATAGCATAAAATATTGTTACTTCATGCACATCTAAAGAGAAATGTTATATGGCATCAAAAGTACAGGCCACATGCTATGAGATACACTAAGGTTTTTAAATGGATTAAACCAATCACAAGCTAATCCCAAACTAACATTTCTTAGATCTCTAGCAAAGTCTCTATTATAGTAATCAAATGTTTGCTAGGCAGGGAAATTAGAAAGGTGTCTCATATAGCCATCTTTCACCCAGTCATCTTTATGCCATGTCATAAATGATGTTGTTTTTGGTGACATAAACAACATTTAGAGCCGCGAGATAAAATGAAAATGCTATAATACCTTTGTCGAGACCTCTTTACGTTTGTTAAACAAATTTTTTTTCTCATCTAAATCATTCTTTACCCTAATGTACCTTGGTTATTTACAAACGTAACATTTATTATCTTGTTTGTACTCCTTCCAATATAAGAGACATTCATTTAGGTGTGCATGAATTTTTCTATAGCTAAGTCCCAAATCTCTAACCATCTTTTTTGCCTCATAATATGAGTTTGGTAATTTTTCACCTTTCGATAGTGCTTTCGTTAAGAATCGCAACAATTCGGTGACTGTTTTATCGCTCCATCTATTTTTACATTTAATGTGCAATAGTCGCACCATAAAGGATAGCATTAAGAACTTTGTGCATCCCAGACATGCTTCCTATTGAGCATCTCTAAACAACCTGTAAAATGCTTCAGCTTCTATATTTGGTTGATCATAGTATTAACATCCCTATTCTCATGTTTGATTATGTTTATATCACATACTCCAAATGCTTCATTCAACATAATATGAGTATTATCCTCAATGTTAAAAGCATTACTACTTTAGTTAGGGGTTGTAGGTGGATTAGATGATAAATCTTCTCTATAAGAAATCCAATACATATAAACTTTCGTAAACCGATCATATATCAATTGTTCTTTTGCATCCTCCTTAGTTGTCTACATAATATTTCTACACTTTTTACATGGACATACGATTTTCCCATTATTAGGAATAGCAAATTCCATATCCATAAATTCATCCAATTCAATTCTCTAAGTTTGACTCTTCTTAGGTGCATTCGACCAATTTTTATACATTATGACCTTATGGAAATGTATCAATACCCTTAGATACAAATAAGACAAAAATTAATCATTACCATAAATGAAAAAAAAAATTATGTATATACATTTTATCCTAATAGTATACAAAATAAAGTTGTAAAATTTCGATATTCTTCTATTTAGTTCATAATAATTTATATAGCCTAAAACTATGTTTCATTGAATAATTAGTCAACAAAACTTTTGGAGAACTATGCTATTGACTCATAACTTTGATGAACTTAAACTACTAAAACATTCTATGTTCATTTCTTAGAAACAAGATTATTAATAAAACCATTCAAATACATGACAAATATACAAGAATAGAGCAAAGTGAAGTGAAAGCTGCTTAATATGTCAAGATATAGTTACAATTAGTTTGACATTTTTTTCTTACAAACTTCAAATAAGAAAAGTTATTAGTTTCATTTGGTTAAGTTAGTGGAATAAAGTTTTATCGAGTATATTTTATTATTAATGTTACATTGCAATGAGATACAATTGGTAAGGAGATAAACATATCAATATATATATATATATATAGAGAGAGAGAGAGAGAGAAACCAATCTCGAAAGCATAAGAATAATTATCAATGTAAAGGAACTGAGCTATAATGAGATATAATTAATTCTCAAAAGAAAAAAAAAGAAAGGTCTATGGGAAAAAAAATGAAATCCATACTTTAATATTTTTAGATAGAAATCCTTTTCTATAATATTTTTAAAAAATTCATGCAAAACTCATACTCTTCCTAATATTTTTAAGGTAGCTTTTCATCAAATTTGCTAGCATGATGAATGTTATAAGATAGAGTTGCTTAATGGAATTTCATAGTAGATTCCATTTGAGTAGAAAATTTACCTAAATATGTTGGTAGTAGCTTAAAATAACATATGATCTCATAATGAATCTTCAAACTTACTCTTCAATACATCAAATTGCACATACCATATTGATGCAAGAAAGAGTGATAGACATTGTAGTATTAAAACTCATCAAACTTGAGATGTCTATGATTATTATAACAGTTTCTATTCAATCAAAAGAAAGGTGTTTAGCTTAATCAATAAAATAGGAAACAAAGAAAATAGGTCATTGGAATGACTCATGAATCCTCTTCTTTGATTATTCTTCCATCGGTGACAATCATAAATAGCAAATAGATAAAGCAACCTAACAATCAAGCACATACATGATAAAAAAATAAAAAAAAAAACAATACTAAGTGATCAATTAGCCCATTAATTGATCGCATCTAAGGAAGCGGCATAAATGCAAACTAAACCTTACTCGGGTGATTACACTCCATAAGCAATTTTACATAGTTACTGATTTTGGTTCTCGCACAACTCTACTAATCATTCCACAAGCTGTCCAATTAATGAAAGCATTAAGCTTCTTCGAACTATTTCATACAAAGCAAAGAGAAAAGTTAGCTAATCATTTGTTTTATTCCATTTGTAGCATAGTTTTAATGTAGATGTCTTTACTAAAAGATAAAAGGGAGTAGATTAATAATAAAAAAAAAAACAATAGAGACAATGCAAACATGATTTAAAGTTTAATAAACTTGTTTGGTAATGTATTAATGTGTACCATGTTTTGGCTAAGGCTAAGTAAATAAGCTAAGTTATCAAATTTTTTGTGAAATTTGCTTTTAAAATACTAGGTATGAAAACTTCTCTAAGATAGAGTATAGGCAATTCATTCCTACAGTCCCTTAAGAATAGAAGACCGCTATTTTTAGTACACAACATGCAATATACATATTTGAGGCATATCTCATAGGCTCACAACAATTACTATAAATTATCTATGCTTGTAGCTCACAAGGTATAGTGAGAACATTATATCTAGACTAGAACAATGACATACTAAACATAGTAGCACACACTTATATATTATTGAATTGAAGTTCATATACTCTTATACTGGAAATAAATTGTAGCAAATTATAAAGTATACACATTATACACATTTGATGGGAACTCTAAATATAAAAAGGGATTACTTTCTATTATTAAATATGTTGAAAAGAAGAGTGCTCCATACAGATAAACACAAAGCCAACTTCATCAACGTCTTCTATGATGCATAAAATCAAGTTATAAAGTCACAATAACCATTATGATCAAAGAAGAATGAATTCCAATTGATTAACTTCTTTATATCTTTTCATCACGAATAATTAATTGAAAACTCTAAAAGGACTTTGTTTATGCTAATTTTAACTTTTTTCATGATCATGCATGTAGTATTTATTTTAACCCATCAACATAACCATTCTTAAAAAAGGTTTCAAACCATTTAAATAGTAAGAGTTCAAATAATAAGCAATCGGATGGAAACTTTAGTTATAATTTTAGTATTAGTTATGACATATAGCTATGAAATATTTCAGCATGCATTCAAAACATCAAAGTAGCCTCCTTCAAAAGTCCCTAAAAGCACACTAAAAAAGAAAATCAATTTAACAACATTAGATAGAGAAAGAGCAACAAACTTGACTAAGGATGAAGCACCTGCATTGAATGGTGAAATAAGGGATTATAGAACAAAATGGAAACAAAAGAAAAAAAAAAAAAGAGTATGAGCTAGTAAGCATTCACTATGAAACTTGCTTGAGTTTCCATTTTCTTTTTACAAAAAGGGACTATCAATAATCACATAAATTTGTATAATCTTAAAATTGTGTAAAACCGATATGCAAAATTCCAATAGTTAATAGTTATGTCTACTTCTAAACTGGATATATTATAGATATAAAAGAGTTTCATTTGTTTATGAATTGCGTCTTCTTAAAGCTTTTATAACCAGACAACATAAAGTCATTCGAAATTAAAAAAAAAAAAAGGGCATAAGCAAAAGAGCAGTAGGAAAATAAGACTATTAAATTCTAATGACAACACATGTGAAACTTATGGATGAAAACTTAGAAATGATTGAAACTTTAGACTGATCAAAGTTTTAACTAGTCTTATATTAGCCAAAAACAAGTTCATAAGAATCAAAAGTTTTAGTTATTCAAAACATGCTTCAAATAAAACAAATGCTGAACATTAGGGATTACTACACCTATAGAGAGAGGGAGAGAGAGAGAGAGAGGGATTAACTTGAGCATCATTGAATGTATGAATGAAATGAGTTGTAAGTTGTATTGAATGTAATGGGACAAAAGAAAATCATGGTTAATGAGTTATGATGGATAGAGAGATAGAAGGAGGAGGGAGGGAAAGAGAGAGAGAGGAAGAGTGGGAGACTTAAATCGGCATCATTGAGAGTAAATGAGACTAGTTGAGAGTATCATATGAATGATTCATAAAATAGAAAGGAAAAGCATAAGTTAGCATGTTCTTGCGATAGAGAGTTGGGGGGGAGGAGGGAGGAATTGTAGAAACCAACTTGTTGCTTATTATTCAAGGAATGAAAGAGTGAGGAGTAGAGAGTGGTGTATGTGAAATGAAGAAATAAGTGGCAGGTAGGGGGAAATTACAAAAAAGAAAAAAGAAAGGTAAGGAAATATGTTGGGGAAATATATTTTTATTTGTATCCCTTTAAAATAGAGTTAGTGACCAATAGGTAACTATGTCTCATTAATTTTATTAATGCCACCATTTAGTTTATTGTGTCCCATTGTAATGGTCACATAAGTATAAAATCGTTGTAGTGAACCAAGTATGCACACACAATACATGTAATGCTTAAGCAAAAAATAGCACCCGGAGTTTAAGTCCCAATCATCAATTAGTATCATAAGTACACACATGGCACATGCATAAATAATCTAACTACAACTATAGAAAAGCACTCTTAATTCTCAGAGTATTCTGATATGATACTCCAATATACCGTTATGTATCAATCCTAACTTCTCGTGCTTAATCCCTTTGTAAGATCTTAAACAATCAATATAAATATTTTAGTTTTTGCTATATAGAAAGTATATAAATACTCTTTAATGTCTTACATATAGTTTTGATAGGTATATTAAATCTTGGGTTAAGTTTTAATTTATTTCTAAAGTCTCTGAATATGGTTCTAAACATTACTCTTAATATAGTTTTTGGCTTAGGAACCTTCTAAACAAGTATCTAATTAATAGTGTTAACACAATTTATTTATTTTTATTTGAAGACTCTTCGTGAAAGTATTTGAAAACAGTTTCATTAACTAAGAAATCTTTGAAGAAGCATTTGAAAATATCTTTATTAATTAGGAACTCTCTAAGGAGGTATCTGGAGACAGCCTTATTAACTAAAAATTCTCTCTTTAACCTACGGATGCTATATCAATAAAGTATTTCATATCAAATAGCTTTCTAATCAAGTCTTTAAACCTGGAATTAACCTATTATTAACAAACCAATTTTCTCAAGAACTATCTAAATAGGGTCAATTTACAAGTTTACTCACAATAACTTATCTAACATTATATTCTAGATTATAAACATGTTAAATCATGTTCATGTATCAGGTTTATCATACTAAGCAACACCATATTACCGAATTTTTCAAATTCACATACTGACTTATTAATGCTTTAAACCCTTAATTACCAACTTGCCCATAACTTAACTCCAATTCAAACCACTCAACTCTAGATTCTTCACAGTAAAGTATGAACCAAATAAACCTTAGAACCTAACACTAAGGGTTTCATTAAGCTCTACACACCAAGTTTTTAAGAAAATGGCAATTTTCATCCAATTTAAAGGCTCAAAAATCTTTAAAGATTATGGAAATTATTTTCGCTTGAAATATCTTCATACAATGTTCACACACAATATAAGTATTCTCTAGAAATAGTTTAGCTTAGAAACTATGTCAATAGGATTATTCAAATCAGTTTCAAAAATCAATTGGTTTTGCTCGATTTAAGATTATGGAAATTATTTTCACCCGAAATCTCTTCATACAATGTTCATATACAATTTAAGTATTCCCTAGAAAAAGTTTAGCTTAGAAACTATGTTAATAGGGTTATTCAAATCGGTTTCGAAAATCAATCGGTTTTGCTCGGTTTCTTATGGAAGTACTATATCTACTTAAAATTTTTCCATTTGATTTTTTCCCTTAAATTATATATACAAATAAATTTTTCTATAATGTTTAGAATTAATTCAATATTTTTTTACAAATTAACTAAAATTAGACACAGAATTAGACCCTCCAACAAATTAGCCTCTAGCCATCAATGCCAACAACTACCTTATCAGCACATCTAAGCATTGCCTTCATTGTCAAGGAGTGATAGTGGTTCCCTCTCAGGTTGCCTCTACACTTAGGTTCCATCGAATCGCTTGGTTTGTATAGTATTTCTTCTTAATTTTCTAGAATTTCTTCCTACTTTGTTCTTCTTGTTTCTATAATTTTCTTAGAATCTCAAGACGTTAAACTACGTTCTAGATAGAGTTGGTGAAAATTCCTATGTTATAGAATGAAATATGGCATTTTCTCTCTCCTATTTAGCTTATATTCCATAGTCTTTCTATGTTGCTAAGTGTCCTAAGGGTGGTTTAAATCATCAACAACTAGCTTAGGAGTTGTTTACACTACACAAGTGAAGCTGATTTCTTTTTTATCAATTTCAATAATTTTTCTTATAATTAATTGGTTAATAATACTTAGTTTAGAGTGTTTTAAGCATTTTTCAGGTATATAAGTGTATATAATAATTATACCTGAGATACACATATTACATATATATATTATTTTAGATTACTTTATGATTTTTGTGTCTAAATTATCTATCTACAATGTTTGATTGTTTTTCCGTTACCTAATTTACACTTTTATGCATATATATTACAATATAATGTAATTTAATAAAATTATCTATTTTTAACTATAGTTCTATTATTTTATTATATTTAGATATTCCGAACTCTTGATGTGCCATTGTTTAACTCCTAGGTCCTACACTAAAGTGTTACCCTCATTGGTTAACTTCTATATATGCCCTAAATTATTTATTTGGAATCTAACACATAATACTACAGACTTTCAAAATCTAATACGTAAGACTGCGGAATCTTGAAACCTAATATGTGAGTTTATGGGGCTCATACATGGTGTTATCCCCTTGATCTTTTTGGTAGTTTATTTGCTGCTATTGAATCGCATAAACTCTCATAGGAGCCCTTTACCTGGATCCTGTAGTCACAGCTTTACCACCCTATCCTCTATCCTGAGGTCTAAAATTTTATGAAGATACTGGTTGATATATTGGGGTTAGTTGATTAGTAGTATCACACTCAAATGTCTGCTTATAGCTAAAGCAAAAGGTTTGAGGAATCTTTACCTTTTCAGGAAATCTCTATTGATATGCCCTACCTTACTTCAAGGAAATATGCTCCATCAGGTCACTTGCACTCTAACAAATTATGAGGACCTTTGCATTTAGTGCACTTGAGTCTTATAGGTAGTGTTGGTGACGACAAAGCTAGTAACAAAGGAATTAGCTTGGTTAGTTGAGGCCTGACTAGTACAACCATTAGTTTGGTTACAAGTTTAGCAAGCTAAAGGAAAACTCTCTTATCCCAGTCTTGCATTGCCATCCCCGAAGCAAGTCTCTTTCCCAAAACCACCTTCCCCCTAGAAGAGTCAACTTCATCTTCTAACACTTCTTTTTTTGCTCTTCTCCATCTTATTAGCTTTGTTGACCATCGTTGCATATGTTTGTAACTCAAAAGATCCTACCTCATGCCATAGAGCAGCTCTTAAACCTCTTACAAACCTCTAAACCTTAGACATCTCATCCACTCTCTAGCCCTTTGGTAAGAACTTATGCTGATGATTGAGTTCAGCTTCATATTGCTCCATTATTTGGTTCCCTTGCTTGTAATCATAGTATTGACTAACTAATCTTTCTCTAAGACTAGCAAGGAAATACTTACTACAAAACAACTTCCTAAAAATAGCTTAAGTGATAAGAGCAGCATGATATACCCTCTTTGCTTCTCCCCAGTAGACAGCGGTATCTCTCAGGATGTAGGTTTGCAAAAGTTACCTTCTTTCCTTTAAGAATCTCAAAACCCTCAAAGACCTTCTCTATTTGTTGTCAACTTCTCAACCACCATAGGTTCATCTATTTTAGAATGGAATGTCATTGCTAACATTACAAGCCTCTGTAAAGTAATAACTCTATGGTTCCTTTGATTGTTTCTATCTCTTACTCCTATAACATGACTATTATCTCTATTATTTATAAATCGCATAAATTTAGTTAATTGAGAGTAAAATTGAACTCTAGTACTGTAGATAATCTCGCAAGTTGATAAAGCTAACTAAAATAAAAATTTTATTAAATTATGAAATTGAATATATTATACGTAATAAAAACCTTAGAAATTCGATCGAAACTTAAGTCACGTATGAAAACCCTAAACCCTATGCACACATAAATACCTAAGATTGAACTCGAACTTGACAGAAACCCTAAAACTATAACTTTAAGCTTATAAAATGAATAAATTTACCCCAATAGTAATAAAATCCTAATTGAATATAATTATCGACCAATACACATAATTGCATAAAATTATTAATGAACAAGTTGAAATAACTTCCAAATATTATAAATGTAATGGTTAACAATTTAATTAATAAATTTTATAAAATTACGAATATTATTTTATAATTTTTATTAAGCTTATAAATTTACATTTGGAAAAATTTAACCTTATTTCCCTTTTCCTTTTTTCTTTTTTCTTTTTCTTTTTCCTTTCCTTAGTTTTTCCCTATTCTATGTGATTTTTTTCCCTTTCTCTTCTTCTGGACGTTTTTTCTTCAAGTAGCCTATGTGCTACAAATTGCTTGGTTAAGATTAAAAAGGAATAAGCTATGTGTCCAATCCACTTACCTCATCTTTTATCTTTAATCATTTTTTTTTTTTTTACTTTTTCACTTTCTTACTTCATTTTGTTTTGTCTACTACATGTGCTCCTCTTTCTCTTAATTTTCTTATTCAACACAAGAACAAAACACACACAATTCCTTTTCAAGCAAACCGTGAACTTCTCCTTCAATTCCTATTTATTTATTTTGTAATAATCATCTTTATGTATTATTGTACATATGTATATTTTGTAGAATTTATTTGTATTATAAGATCTTGTAGTAGAGATATTTGTAATATTTGTATTTCCTTATGTATATATATTTATATATGTATAAATACTAAAGTATGTTCATGTATACATACATATTATATTTAATTAAATAATATGTAGTATAAAGGACTATGTATATATATAGTTATGCATGTATAATATATGTATATTTATGTTTGTATAATTTTCATTGCATATGTATATGTACAAACATGTCACAAAAAATACATATATATTTATGTATGTATTAAGTACAAAGATACTACTAAAGTATAGTATATGTATAATAGGGTATATGTTCAGTACATATATATATGTGTGTGTATACAATAGTATTCATATTACATTTTTTTAATATATAGATATATGGAGACATGATTGTGTATACATATATATTCGTATATAATAATATGTATATTAAATATTTTCAATAGATATATATATGTACATATGACTATATATGTAAGTATGTGCAAAATATATAAAAAAATACAAGTATATATATAGATATCGTATCTATGTACATACATATAACATATGTAATATATTTAGAATCTTATTATTACATTACATAAGTATACACATATATATATATAATACGCATATTAATAGTGTAGTATATATAGATATATGGTGATACTTAAATAATACGTGTATAATATACTATAATAATAAATTAATAAATAAAAAGTATATATATAAACATATGTACCATAAGTTAATAAAATTTGCAAAATTTAATAAAATCTAATAATAAATATAAATATGTACATATTATGTAAAGATACAAAAAAGGAAAAAGAATTGAAAAATATGCAAATTTAAGAAATGGTACATGGCACCTATCTATGCTGCCACATTAACATATAATTAATTTTAACTAAAAATCATAACTAAAAATAATACAAATAAATAGTAAAAATGAGTTAAATAAGTATTAACCTTTAAAAAAATAGCAAAATACGTAAATTATGGTAAAATGAAAGAAAAAATAAAAAAATTATAGAAATATAAGAATTAGATATTTATTAAAACATAAATATATAAAAAAAACTTAAAATAATATTTTATAATTATTTAAGTCAAAACAATAAAATTCATAATATTTTTACATCATAACAAAAAATACGGGTTATAACATCCAAAACAGACCCCATTACATGAAAGTATGTTTAAAAACGATAAAAATGTACTATAAGTTTATAAGAATCAATGTTAAAGTGAAAAAGTTATATGCAATTGAAAATTTAAGATAAATTTAGAAAAATAGGTAAAAGATTTAAGTTAAATTATGTTTATGTCATACTTAGGTTATAGTAGGAAACTTGGCAAATAATGATAGACATTAATTAACTAAGGAACCTATATTTTTAGAATACTTATAAGCTTTCTTATTTTTTAGGTATTCGATTATCAAGTTTTGGACAGTTTCGCGCCAAAGCTGCAAAATTGTAATAGTCTTGTCGGATAAACTTTTCTAAGATAAAAGTTGACCATATAGTCGCCATCTTAAACCTAATTTATACAAGGCATCTACGATTAACCCACTTTCAAATAAATAGTTTATAAATTAAATAAATCATTTACTTCAGAACTTATGGAAATATGTATATACACAAGAATTTAAATATTACAATTAATGTTTGAAAAGTTTCATCGTACTATATTTCCTAAATAATGCATTATTCAAAAATAGAAGCTTCTAAAACAAAAGTTAAAAACTTAACAATATATCTATTTTTCAAATGTATTTCCTCACTCTCTAGGATTCAGCAGTTGTTAGCTTAGGGTAAATATAGGCTGCTTCTTAGCTAGCACCTAGAACAATGTCTATAAGGATGTGACCAACCACAGCTTATTAAGTTGAGACGAAAACTTAAAACTATACATAAAACATAAGCAGGGTTATCAATTAAAATAGTTAGATGTAATATATGTTTAAGCAAATGCTATCACACGACTTTGTTTAGCCTATCATAAGATTAGAGAAATTGCATTCGCTCTGATCCAGGTTGAGGAGTTTCCATTAATGTAATAGCTTACGACCAAACCGAGGCTTGTATAATGGAGACACCGCTCCTCCCGCGACTACCTTCAAACCATTGACTTTACCTTTACTGCGACTTCCTCATCTATCACTTAGCTCGATTAAGGATGAAGAAGGGACCAATTATGCTATCTAACACTATCCCTTTTGAAGGGGTCAGTATTTGGTTAGAGAATTCTAATGTTCCCCTAATGGTTACTAAATAAGTCTAGTTTAGATTTATGAGTCAAATATTTAGTTAAATTCGATTTAAAGTGTTCAGCCATTTTAAATAAATAACAGAAATATAAGCTAAATCAGCAAATCAGAATCATATCATCAGCTCAAGACAATCACATGCACATAGCCAATTATCTAACAAGCACAATCATGTATAATTTCAAGCCTCTAAGTACTACCAATTAGTATTCTGAAAATATAGTAATGTATTAATCCCAGTTTACTTAGAATCCTTAGGTCGCTCACTCAACTCGTCATAGGTCAACTTGTCTCTACATCTCCTATCGTATAAATACGCTCTTTAGTATTTATATCTTAATGATATGTATATATTATAGGTTGTGATTTAGCTCAATTTTTTCTATATATATATTAGTTATTATTGATTCATCCTAGGTTAGTTTAGGGTTCAAGTTCCGAATCCAATTCCGATTCAAGTTTGAAATCAGTTCTACTTACGAGTATTATGCATAAATCCTAAAAATGTGATCCTAACACTAATGTGAAATTAATCACATTAGGCTTGGATATCCTAATTATCACTTTTGGTCTTAAATTAGTATTCTATTTTACTTGGTATACTTTAATCGTTATTAGTGTATCAAATTTATTTCTAAGGTAAGAAAATTTTACATATTTCATATAAATACATAAATTTAAGTTTTCTACAAGATTTATTAAATATTTCTATTATTAGTATAATGTCAATTTTTATTCTAATATCTTCTATTTATTATATTTCCAATTTTGCATATTATGCATTATTACATATTATTGACCTATTTTTCCTAATTAGCACTCCTAACACTACATATATTATCTTTCATCATCCAATAGTATGTCAAATGTCTAATTTCATCCCAAATCAAAATTCACACCTAATTACGAAAATTTAAAAAATTAACTTTAAATATACCATTTTTACCTATTACATATATACTATATAATACCCTAATAATTACATCTAATACCCTAAATGCTACAAATATCATACTTCATTAGATTTCAACATCCTAAAATATATAATTATACACTAAATCAGTAATTCTTTATTTAATTACCTAATTAGTCCTAAATTACCCATTTTATGCATCATTTTAAGGCCGAAAAATTTAGAAAATTAATTTTTGAAAAAGGGCTTTATAGCACTGTTTTATAACCCCTAAATAGTCTATACAAAAATTTTGGGCTTAAAACTACACTCTTAGAATCATTTATTTATAAACCAAACAAATTTCGAGTTTGTGAGATTTCTTAAGTACATTATATTTCTAGGCATAAATTCACTAAAATAAAAAATTTCCCTAAATCTACATATTAAAATATCCTAAAATAACAAGATTTATATTTTTCTAAATATGTTTAATATTTTTAATAATTTAAGAAAAATTGAGAGGGACTTAGAACTTATCAACATTAGCTGCTCTAGCTACCAATGCCTTGTTGACGGGCTTGGGTGCTGCTGCCACCACCATGTGGTAGTGGTGGCTATTTACTCTTAAGTGCTCATTGGGTTTGGGTTTACCTTATAGCCCCTATTTGCATATAAATTTTGTAATTTTTTGTAAAATACCCTTTCTTCATTTCACTCATCTCCCTAATTTTTTCTAGGTCCTAAATTGACTAAATGAGCTTCTCATTTAATTTGGATATTTATAGAGCCTTAGGAGATTTTTTATACATTAAATTAACTAGATATGGGCCTTATCTTCTTCAAAATTGCGTCTTTTGTTGTGTTAATTTAATTTGCTAATTTTTTTCTTCTTTCCCCCAATTGCCATGCCTCAATTCTGAATTTTCCTCATTTTTCCTAATTTTTCTTTAATTATTGATGCATTTTCTTTAATTAATTAACATTATTTTGGCATATTTCGTGTATTTTAAGTAATTACATGTATTTCTACCTATATGTAAATTCATATATAGTACAAATAAATATTCTTAAATGTTATTTAAGTTATTTTATTATTTTTAGTGTACATATAATTTATCTCTATTGATTCGCTAGTTATCGGAATTTGTTTTATGTGTTTCCGATAAAGAATAGGTAATATACATATAATTCAATATTATAATAAATAATTATTTTATTCTTTATTTTCCTAAATCTAAATTTATGGGATCAATTTTACTAATATTTCTAGCTTCGTCGTAAAATTTAAGTTAAATCGGACGATTTGCTCGACTACCCTAAATTTTACGAATTGAACCCTAAATACCTGATTATGGGTTTTATACTGAACATTAACTCAAGTGAGAGAGTTCTGATGATTTACTATTTGCTTGCTGCTTGATGCTATATGCTACCTGTTGAATGATACTCATTAATTGTTGAATGAATGATTGCTTTACGTACAATCATTTATGTGATCACTTTTTTAAATTAGTAAATATAATTGTTCGACTAAACTAACTATTTCTATTTATCACATGTCTATGAACCAATTAGTATATTGATGGGGAGTAATAACTTTGCAAATTTTTTAGAAAAGTATTTTTAGAAAATGTTTTTCCAATCTTAAATATATTTTGTATGATTTCTATGAAGGCTCGTAGTGCTTGTGAATGATATTTTTATCATTAAGACAAAGTTAATATATTATCTCCAATTGATTGCGAGAGGACTTATATATTTGTACCTGTGGGGCCTTGGATATATTTTGATAGCAAGATGACTTACCTTATGTACGCGAAGGGCCTTGGATATGTTTGGTGGATGGCCCTAATTGGGGTCCACCTATCTTGATTGCTATTTCTCAGCTAAGATAATAGTTGAGTGTCATCTAGAGGAGTGGTGCCCTTAGGCAGCCTCATGCGGTTAAGGTGAGGCGCTCCATGCAGGTAAGTATGGAGGATAATCGTTGCATTGATGACATAAATCTACACCTTCCACAATTCTGGACACCTATAGATGTGTTGCTTGCATTTACTGTGTATGCATTTATTTCTATTATAGATGGATTACATGGGTGCTAATAATGTTTGATAACTTACGTGAAAGGTAATAGCGAGGAACGAACTCATTGAGCTGTGATTTGCTCATTCTCCTATAGTTTCTTTTGTAAGTTCCTTTAAGTAAGGATTGGGGAAAATTTTGAGAGCAGAGTACAAAACGGAGATAGGTTTAATAATATTAGAGTTGATTGAAATGTGTATTGTTGGTAAAGAAATAATTTATGTAGAAAATACTTATATGATAAGATTATGTATAATATAGTATTTCTTGTAAATTATTAAGTTGTTTTACCTTATCTTAGCATTTGGTAAGGGGTATCGATTCTCTACGGCTTTGGTGGACTATGGAATATCGGATATCCGTAGTCACTTATATTTTATAATAAGTTTATTAAATTAAAAAAATTGAAAACTTTAGTAACTAATTGTTTAGAGTTTTGTAATCTTTGACTTGTATGGCAGTTTTCATATCATGAGTGCATACGTGATAGAAAATTTTAAACAATCTTACTAGGCATCCCTTAAGGTCATGACATTATCTCTCTTATTATTCTCATCTATCAATTATTGTTGTTATTGTTGCTGCTATTGTCTTTGAATCTAGTCTTGCTGCCTATTAATTACTCCTAGCATATTATCAATTGTGTTCAGTAGCCTATTGATGTCTTCTCTAGGAATAGGCACTTTTGCATTTGCATCCTATGGGTACTATTAATTACATGGCAATTCAGCTTCTTTAGGAGTACTACCTTGACCAGCTTCTGTAGCTCCTCCCAATTGAATTCTTCTTCTTAGAGACATATTATAGTTAAATAGATAGGAGAAAGGACAAGACTAAGCTTGGCACAAGGACTAGGACGAAAACAAAAAGATAGGGAAGTAGGAAATTAATGAATAAGAATAACAATCTATAATTAGAATCCCAATATAAATCCTATACTCATCACAGCTCATTGTCCTATATATCATTTGCTTAAGTTTCTATTTGATTTGCTAAACCTATGGTATGATACGACTTTAATCTGTAACGCCCAAAGCTTAAGGAGTCATAAGTCGCTACATGTCCGTAGTAATCTACTAACATGTTAAGCTAAATGAGTAACAAAATTCTCCAAAATTTCATAAATAAATCCATAACTCACATTCAATAAATCTCAAAGTAACTGAAAGTCATAATTAAATCTCTTGAAATATTGTAGCTAAAATGAACTTAAATAGACTAAACTCTCATATTACAAATGAGATAATAAAGCTCTTTAACAACAAGTTTATTTAATCTCTCTTGCTAGCTGATCACATCTTATCATCATAGTAGTAATAAAATTATCTAGTATCTTTATCCTGGTAATAGTAATGTGCTTCCCCATTCTCAACATAATTTACTTGTTCATCTAAAGTCCCTGCAAATGAAAAAGAAAGTGGAATGAGCTAATGCCTAGAATGGAAACCCACAAATACAAGCGTATGTTATGCAGCAATTAATATAACACAAGCAATAATGTAACAAGAATGAATCAAACGACAAGTTATTATATAATTAATTAAGTCAGCATTCAACATAGGTTAAGATCACTTACGATTAACCCCAAACCTAAAGTATCTTAGACTCCACATATGGCTCCTACTTGGGACATTAGCATTGTGACCCCCATCTGCACAAGTACTAGGATACTAGCATTATGACCTTTGGACACCACCTAACTTACTTGGTTCCAGGACACTGGTTTTATGACCTTTAGACATCAACTTAATCTACCTCGTATCATATTATGGGGGAACTCCATAACGGATAGTGTTACCTAAAGATCAACGAGATGCTACCTCAATGATACTAATTCTACGACCCCCTTAAGCTAAGCCAAACACAAGCAACAATCATATTTTCTTCTAGTTAACTATTAATCTAGTTTACCTTAACTATCTTAGATAAGCACAAGTAGCAAACAAGATTCTACGTACCTAGGTCTTAGATACATCTGTACATATAGGTTTAGTAAGAGGATTAGCAATCATCGTATGTGTCGATATATACTACAAACTAACTTCATTTTGAGCTATAATGATCCTTATGAAATTGTATTCAGTTTCTATGTGTTTGGTCCTACAATGGTATTTGGGATCCTTTGTATGAGCAATCGTTCCTTGACTATTATAATTGATTACTATCGATTCTATCTCTTTAGAAAGAAATCCTATGTGTTGCATAAATTATTTGAGCCAAACTGCTTCTTAGACTATTACCAATGATACAAATTTAGTGTCCATTTTCGATAAGGCTATACATGTTTGCTTCTTACTACTCTAAGAGATAGCCTCATTACTAACTAAAGAGGCATATCTCGAGGTTGATTTTCACTCATCTAAATCTCCTCTCCATTTAGTATTGGTATATCTTATGAGGTTTAAATTATCTCCTTAGTAACATAGAGAATAATCTATAGTAACTTGAAGATACCTTAATATCCTTTTTACTACCATCCAATGAGTAGGTCCTAGATTCGACTAATATCTACTAACTACTCCTAGTACAAAACATATGTCGGGTTTAGTACACATCATTGCATACATTAAACTACCGCTACACTAGAATAAGGAACTTTTGCCATTTCTTTTCTTTCTTGTGGAGTCTTAGGACACATCTTGAAGCTTAAACCATTGCCTTTTGCTATAGGAGTGTCAACAGGTTTGTAGTGATGCATGTTAAAACCTTCAAAAATCTTCCAAATGTAGGGTTCTTGTGAAAGAGCAAGAAGATTCTTTGAATGGTCTTTATGGATTTTGACACCTAATACATAAGCTACTTCAACCATGTCCTTCATTATCTAGATGAGTGTTTTAGGCCATTGAAGTATATGATTTCTTTTAAAAATAATTTTTCAATAAAAACACTTCGATAAGTAAATCGGGTTGTATACTATAGTAAAAATACCTAGTGAAACTAAGTCATTCTAAGGGATTGGAAATTAAATATTAAATGATTTCAATTCTTTTCTTAGATAGGTGATTGAAACGGAATGATGAAACGAATTAAAATAAAAGGAAACTAATTAACTACAAAAGCAAATTATCTAATAAAAATAAACTACTAACTTCATAAGGAAATAATTCACTAATACTAGTATAGGATCTCAACAAAGCTATCATCTAACAAATCAACACATATCCATAAAGTATGATAGAATTAATTAATTGATCTTTAATTAGATTCGCAAGAGCTTACTCTCCTTTCGGATATTGCCTTAATTATAGCAAAAATATCCCTTTCGAGTAGTTATCTATAATCTCCTATCCCTAATTAATATCAATATTCATGCATAGTTCTATATCATAAAAATTAATATTGATTACATTATGAACATGAATCTTAAAACTAACTCAAAGTGCATGTTTCCATGTCAACAATTGAATCAATTTCTATTCCAATTGAATCAATAACTATCCATTATGATTCAAGTTTTTCAAGCTTTATTCACGAAAATACTAGTGGCTAGATAATAAAATCACGAACCATGAAATTAAATAATTAAAAATTCATTTGATTAAATAATAACATATAAAAAAGTCATACATCGATTAAATCCAATCAAGCCATGTCAAAATCCCATTAAATCTAGTTTAGTGCATGGTAAAAATGAAAGTCACACAAGAGAATTCAAGAAACATTATGAATCTTAAAAGTAAAAAAAAAAAAAAAAAAAAAAAACTAGAAAGCCTCATTATAATTCTTAGAGTGAAAACTTGATTTCCAATCTATTCTTCTCTTAAATCTTTTGTGCCCTTATGATGAACCCTAGAAATTTATCTTTAACTTCTACATCTATGGAATTATGATCTTTCCCTTTCATCTTCCTCACATGGCTATGAAAATTGGAAAAAATAATATGCTTGCCACTACTAAATCTAAAGAAAAATCAATGGTTATTCAATTCTTCTTCTCACATATGGCTTTAGAAAAATAAAACAAAAGACTCCTAAGCTTCCTAAAATTGAATAGTGAATAATCCTCCCTCTTTATAGCTGGCATGAATCTATTTTTCTCCATCAAATCTTCACCAACTTTCCTTTTATAATCTCTTATCTTTAGCAAGACGTTTCTAATGAAGGAAAAAAATTGTAAGTATAAATAAAGAAGAATTTTTTTTTTCCTTTTGTGTATATTATACTAGTAAGAAAGAAAAGGAAAAGGAAAAGCAAAAGGAAAAAAAAAAAGAATGAAAATAAAATGAATAAAAAATATAGAAAAAAGGGGAAGGAACATGTAAACCTTACAAAATTTTCTAGATAAGAGGTTTGGAGTTAATAAGATTTCATGAAAGATACCTTTAGTATTGGCAAGATACTTTTAGTATTGGCAAGATAACTAACCTTAAACCTAAAAGATTACTCTTAAAGACCCAAACCTAGACTCAAGCTCCTAAAACCCTAAATGGCAGTCTAAGCCCTAGTTTGACCCTTACACTCAAAAGCCTTAAAATCCTATAAATAAATGCCAATAACTAATATTAACTTTTAAGGTTAACCTAATCTAATGAAACTAACCTTAAATCCCAATGAGAAAGAGACTGATAGTTGAAGCCCATGAGAGCTCTTTAAAACCGATAAAGGGTAAGTTAAACAAAAAATGAATATTGGTATAAATAACCCTAATAATGAATTCAAAACCTTAAAACGAATTTAACCCTTAAATGAACATTTGAACACTAGAATCCTAATCGGAACCTTAATAAGTGTGAACATTTAAAAATGATTGTAAAAGCCTTAATCTAAAGTTAAAAACCTTAATCCAACTATTGTACTCTAATTAAACAGTAAAATTATTTATTAATTGGAGACCAATCGCTTATTTGCCCTAAAAGCCTAATCTACCTTAAAAAACATACTTAAACAGCAATAATCATCTCAATTCCTTAAAATAATTAGGCAAGATGACCTAATGGGCTTAACCAACTTAATTTGACATATTAAACCCTAGAATGCACCTAATTTATGTCAAGTATACTAGTAATTAAGATTAAGAAAATTAATTATACCTCAATCTGCTAATTAGGTTTTATATCATAATTAACTATAAATCAAGAACGATTAATCATATGAAACTAAAGTAATTATATTAAAATATCTACTTAAGAATACCAACATTATACTTAGGGAGACAATATGAACCCTATAAACTTTTGGATCCGAACTTAGAGTCAAATACAAGAGTTAATAGGTAATCCTTAGAATCGCTCAAGATATAATAATAAATATCATAATAATAAAATCCATAAGTAAAATGATTGAGCCCTAAATCATAAGTTAGAAACCCTAAATAATAAGTCGAAAGACCCTAAAGAGAGTAAAATCCTAAAACCTTAATCGTACGTATGAAACCCCAACATGTGGGAAACCTTAAAATAATTGGAAAACATCAATAGATTGAGTAAAACCTTAATTGGAAGTCTAAAATGCTATTTCAACTAATAAATTATAAGTGTATCCTTAAACTATTCGCTATTCGCAAGTAATTTCTCCAATTGCCTAGAAACCCTAAATCATTAGCCTCGAATGCAGTTCGAAAACTCTAATCAATCTCGAATAATGAGGGACTAATAAACAGAGTAATATAGGGCAATAAACTTAATTAAAGTAATAAAATATGGCAAGACCCTAATTATACCCTTGTTAAGCCTAAATTGCTTAATTTAGTACAATTGCTATTAATTAGCATAATTACACTTTAATTTATCTACTAACTCTCATTACATCTTAATTAGTGGTAAGTTAAACTCAATTAAAAACAAAAGATAAATAATTAATTGAGAATTAAAGGACACTTGTCCTTAAGGAGACAAAATATCCCTTCATTTGGCAAAAAGTAAATAAGGTACAATAGTACTAAAAGGGGACCATGTACTTTTACCTCAAATTAGCTACCTCTTGTCTACCTTAATTTACCTTCAATATCTACCATTTCACCCCTTCAAAACTCTCATTTAACCCCATTCTTCACTCTTAGAAAACTTTAGGAAACACTCTTAAGAAATCCAAACAAAAAACAAAAGAAAATAAAAGGGAAGAAAATAAAAGGAGTTGTTGAAGGTCCCTGTACACATTAGTGCCTTTTGGTTTTACCACCAACACACGACTCCAAATCACCAAGCACTACAACCAAAATGTTACGCACACACAACACTTTCTCGCTAACAAACATTATCCTTTGAAGAAGCTTGTTTCAACTTCATTTTTAAGTGAAAAAGTTGGAGCTTGTACAAACCAGTTTAAGATAAAACTCACCCAACTTAAGTTTTCTATTCATACTAGTTTCATCTATGATATCTTGAGAGTTTAGGATTAGAAATATTAAATAAACATATTATAACCATGTACATATCATTTTAGAGCCTCTTAATTACGCCTTCATTCATGTACTTAGCTAGTTTGTTACTTACATTCTAAAAGTAGGAGATAGTTTTATGTAGATAACTTGAAAAGATGTTGATTAAACTTTATGAAACCTTAAGTACCATCCTTGCCACCCCCTCTTTGATATTTATCCATCTTGTTTTCACCATGTTAGGTGATATTATTAGCTTAAAATAAGTAGAAATGTGATTAAAACAAGGAAACACACTAAAATAAGTATTAGATGGAAGAAGTTGAAGGAAGGCCTAGAAGAAGTTAAAGGAAAACCTAGAAGGACCTTACTTGGCCACCACTTTCATGAAAGTTTCAAATTTGTAAATTTTGATTTATTGCCTTAATAACATGTTTGCTTAGTGTTAATTATGATTTAGGATGTAATTGACCAAGTTAAGTAGGGTAATGATAACATGTTTGTTTAGTGTTAAGTATGATTTATAATGTAATTAACTAAGTTAAGTAGGGTAATGATGATTTAAGAGCCTAAACTAGTTAAGATGGTGATTAGGGCCTTGGGAATGGTGCTAGAAACCCCATTAATGAAATGAACTAGATCTGAAACACTTAGTAAAATGGGTTATAATCAAATTTAGGACATTTGGCCCATTGAAATAACTCATAATCAAATTTAGGGACCTATTTTTGCAAATTAAGCCTAAATTAGCTTAGTTAGTGATTAGGGCTTTAGAAATATCATTGGGAACTCAATAAATGAAAAGAACTAGAATCTTAAGGCCCTTAGTGGGTTTAAGCCCAAATTCATAAGTGGAGTTGAGCTTAAGGCCTTAAAATGTAAGATAAGCCTAAAAGCCCTTAAAAGAATAAAGAATGGAGCCTAATAACTTAGTGATTAGATCTAATCCCTAAATTAAAATGCTCATACAATAAAATATAAAAGGCCCATTAAGTTCAAATGCCCATTAAAGCCATCTCCTATAGGCCTCTTAATAAGCTAAGGCCTTAAATTAGTAAAAATGGCTCATTTAGGTCCACAAGAACAACACCAAGGCCTAACATGAAAATTTAAAGTGTTGGGCAAAAAAGTCCACTTAAAATATTTAAAAGGAAGCGCAAAATATTAAGTGTAAGATCCAAGATCAAAAGCTAAGCCTAAAGCTTAAAACTATGCTCAAACCTTAAAGTGACCAAACTCACCCTTTGGGCCCATAAACTTGTAAGGCCTAAACTGAATTGCTAAGCCAAAAGCCCAAAAACAACCTCAAAAAATGAAAAAACACTCAAAAACGATGAAAATCGACTATAAGAGCACAAAATTTTGACTTAAAATAGAAAGTTATGACTAAGATACAAAATAAGCGAAAATAGGGAAATTATAACGACGTTAGTGAATAGATTATGTTTAAGATGAGTCTTATTTACTTTAGTTACCTTACTTAGGTGATTGGGGATACCAAGTTTGAGACTACCGTAGACTATTGGGAATACTTGACTTCAAGGTTGAGTGAGTATATTGGCCCCTATTTTATTTTGTTTTGTACTTATAGTTAGTGCACTATCTAATTATATACGATAATTGAACTTAATGCATGTTGGGGTATATGGGAACTTGTGTGTGCTTGTTCTGGTTGAACTAAGACATTTCAAATATCCATATTTGTTGCATTAAAATGTAGGGCATTGGAGTATCTGGAATATACTTGGTTGACCATCTCATGAATCCGGAATTAATAAATATTCGACCTTTAATTAAACTGAACATACATTACATCTTATAACATGAGTTAAAGGGTGTCAGCACCATGTAATAGAGTGGGAGATCATGGTTGGATAGATCCATATTAATATTATGTGTTGTGATTGTTTATTGTATGACATATTTCGTACCACATGTTCTTGCTTTGACCTTTGGGAACTACTCGACTTCAAAGAGTGTTGCCTTCTACTTGAAGCAGAGCTATGTCTACTATTGAGGGTAGTTATATTGTTAAGAGATTTTGTATGGGACATGGATACTTAGGTCCTAATGTGCCTAAATACTTCCTAGGTTAGGCAACGGTGAGCGTTAAAATCATGTTATATGCAGTTACCGACCAACTATATATATTGTTTGCATTGCATATGCTTGTATTTGCATTCATATGTTTGATAAATAACTTGTTATTATCTGATGGTAAGGTAAGAAGATTACTCACTAAGATGGATGTAGCTTACCCCCCAATAGTTTCTTTTGCAGGTCTTACAAAGCTAAGGCTGAGCTAGGATTTGAGTGTAGAGCGCTCCTGTAGGTTGAGAAAGTAGAACATAAGTTTAGGAAAGCAAATAGTATAGTTAAATTAAACTTTTAAGGTATTTAGTAGCATTATAATTGTTGAGATATGGATACTCTTGCTTATTGTTTAGTAGGTGATTTCGACTCTATGTGGTTTTGGTGACTATAGATTGTTGAATCACTTGTAGATATATATATATAGTTAAGCAGATGTATGTAAATTGAATAAGTACCCTTAGAAACTTACTAGTTAAAGCCTTGCAATCTTTGACTAGAAAAGCAGTCTTTATATCATGGGTTCACACGTGATATAAAGATTTTAGACAAGACTATCAGGCCCCATTTGAGGGCATTGCAAAACCAAACCTATTCATGAGTCAAACACGAATGGATTTTTGGGTCAAGTCTGATTTTGGATCATTTAACCTATTCACATGTCTTGCACATGACTTGCATGGAGAAGAAGGAAGGAGGTGGCTATGATGGGTTACCTCAGAGTGCTTCGGTCATCATTTTAAGCCGGTTAAGACACTTTTATAAGGTTTTCATTGATGAAAATTAGATTAGTGGTGGTTCTCCATCTTATGGCAGTGGTCTTGATGGTAGTATACGGTAGTGAGGATGAGATAGAGAGAGAAAGTAGATGTTGAACTTAAATGATGATGGATTAGGTTAAATTAGTAGGGGTTTCCAATGTTTTTGGGGATATGGATCTTCGTGGAGTGGTTAGTTTCACTTGAAAACCACTAAAAGGTAGTGTTTTTAGAGAGAGAAAACGAAGTACGAGTTGGTAGAGAGAAAAAATGAACATGTAAGCATATAGGAGATAATTTGTGTGTTTTTTGATGTTCCAAACAAGTTCCCATATGCTCAATTTCATTTGGGAACTCATTAAATCGCCCACAATTGACGCTTCATGTTAATGGGTATTTGACCAAAGAATTTATTTTTGACCATGAAATTGATGTGTTTAAATGAAATTATTGGTACAAAAGCACCAATCAATGTATAAAATGTTCATTTACATAATTAAATTGCTATGATTTACATTCAAACATGCCCAAATTCATGATTTTGAGTGGCGATGAAAGAGTACATTCAAGCTTTTTTCTTACTTTGAATCCAATTTTAGTCTACATTCCATTGTTAATTTGAGCACTTAATGGTTTAAAGTTAATCTACTCCAAGTCTATTTCGTAATTTCATCATTAGTTTGATGAAATTATAAATGAAAACAAGTAAAAAATGCGTGAGAATTGAGCCATCCAAGAGGGAAAAACTTTGAACAAGGAGAAAAGAAACAAATGAAAAACACATCATTATGCTAATGGGATTATAACCTACATCTTTGCTAAACATTGGGACGTCCTTGCTAGCTACAATGGCTTCAATTCTTAGCTAATATTGCACTCAATAATACTTTATCAATATAAATGGTTTGGATTGGATTTAAAACTACAAATCTAGTTTAGGTCAAATCAAATCCCTTGTTGATTAGTTCTCAACTAAATGAAAACACCGATATTAAGACCAAGAAGCCTATTGTTTATATATTGAAAAATATTTTCAAAATGACCACGACTTGATAGGTTTTCAAGTCTCAATTTGTATTTTATCTGGTTAATTTGAATTAATTCTTTTATAAAATAATCATTATAAATCCAATTCAAGTTTCGTTTAAATCCAAAATTAGCTTAAATTGACTTTATTTTTATGACAAAATTTTAATTGACATGGGCTTTAGGTCAGAACATTAGGTTTAATGAAAAACTTGACATTCTTAGATATAGCTTGAAATTTATCGAATCACATATGCACATATTAGACTTCATTCGACCCTAAAAATGAAATTACCCTCTCTAGATTATTCTATTTACAATTTTTTGTATTTTTCTAAATTTTCTTCTTTTGTTGTATTTTTATGAATTTTCTTTTTTTTTTTTGGTATTTTTTGGAATTTGGACCCTTATCTTTATTTTAAAAAATTTCTAAAAATACAGGAGACAAAATAGGTTGCTCACATCTACCCCTCTTTATAGTAAAGTTTGTATAAAAGTTTATTACAAAGACAAAAAAGATACCATTTTTGCCTTAGAGATAAACAAAACTAGGAAGTGTCGTAGTCAACTAGCTATCCTAAATTTGATCCACTAGGGATTTTGGAGATGATAAAAAGAAAATGCTCCCTAAGGAAGAGAACTAATGGAAAGAAAATAAGTATACTTTGCAAACAAGTTAAACCTCAAAAACACCATCTTAGATGGATAGCAAAATAGTTACTTTAGAGTAGATAGAATTTTTTAAATAATGTAAAGCCAATCTTAAATGACCATCTTAGATGGATGGTTTTCTCAAATCATCAAATTTAACACTATCTTAAAGGGAAAGATAAAAAGAAAGTGAGCACTAATTTATCACTACCTTAGATTGATGGATAAAAAAATTTGATACCATCTTAGATTGATGGATCTTGAAAACTGTAAAGCCATCTTGGACTGATGGATCTTCAAAATGTGATACTATATTGGATTAATGGTTCTTAAAAATGTATCACTATTTTGGATTAATGGGTTTAAAAACTTAGATCACCATCTTAGATTAATGGGTTTTAGCACCACCATGGATTGATGGGCCTTTTTGTTCCCCATCATAGATTGATAGGCTGTTTTGCCCACCATCTTCGATTGATGGGTCTTAAAATAAATTTTCATCGCTATCTTGTATTGATGAGCTTAAAAAATTCATCACCATCTTATATTGATGGATATTAATTCAAGCAAGCTTCCTAAAAAAAACTTTCTCAACTATGCAATTTTCTAACAAAATTAACCACAAAGGGTCGATTTGAAAGAAATTAAGCCATAAGAGTCACTTGAAGTAGTCATTTGAGACTTGATTTGGCAAAGATTAACTATAAGGTTTAGATGGAGACCTTAGATTGGACACTTATGGATTGAGTCCCTTTTTTTGTTTATTTTCAAATTTAGGTGAATATCTCAAAATTGATAATGTTGGTCACTAAGACTGAGTGAGAAGAAGAAATTTTGCAAATAAGCGTAGGACTCATGCTAGAAAAATGCTTAAAAGTGACAACACTAGGCACTAAGGCCAAACTTGAATAAAGCTAGATAGAAAGACTAGCATAGGATCAATTTAAAGAAAAACTTGTCCTTTTCTCTTCTTTCTTTCTTTCTTTCTTTTTTCTTTAGATTTGCTAATGAGTATGGATTAGTCCCAATGAGTGTGAGCTTTAGAAACTTTCTCTTTTTCTAACTTTGCTCAAATCATCTAACAAGTTGACTTTAGTGAATCTTTTTTTTCTTGGGTTGTCTACTTTCTTCTTCGAAGAACTAGCTTTCAATCTTAAAGTAAGTGATCTTTCGGTGTCACCTAGGATGATCACAAGGGTAGTAACTCTTCTTAAAAACCTTTCAAATTTCTTTCAGTCATAAGAATGATATCTCATAATTGATTAGTTTAGTATAAAAGGCTTCATTACCTTCTCTTGTTTCAAATTTTTGCTTTTGATTACAATTTCAAAAATTATTTTCTATCTTCCAAGGGATACACTTTAATAAATATGTTAGGTCTTTTTCGGGTTGTAATGTAATATAAGCTTTTGGTTTTTGGTTTCAAAATGGTTGAAGTGACATTTTTGAAAAAAATCCCTTTTTGGCCCTAGTTTACAAGTCAAGAACCCTTATGGGTGAAATTAAAAATTATACTTGCCTATTTTTAAAAGTAACTTTTACTGAAGATAAGTTATTTTCTCTAATCAGAAAGACCTCTAAGGACGAGTGAAAGTATAGGTGTGCCTTAGTCTATAAGAGGAGTATATATTAAGAGTCTTGATTCTCACCTCTACTCTTTCAAATTTAGGGGTTTTTATTTCAAAGGATAGGCCTTACTTTAGGAATAGGCCTTTTGAGTTTCATGTCTTTAATCATCTTAAGCTTTAGGGCTTTGGCCTTGACCTCCTTATTTCTATGGAATTTTTTTTTTGGTAGAAATTTTATTTAATTTTTATTTTCAATTGTCCTTTTGCCCCCTTCTTTTGCTTTACTTTATTTCTTCTTTTCTTGCCTATTTTTTTTTTTCAATTTACCCCAAGGCAAAGGAGATCAACCCTTCTTTTAGTGTATGGCTCAAGGTATGTGTGGTTTATGTACGGTGTTCAGGAAGAAAGCCCTTATTTTAACAAGTAATCAAAAGTAATAATTATGGCTGAATTGAGGCAATAGGAGCAAGCACAAATTAGTTTTTATCTTTTCTTCTTGTTAATTAACATAACCTCTAAATTACCCCATTGTAGGGTAGTTCTTGATAGGGCTTAATTTTAAAAATACTCCATTTAAAGGCTCAATGGGATTGACAAGGGATTTTTCGTATAGGATATTGAAAAATGAAGCTCTATCATTATTTTGATTTGCTTATCGAATTCAAGATAAACATCTTTTAAGGATGGAGTTCAATAGCCTCACTATAGTGTCACCTAACTCTTAAAATGTGTTTTAGAGTTGGCGTTTGGAATTTGGTTACCTTTTTCATTTTAAACTTTTCAAAATGAGATACAAAAAATGCGCATTCATTTACCCCAATAGAAAATTTTACTAGGAAATATTCAAGAAATGATCATCTTATATTTAAGAAATTACAAATAAAAAAGTACTTGGACTTTCTTAATAATTGCTCCTCATTCTCTAGTTTCTATTGAAGTACCCTGGTTTCGCTTGACTTAAACTCTTGCCCCTCTTCCGTTTAAATGTTCCCATCATTTTTGCCCCCTCATTTTTTATTTCATTTCATTTTTATTTATTTTAGGCAAAGTTTATAAAAAATACAAAAAAATGAAAAAAAAAGAAAAATAAAAAAAATTTGAAATAAAAAAGAAAAAAAGTTTCAAAAAGTATTTGAGTCAAATCAATCAATCGTTTAGGGTCGGGTTAGGTAAAGTTGAAAATATACAAGCAATTTAATAAATTTAGAGTTTTTAAAAATTTAGGCTTCATTAGAAAAAATATTTTTTATTTTTAAGAAAAGTCTAGTAAAAAGTTGAACTTATGTAAATGGGCTTTGCTTGATGTAAAATTTGAATAATTTAACTAGACAAATGAGAAATAAAGACTTAAGATTTGTTAAATTAAAATCAGTGTCAAAAATATTTGGCATATGTATTTGGGGTTATTTTGGTGTGTTTAGGCCATTTTAAAATAATTAGGAATGGATTGGGCTCGAGTCTTAAAGCTTCAACTAAAGTTAGGCCTAAAAAATCACAATGCCACATAAGCCCCATCCACATAGTCATGCACATACCCAGACACAACCTAATAAAGTAATAACGATCTACGCAAACCTATCCTTAGTTGACCCTCATCACCAACCCATGATTGACAAACCTAGCCAATCCATGACCCATACTCCAGCCAACACCAACATCAATAGCATAATGTCACACATACCTAACCTAACACCATTAATACCCTCACAAAAGTGCAACATGTCACAACAACACATCATAACCACTATCCTCACATACACAACCTCTCAAATCGCAAAGTGACCTTAAACTACTACTACAACCTGAAACACCATTGTCAACCTTAGTTTCATCAATAAATTTATCATAAAAATTGAAATCCCCATTTGATTTGGTGTCTAAAAGTCCTTGCACAAAGTTGGATTGTTGCTGCATTTGGTGACCTGAACTCGACTTGATTATAGTATTTAGGATTTGTGTGACTTGACTTGTGCAGCTATGGAGCTCTATGACCCACTTGAAATTCGACTTGCTTGTGCACCCATTACCCATGGTCTAACCCATACATGAGCAAAACAGGTTATTGGTTTTGTATTGTTATATTTTTTTTTTTTTTGCATTATTTTGTTAATTTCATTTCTTTTTTCTACAATTTAGCAAAAGTTATTAATGTTAACTTATTTTTATTCTTTCTTTTATGTAAATATTAGTTTAGTTTTTATTTATTTTTTAATTTAGTAGTATTTACTTACTTCCTTTTCTACATAAATGAAAATTGATACTAACTTTATCTATTTTCATGCAAGTTTTTAGTCTTAATTATTAGTATTGTTAGTTCTTTATTATTATTCATTAATTTATGGTTTTCTTAAGTACACACATGTTATAAAAATTAGTTTTATTAAAGTTGTTTAATTAGTTCATGTGCATAGATGCTAATATTGGTTTTTCTTGCAAGTCTTTATGTTATGTCATTAGCTCATAGTTTTCACATATTTTGCATATTCACCATAAAAAAATCATGCTTTGGAAAATGACACCTTTTTTTTGGAGAAATTGCATCATTTGAGTTAAAATCACATTTTTTTAGATAAAATCACTTTCGTTTAGATAAAAGTGCGTCTTTTTAGAATAAATCACATTTTTTAGATAAGGTTACATCTTTTAGGGTATAATTGCATAGATTCTCAAGATTCATACCTTTATGATAAGATTTGCATCTAAATTGCCTATCTTAAAAAATTTGGATAGGATTGTATATTTTCGTTAAATTTGCGTTTTTTAGCAAATTAGGCATTTTAGGGTGTTTCTAGAAAAAATCTTTTTGTCACTTAGTTATTTGCACAAAAATAAAAAATCTCAATTTGAGGGTCTTTTCAAAATTAGGTCTTTAGGTGTTTTGATTAGGAAAAAAAATTTATGTTTTCTTAGGGAATTTTCTTAATAACAATTAATTGGCTAAAAATGTAAATAGGGTGCCTTTTCAAAAAATAAAATTTATCCATACATTAAAGTTTTCTAAAAGAATAATGAGAAATACAGTTAGTTTGATCCTGATTAGTGGATATATAGGCATCTTTAGGGTAATCGTAAAATTTTAAAATTTTGTTTTTAAGCAAATTCGTAATAAAAAAAGACAAAAAAAAATCATTTCCATGAATTTTCATATTTCTACATATTTTACATTTTTTAAAAATTGCAAAAATAAAGGCCCATTATTTTTTAAAAAATTTTTACATGGTGACATTTTATCTTAATAAGTCAGCCTCTAAGCTCATTTCTCTAATTAAATTTTCTAAAAAGTTTGTTTTTTTAGAAAATACGTAGACTAGTAGCTAATTAATTTGACATTTTACTAGTTTTCACTAATTAGCAAGTCTAAGTTTTTTTTTCTTTAAATATTTTGTTAGAAAAAATGTTTTTCCTTAATTTTATGTCCAATAATTTACATTAAATGAGCCATACTTAATATCGATTAGATTAAAGAAAACCAAAATAAGGCTTAACATCTAGTCCATCAGGATTGGTAGAGTCTATTTGAAGTAACCTAGTATTAATTAGGTCTTTAATCTTGTGCTTTAGTTTCCTATATTCTTTTATAGAATGACCCATCGGATAGGTGTTACTTACATGGTAAGCTAGGATTTAGCCTTTGGAGCTTGTGTTTAGGTGGAGGAAGTGCATGGTTTAGTATTCCTACCTCTCTCAATTGATGAAGGAGTTGAGTTATTAGGATTAAGATTGGAGTAATATGCCTTATAAGCATCTTTGTTTCAAAGTTTGCTAAATTTATAACCATTTTTAGACTTATTGAGATAATTTGATCTTCAGCCAATTTTCCTATACTTATTACCTCCTCTATGCAGCTTCTTGCTGAAGCTACATCGTTAAAGCCAGCAATTCATTGCCCTAGGAGATAATTAAAATACAGCCCGATCAGTGTTTAGATAAATGTCTCAATCAGTTCCTTCTCTAAGAAAGGAGAGGTGATTTTAGCTATTATGCCCCTCAATCTTTGGGCGTATTCCTTAAAGGACTTATTGTAGCAATAAGATCCATCTTATCAACCTCGGCTTTGTGTCTAGTTTTGGTAATAAGTACCCGAGAGTAACATGATTAATGAAAACAATTACTTTTGATAGAACCAAGTAAGAGTGAAATTTTTCAAAGGTAAGAAGTACTGTTAGCAACTCCTTCTCCATGGTAGTATAGTTCTCCTAAGCATTCATGAGGGTTTTGCTAACATAATAAATTGGTTGAAAATACCCATCTCTTCTTTGTCCCAACATTGCCCTTACTATGTAGTTGCTTGCATTGCACATGAATTCAAAGGGGAGTGTCTAAGTAGGTGCTACCATGATTCGGATGGTAGTGAGTTTCTTCTTAAGGAGATTAAAAGCTTCCAAACATTCTTGAGAGAAGACATAAGGCACATTTTTCTCTAGTAACCTAGTTAATGGTTGAGTAATTTTGGAAAAGTCCTTAGTGAAATGCCTATAGAACCTCACATGCCCCAAAAAGCTTCTAATGGCCTTAATTGAAGTTGGGGGTGGAAGTTTTGTAATGGCAGCTACTTTTACAGTATCTACCTTAATTCCTTAGCATGAGACCTTATGCCTGAGTATAATACCATCTTGTATTATAAAATGGCACTTCTCCCAATCAATCACAAGGTTGGTCTTTTTGCACCTAGTTAATACCTTGTCTAAATTATGCAAACACTAGTCAAATGAGTTGCCAAAAATTGTAAAGTCATCCATAAATACCTCCATGATGTCCTCAATCAAGTCATTAAAAATGGCTATCATGTATCGCTAAAATATAGCAAGTGCATTACAAAAACCGAATGACATTGTTCTATAAGTGAAAGTGCCGAAAGGATAAGTGAATGTTGTCTTATCTTGATCTTTAAGAGCAATGCATATTTGAAAATAACTTGACAATTCATCAAGAAAATAATAAAACAAATGTCCAACGTAACATTCTAACATTTGATCTACAAAAGGTAAAGGAAATTGGTCCTTGCATGTAGTATCATTTAACTTCCTATAATCAATACATACATGCCACCATGTAACAGTTCTCATTGGAATCAATTTGTTTTTTTTTTCATTAGGGACTGCTATCATCCTACCTTTCTTAAGAACCACCTACACCAAACTCACCGAGGAACTATCAGAGATAGGGTAGATCATACTTGTGTCAAGGAGTTTGATAACTTCCTTTTTGACTATCTCTTTCATGTTCAGATTCAGACGTCTCTAAGGCTGCACTATTGGTTTATGGTTATCTTCCATTAGAATCTTGTGAGTGCAAAAGGAAAGATTTATGCCTCGAATGTCTAATATCTTCTAAGCAATAGCCCTCTTATTCGCCTTAAGCACCTTTAGTAACTTACCTTTCTGCTCCTCATTGAAATTGGAAGCAATAATTACTGGTAGTTTAGAATCCTTCTCTAAAAAGGTGTACTTGAAATAGTCAGGCAGTTGCTTCAATTCCAATATTGGTGGTTCCTCAATTAAAGGTTTCAACCTTGCTTCCTCTATCTTGTCAATCATTGGTTTATTAGCCTCCAACTGGGGTATAATCTCAAATGGACTAGGATTCTCCAAAGCTACTTTTATACTTGACCACAAGCAATTCTCTAATGGATCCTTAGAAAGAAATTCTTGCATACAACTTACAAAGGACTTATTGGTAACATAAAAAAGATAACAAGTATCATCCTATTCTATGGATCTTTTCATGGCTTCAGAACTTTTAAACACAATCTTCTCATCTTCTACACTCAAAATGAGCTTACTACCACTGAAATCAATAATGGCCCTAGTAGTAACTAAGAAAGGTTTGCCTAAGATCAGGGGTACCTCAAAATCTTCATCCATATCCATTATCACAAAATCAATAGGGAAAATGAATTTACCTACCTAGAATAGTACATGCTCAATAATGCATTTAGGGTATCTCACAAACCTATTGACTAATTGCAAACTCAAAAGTGTGGGGGGTTTTGCTTCCTCTTGTTGGATAGCAAGTCTTTTAAGAATTTTGCATACTTTGGCATCTATGAAAAAGCTTTGACTAAGGGTAAGTTAATATGCGGCTAGCATTTGATGCGGAACTTACTATATTGCTAGTCATTGTGATCTTGCTTAAATCTTTAATGATATGGAATAGGTGGTTAGTATTTGATGTGGAACCATAGTCAAGAACAAATAAGGCCGATTGCTGAGGTGAGTTTGAGCTTGTAGAAAGCTCAAAAAATGTGATGGAAAGATGCAAAAACAATAAGACGTAAAACACAAGCAAACCTACAAATAGCTCTACATAATATGAAGCACTAATGAAACTTCCGAGGACTCACGGCACAATTTGATATGATACATGAGGTGATCCAATGAGGTTACTTACCACCTAGCCTTACTTAAGGGTTAAGATAAGAGTGAGGTAAGAAAATAAGCTAACAAGAGTAATGTTCACAAATACAGATATTCAGTATATTGATGTTGATGATTATTGCGGCTATATGTATAGTAGGTATATACACTTATAAAACTAAGGTAACCTACCTAAAAATGGAAAAGACCAAAAGGATATTATCTAAAGAGGTAATGTACAAGGAATAATAAATGTACAATTGAAAGTATAGCAAAATGAGCATCTTGTATAAAGGATTTTATCACATGGCTACTTAGATACATGACTCATTATAGGTAGATGACTTTCTGGTAGAAAAGAAAATTCTATACGATTAGCTTAGTTTCTATCGAGTTGAGGTACTAAGTAGGGGTGGTAGGTTAGCTATGTCGAGTTGAGAAAATAATTCTTTTGAGGGGAATTCACCTCGGACACTTACAGTATGGCTTGGATTTAGGTTGGTTGAGTAGATGGTTGGATGAACCAAGCTAATGTTTAAGTGCAGTTTAAGTCAGCAGTTGGAGTCGAATGATGAGTATGAGAGGGTTCGGCTTGGTTAGGGCAGTAAGTCAGTAGATTGTAGTAGCTTGGACTTGTTGGTGGTGGGTCTTAAGGAAAGAATTTGCTTAGCCATGCTTTCTAGCCCTTGGGCTTGAGTACAGGTTAAGGGTTTGGTGGCCTGATTCCTATAGTCCCTGTTGAGCTAATTGGGATTTGGGATAAAATCTAGCTAGTCTTTGTCCAAGCTTCCCTCAAGTCGGTAAGGGCTAAGGTCGGCAACATTAAACATGTATGACACTCCAAAGTCTTTTGGAAGCTCAAGTTGGTATGCATTGTTATTGATCTTCTAGATTATTCTTAATGGTCCTTCAAGTTAGATAGATAGTTTGTTCTTTCTCTTATTAGGAAATCTTTTCTTACTCAGGTGTAACCACACTTGGTCTCTAGGTTGAAACTGCTTGGTCTTCCTTCCTTTGCTCTTCTCCCTTAGTTTTATGGTAGCTTGATTAATTTGTTAGGTGACTTGTTGATAGATCTACTGGATGGATTGGGTTTGGGTTCTTGCTTTTAGATCTTCTAGGTCAATAGGTGGCATTAAAGTGTGATCAAGGGGTAGTTTAGGGTTAAAACTATAGATGACTTCAAATGGGGTGTGCCTAATGGTGGTGTATACTATCTTAATTTATTAATTTATTCTTTTAACTAGCTTAGTTTTGTTGTTTATTATTATTTGAAATTATCATTGATCATTTGTTATCGGTTTTATATGATTTTGCGAAATTAATGATAATTTTGTTAATTTATGGTTTTTCAAGTATTAAGATAATTTATAGAGTTTTAAAATTTTACAATTTGGCATTTATAGTTTCTATTAAGTTTAGGTTCACATTTTTAAAAGTATGAGCATGTAGGGATTAGGGTTTTTGTACGTGAATTGGGTTTTCAAATTATGTAATAGGGTCTTTCATATTCGTTTTAAGTTTTGAATATAAAATTTTAACCAATTTTCATTTTATGCGATTTTGTCGACTTAAGGAAATATTTATGGTACTCAAGTTTGACACTATGTCTAGAAGGTTAAATTTGTAGGGTTTACAATTGCTCTAATGGCCATACCTAATGCATTACATTCAAGCTCAAATACTCTATCAAAGTCTGGTAGAGCCAAGATTGGTGCAGAAGTCAACCTTGTTTTCACTTCGGCAAAGTTCCTTTCTTCTTTCTCTCCCTACTTAAACTCTACATTCTTCTTCATAAGTTTAGTTAGAGGCTCCAATGCTATTGAATCCTTAGATAAAGTGTTAATAGAACAATGCTAATCTACGAAAACTTCTCATCTTAGCCCAGGAGGTCAAGGTCGACTACTCTATGATAGCTTATACTTTTTCTTCATCCACTCTTAATCATCTTCCACCAACTACATAGCTTAAGAAGATCACTTCCTCTTGATAGAAATAACATTTCTTCAAGTTTCCAAATAATCTCTCTACTCAAAGGACCTTAAAAACGACGTAGAGGTAGTCGGCATGCATTGCCATGTCGATACTATAGATAAGGATGTTATCGATGTAGGTGATGATAAATTTCCTAAGTAGATCTCTCAAAACATGACTCATTAGCCTCATGAAAGTGCTTGGGGCATTTGATAGCCCAAAAGGCATGACCATCCACTCATATTGGCCATGTTAGGTCTTGAAAGCAGTCTTCTATTCATCCCCTTGTCTCATTCAAATCTAGTGGCATCCTAACTTCAGATCTTTTTTGCTGAATACCCTTACACCACGCAGTTTATCCAACATATCATTTAGCCTTGGGATAGGGTATCGATACTTGATTGTCATCTTGTTGACAACTTTACTATCTATGCACATACAACAAGTTCTATCCTTCTTTAGCACAAGTAATCTAGGTATAGCATAGGGGCTCAGACTTTCCCTTACATATCCTTTCTACGATAGTTCATTGACATGTCTTTGAAGTTCGATAGCTTGTTTAGGGTTCATTCAATAAGTTTGTTTATTCAGCAGGGTAGTACTGGGTATCAAGTCAATGTAATGCTTAATGCCTCTAAAAGGGAGGTAATCCCTTAGGCAATTGTTTTAGGAATAGGTCAGAATACTCTCCTAATAGTTCTTTGACCACTAGGGGTAAGCCACCCTACTCATTCAATTCTATGAGTTGTCTAATTAACACAAAAGTTGGTACATTAGCCTTGATGGCTTTTCGAAGTTTAGCTTTACTCAACACTAGAGCCTTCTTTGATCCATAAGCAAGTTTATCTTACTGCTTACTAACTTGACTTGATGACATGGGATTCAATGTAATATTCCTCCCATTCTTCTCAAACACATATGTATTCTTATAGCTGTCATGAGTGACCCTTCAATCAAAAAGCCAAGGCCGACCTAATAGCACATGTGATGTATAAATGGGTAGCATGTCACAAAGAATTTTATTGGCATAGTTTCCAATTGAGATTGGCAGTAGCACTTGTTGAGTTACATGTAGTGCTCCTTTCTCATTCAACCAATGTAATTTATATAGCTTTAGATGTGAAGTGGTTGGCAGTTTAAGCTTTTTAACTAGGTTGGCGAATGCCATAATTGTCATGCCCCGAACAGGAAGAGTCATAATAGTCCCGTTGTGTAAACTAATTTAAGATAAAAGCTGACCTCACAGCTGCTAACGTAGATATAGTTCACATAAAGTGCACAACTCAACCAACTTAAAATGTCTGTTCTGACACCTGTTAATAACTAAACCTGTAGTAGAGCTTTTAGAAAATACCTGTTCTCTACAATTTGCTGTTAGGTACTACATCGGTATTTATATAAACGTTTTACGTCCAAAGGTAAAGTTTACAATCAGAGTTTATTAAAAACCATAGGTTTTGCAGTCTATATATAATAAGTTAGGAAATTAGTAGGCTCCTAGGGAATTTCCAATTAGTTTTCCTCAAAACTTAAAGATGAAGTTAAAAGCTCAGGTTCAGTTGATTCCTTGATCCTCACTTTCCCAAACAGTAGCACACTAACTTGGGAATGGTGGTACTTATACATCCTGTCTTTACTCAACACTTGCAAAAGAGTCTATAGGGATGTGAGCATAACTAACTCAGTAAGTGGGTCGGAGTTAGAAGAGTACTGCATAATCACAAATAAGGTTAATAATTATGATGAAATGCAATGCAATCACTCAAATGAAACATCGCACAATGTTATCCGGTCCATTGTGAGGTTAAAGAAATTACATCTGCTCTAACCTGGATTAAGGAATTTCATCACGGCTTAAGTCAAACCAAACTCAGGCTTATGCAATGGAGAACACCCTCCTCCCATGACCGCCTTCGAATCATGACACTTAACCTTGCCGCAACCTCCTCACCTGTTACTTAGTTCGACTAAGGATGGAGAAAAGACCATTTCAGCTATTCTCATAGAAGGAAGTCGGTATTTGGCCTAACACTCTTAATTGTTTCCCTTAACGGGTATTATACATGTCTAATTTCATTTTAGTTAAATAACTGTTAGTTTTAATCAGGGGTGACCAACAAGTTCACACAATACAGAATTCATGCAAATATGCAGAACAGTATACCAAGGAGTTAAACTTTGGTCACAACTGAATATCATCCACATACACAACATGTGCATAATCATCTAACTACAAACACAAGCAGAAGTACTCTTAGGTCTCTGGATACTTCAAATAGTATCCAAACAAGTGGTGAAGCTACAATCCTAACTTACTTGTTTAGACGTTCGCTATTGTTGACTCGAATCGTCAACCATCTTTCCCAAATTTAGTTTTCGTAATAATTATGAAAACATTAGGGTTTAATCTCTAATGGTTATATATATATATATATATATATATTATTTCTATAATATACAGTCATGTTATCATTATATATCAAATTAAGTTATTAATTGTTGATATTGTACATCATATATACTATTACGTATTACATATCGTTTCGATTGCATCGAAACGTATTTTTAATTTATTAATTCACGTTTTAATTCCGGTAAGGTTATCGAAATATGTACATTCTTGAATATGATAAAGTTATAGGTTAAATTACTTAAGGATGTCCAATTTTAATAAAATTAGTGTTATTAGGTTCGTATAGACCTAATGACACATTTTACGAGTCTTATTTCTATAGATGGCTTTTATTAAGTAGTTTGAGTTTTTAATACAGTTGTACATAATTATATAAATATGATCATATTATACGTAATTTACGTTATTAAATTGTATTTTATCTAATTTGTCCATATATTGTTACAACATAAGTATTATTCAATTCTAATATACCTAAAGTGTATCCCGATCAGAAGATATTAATAAATATAATAAAAATATCCATTTAATCCAATCTAATCAACAATCCTATATATAGTTTTTATTTAACTATTTAATTCATTTTAGCTTATTAATATTACAAATACACCCTAACTTGTAAATTAAGCTATTTTACTTAGTAAATTCGTAATAAATAGTTCAGCTTACCAAATAATTCCTCAAAAATTTCTATAGACTCCTAAAAATGTAGGGGATTCAGTTATCACTCGATTTCTAGCTTCTGACCTATTGCCTATATATTCGTATTAACGATTTTACTCCTAAATTACCTAATTATGATTCTTTTAGCACCAAATTAATTTCAATTTGACTCAATACTGTTATTATTTATTATAGATTAGTACATGTCCATTTCATCAATTAATTTCAAAATTTTCTATTAAATTCATAATTTCAGCCTATTTTCAAGCTATTTTCAGGCCTAAATATGCAATAAATATTAAAAATATTCAAATCAAAATTCGGGCTACATAGCAATTATCTATATATCATACACATCCTACATAAAAATTTTCAACTAAAAATAACATCATTTAGTACATTTATTTTACAAATATTAATTCGGGTGAATAGTAGATTTCTTAATAAAGTATATTAAATATTACGAATTTTTCAAAAATAAAAATATCACATGAAAGCATGTTTAAAATAACCTAAGTACAATTTTTTTTTTTATAATTTTCTAGTCGGATTTACAAATTTTAAAAAATTATTGAAAAGTAGGGCAAGAAATCAACCTTGGTACGCTTGGGTGCTTTGGTGGTCGGTGACGGCTGGGTTTATCAAACGGCCTAGACGCGGTGGTGACTGGTGGTATCTAGTCAACCTCCATAGCATAACCACTCTAGGTTAAAGTTCTACACTATCACGAATTTTCCCTTATTTTTTCTAAATTTCTTTTTATTTTCTATGATATTTCTTCTAATTTTTATTTCTATTGTTTCTAGTTTTAAAGATGTAAAATGATGTTATTCAACTGATTTATAGTGGTTTTGGTCGGTTTCCTTTTTTCTTTATTTATTTATTTATTTTTTCTTGCTTTTTCCTCCATTAATTGCAAGTAGGAGGTGTCATTTGCTTGTAGATTCACCTTTTGATTTAGCAATTGTCCAGCTTTGATGATTTTCAGCAGTTTCCAGACTTGAATTAGTAATTGGAAGGCTTTTGAATAATATTTTGCAATTATTTAGATATTTTGAGTATATTTTATTAATACTTAATTATTTACTTAATATATGAGTATATATCCCTTATGAATATCATGCATAATATATAACTATACTCATATAATTAAGTTTCTAACATATCTTTTATTTTTAGGATATGTTCTAAAGTTAATTTTATGATTTCAACAATATATATATATTTGCGTAATTTATGGTTAATTTAAGGATATAATTATTATTTATATCGAGTATACTTATAAACTTACGTGTATTTTTATATAGTAATTATACTATATTATCTCATTTTATAGCTCAATTAACTTATCTCTAAGTTCTCGTTGCAATCTAAGTTCGATTTTAGGAGTTCTGAATATTTTAGTGCTATATTAAATATTCCTACTTCTAAGGGAAAAATTGGGATTTTGGGTCATTACTTCTAAAATCTAACTTCACTGTAATATCTCGACTAACTTTTTTATTCTAATCGTAAATTTTGAGCTCAATTGGATAAATTTCCCTAAAAGCCCTAAATCTAAGCTTGGTTGTCCTAAACTTAATTTTAGAAGCTTACAATAATGGTACAGCTTGTATTATCCACTATGAGTGTGTACAACTGATTATTCACTTTGTAGGTAATGTGGAATAAGTTCTCTCTTTTCTCCTCCTCAATAAAGGGTTCGAAGCTCATTACACATTGGACAACTAGGGTCAACTTATCTAGTTCCTTTACAAACACATCTTCCTTAATTAAGTCGGCATTAACATCAATCTCATCACCCACTTCTTTCTCCCCCTCAAGTTCCTTATCTATGCTATCTACTTCGATCTTCAAGACATCTCCTTTAATGATCATGCTCCTTTGACTTGAACACTAAGTAGCTATGTGCCCAAATCCTTAGCACTTAAAGCACTTGATCTAGCTAGTCTTCCTTCTAGATCCTTATCCTTTCTCATATGTTCTCACCAACATGTCACCATTAGGTCGACCCTTCTATTTAGCTCTAACATCTACCTTTCTAGTCGATTTGGTACTTGACTAAGCTCGGTAACTTCCATAGGTAGGTCGGCTTAACTGACTAGCTCAGCTCATTAGGGATTAGATCGGCATTTTGTTCCTTCTCTACCTCTCCACTTACTAGGCTATTCGTATAGCCTTATCCATCATAGTGAACTGTTGAAGTTTCATAATATCTTGGATGTCATTTCTTAATCTAATAAGAAATCTTGATACTATTTAGGCCGATGGCTCATCTACTTTGCATTGGATTAAAAGCATTTAGAACTCTTGAATATAATCATCAATAGTTTAGCCTCTTTACGTCAATTCTTAAAGCCAAGCAAAAGTGTCATGCAAATAGGTGTTTAGTACGAACCTATTTTTGAGGATCCTCTTCATCTCAGGCTAACTATTATGTAACGACCTGGGCAGAACTCCTCCTACCGAGGTATTGTCCGCTTTAGCATAGAATGTTGCATAGTTTTGTCCCTTGGTGTAGCAGCTTTCTAAGAGGTCACCTATCTTAGGATTGCTCTAACCTGACCACGCTTAACTTTAAGGTTTCGCATACCATGAGCCGCTATACTAAAAGGCACCTCGATAATTAGAGTTCATTGTCCATGCATGTAAGGGGTACTACAATCCACCCCCTTATAGAACTGACTTCTTCGTCAGTTTCGTTACACAGATCTAGGATCACCACCAAGTAGGGCTTCGCCCTTCCGGTTGGTGAACCGCTTTGAAACCACCTGTAATGACCTGGGTAGAACTCCTCCCATTGAGGTACTGTCCGCTATAGCGTAGAACGCTATACGATTGTGTCCCTTGGTGTAGTAGCTTCCTAAGAGGTTACCCATCCTAGGATTGCTCCAGCTCGAGCACGTTTAACTTCGACGTTTTGACGTACCCTGAGCCGCTATATCAAAAGATGCCTCAATAATTAGAGTTCATTCTCCAAGTATGTAAGGGATACTAGAATCCACCCCCCTTACAAAACTGACGTCTTTGTCAGTTTCGTTACATAGGTCCATGATCACTACTAGGTAGGGCTTCGCCTTTCCGGCCGATGGATTGCTCTGATACCACCTATAACGACTCGGGCAGAACTCTTCCCATCAAGGTATTATTTGCTTTGGCATAAAACACCTCACGGTTTTGTCCCTTGGTGCAGTAGCTTCCCAAGAGGTCACCCATCTTAAGATTGCTCCAGCCTAAGTAAGCTTAACTTCGGAGTTTCGACATACTTCGAGCCGCTACATCAAAAGGCACCTTGATAATTAGAGTTCATTCTCTAAGCATGTAAGGGGTATTACATATTAACTTCCCTAAATCCTTCTCATCTCTTCATAAGTTAGAAGTTTTTCCACCATATCATGGCATACCTTAAGAACTCAATAGCAGCAGTCCTTATCTTCTCTCGATCCTCGTATTGGTAATAATCAAAGACAAGCTCAACTTTCTCCTTCTAATCCAAACAATCATCTATATTCCCAAAACCATTGAAGCTCGGAATCTAAAGCTTCACATGGCGGTAGCTCGAGGTGCTCGAGCTTACTCTTCTTCCTTATTATACTCTTCTTTTTCATTATTGTCCATATCTCCTAAGTTTATTCTTCATCATACTCGTTCTCTTACTCCTCCATCTCAAACTTGTCGAGCTAGGTTCTATCCCCAACATGTCGAGTAGCTTGTGGGGTATTTTGCATGGCCTTAATAGGTTGATAAGCCAATGCATAAATAACTCTGGTTAAATCAACTAAAAGGTTGACTACCTTATCAAGTCTTTCATTTGTACTCCTAGGAGTGCTTTGAGGTTGTTGGCTATAGTAGACAATGCCACTATTGTCATCCTTAATACCAACATTAACACTCAAGTCTATCAATATCTTTGACAAATTTGGTTTCAACCTTCAAATGTAAGATACGATTGATACTATTCTTCTAAACTAAACAATACGCATACTCTCTACACAAATGCCTAGTTAATTTGTAAATACACTAACTACTCTAATGGATAATAATTCAATTGAAACTTGTGTTGTTTTTGCATACTTGAAACAAGGGAAAAAACAAAGTATGCACAAAAACAAAGGACTGCACTCTTTTACTTACTTGAACACTTTAGTGAATCTCTACACAACTTTGACACACTACTCCAGTGAACACTACTTCATAAAAATCCAAGTACAACTTACCTAAATGAAACCTCTACTCTAATACTAGGATGATGAGAAACTGTAGCTAAGAACAGATAAAGCCAATTGCTGGGTAGGTCTGAGCTTGCAGAAAGCTCAAAAAAGTGATGGAAAGATGCAAAAACAACAAGAAAAGTAAAACACAAGCAAACCCATGAATAACTCCACAAGATATGACACACCAATGGAACATATGAGGACTTACAATATAGCTCGATATGAGCACGAGGTAGTCTAATAAGATTACTCGCCACCTAGCCTTGCTTAAGGGTTAGGATAAGAGTTAGGTAAGTAAATAAGCTAACGAGAGCAATGTTCACAAAGAAGTATGTTCAGTATATTTAGTATATTGGCATTGATGATCATTGCAGCTACATATATAGTAGGTATTCATACAGGTAAAACTAGGGAAACCTACCAAAAAATGGAAAAGAATAAGAGAGTATTTTCTAAAAGAAGTAATGTATAAGGAATAATAAGGGTACAATTGAAAATACAACAAAATAAGCATCTTGTATGAAGGATTCTATCAAATGGTTGCTCGGATACATAGCTCATTGTAGGTGGATGGCTTTCTAGTGGAAAAGACAATTCTATATGATTAGATTGGTTTCTACTAAGTTGTGGTACCAAGCAAGGGTGGTAGGTTAGTTGTACTGAGCCCAGCAAATAATTCTTCTAAGGTGAATTTACCTTCAACACTTTTAGTACGGCTTGGATTTAGGTTAATTAAGTTGATGGTCGGATGAGCCGAGCTAATGTTCAAAATGCAATTTAGGTTGGTAGTTAGAGACAAATGATGAGTGTGAGGGGGCTTGGTTTAGCTAGGGTAGCAGGTCAGCAAATTGCAGTAGCTTAGACTCTTCAGTGGTAGGTCTTAAGGAAAGAATTCGCCTAGCTATGCTTTTTAGCCTTTAGGCTTGGGCGCAAGTTAAGGGTCTAGTGGTTAGATTCCTATCAATATTCCTTTACCTATTGTAGCTCAACACTTGCTTTGGCTTTCACCTCCTCTCTTCTCTTAATAGTGTCCCTGTTGTCCTTTTTCTTAACCTTTAGCTCTTTCCTGTTTCTATTTGCCACCGCTTTAACATGTTCCTTAGGATTGGGTTCCATGTTTCCTAGCAGCACACCCTATGGTCTTTTAGATATAAGCTTTACAAGCTGACCTATTTGGTTTTCATGATTACTGTTGGAAGCCTCTTAATTCCTCAATGAGGTTTCAATATTGGATAGCCTGGCTTCATTTCCTTGAATGTATTTAGTGAGAAGCTCTTCTAAATTGAGCTTCTTCTCTTGGATTAGGGGGGTAGGTAGTGGTTTTTGAAATCTAAGTAGACAAAAAATAGCCTTTTATTGCCCTTGATTTTAACCTCCCTATGAAAAGTTAGGATGGTTACTTTAGCCAAGATTGTAAATGTTATTGAAAGGGTTGTTCTATTTCTGAGGTGGATTTTTGAGGTAATCCACCTATTTTATTTGATTTAATCCTCCATACCCTTACATATTAAGATTGTTCATACTTGGTTGTGCTTATTGAGGACCAACATAAAGTGCATCCATTTTCTTGCTTAATGTCGAGCTTGATTTTTTGATGACTTTTATTAGTTTTCCTTAATTTGATTAGTACTAAACTTTACCGATTTAATATTAACCCTCAACTAAGAATTAATGAAAATCTAAGTTTTGAACATGTTTTGGAAAATACATAGAGTTGCTACCTAACTAAAGTTAGAAAAAATGGGTTAGGTTAAAACGATTGGGTGGATCAATTTTAACTTAGCCATTGGTCTACTAGAAAACCTATTAAAAAAAAAAGATTTAAGAAAATGAAAGATTATTGAGTTTGGGGCCTAACTTTTTAAAACCATTAACGGGTACCACTTTTTAACTTTTCGAGTTTAAATTTATCTTTCAATAATACTCTTAAGAATAAAATCTAATTACATGCAACTAAGTTAATTCAATAGAATCTATAAAAGGATAAATTGAATAATTATTTATAAAAAGATGAGAAAAGAAAATTTTCCATATTTTAAGTTGTCCCGTATTTACTACAAGTACTTCAATACCTGCTATTTGGGATCTGACTTCTGTAGTTTGTTTTCGAAAATTTTAATATGTTGGTTGATTTTAATTTTTGAAAATGATCGGCTGTACATCTCTTAGCCGCTTTATTAATTTTTTTTAAGGAAAATTTCTAAAAAGTGTCTTAAACTAAGGTTTTTTATTTTTGGAAAGTTCTAAAAATGTCTTAATTTTGAAAAGAGTTAATTTATTTTTGTTTATTTGGAAGATGGATTTTTCTAAGTTATTAAACTCATTTAATTTCAAATTTACTTATTTTTTCTTTTTATTTTTATTCTAACTGAAACATAAATAAATGACTGAATAATAAAGTTCCTTTTTTTTTCTTTTTGTTCCTTTCCTTTTTTTTTTCTTTTTCTCTTCTTCTTTTTATATTTTTCTTATTACACTTTCTTTTTCTTTGTTTTTTTTTTCTACATATACAAAAGATAACAAAACCAAAAAGAAGAAGAAAAAAAATTATGTAAATAAATAAATAAATAAAGAATCAAACAATAAGGAAGAGGGTTGGACTAAACTGGAGATATGGTGCGTAGGTTGTGAGGCGATCAACTCCAGGTTAGGTTTGGAGCTCCATGGGTTAATAGAGGGAGAAGATGACAATGGCTTGCGGGTAGCTTGTTTAAGGAATTTCTAATGACTATTTCAAGTGGGTAACTAGAGTTTCATGCATTTTAGATTGGAGATGGAGGGGTTATGATAGGTGCCACGGCTTAACTTGGCCATTTGGTGGTGGTTTATGCTTGTACGGTAGTTATGTAATTTTAGCGATAGCTACTAGGGGTATATGAAGTGTTAGGTTTTGGGTTTTAAAGCATCACGAGTTTAGTTGTGGTATTGGATTTAGCCAAAGGGTGGTAATGGGCAGTGTTTCTTGATGGTTGTAAAACAAACCCTTAGGTGGTTAGCAATGGAGCTAAAGAGCATGGTTGCTTGCATGAGGGAGTGGAATGGAAAGCTTTTGAGCTTGGGATATTAGTGGGGGTAGTGGTTTGCCTGAAGATGGCTAGGAAAAAGAGATAACTTAGAGAGAGAAAGAAAGTACTCGTGTGTTTGGTTCTAGAGAGAGAGAGCTTTGATTGATGCTTGTATGTGTATTTTTGATTGGTGATTTCTATTGGAAATGAAACTTAGACCTCCTTTTTGTACTACTAAAACAAAGATCAAGCTTGGAAGGTTTAGGAAATGAATTAAATTAGAGATTTGAATTAATTAACTTTGACTCGTAAAGTGGTTTTTTTTTTTCCGCTTTCAAATTGATTTTTGTCCATGTAATTAACCAAATTTAGATGTTTTATTAGGTTCAATCCATAGCATGCTAAGTCTTCTTTTGGTTCTTGCATTTATCTTGATAAAATTTCCCCAAAAAATTGATTCAATTAAGTCAAAAAGAGAAGGGATCGTACAAGGTTTTAATTCTATTTTAAACTTCTTGCAGTTTTCATATAAAGATGGAGGAGAAGTAGTGTGAGTAGGAGCTTAGTTATCACTAGGACTTATTAGGGTAGAATTGAACTAAAATGGGTCCTTTGAGATATCGAAGAAATTTAAAAGGAAATGATCCACAATTGATCTAAAGTAGTTGACATGAAGCTGCTTGGAGAATGTGACTCACTAACAAACACAACACAACTTGACACCTCACTTGATATGATGCATAAGGAGATGTCAATGTCCAGCCACCACTAATCTTAAGTTACTCGACAAGATTAGATAAGAGTGTGAGGCGTACGGACTTGGAGAGGATTGTCCTACAAGAATAGAGTATTTAGTATTAAGATGTAAGTTATCTTCTGCTTATAAGAGAAAAGGACTATTTATTGTAATTCCCTAGAGCAGCATTACAAATAAAGAAATTACAAAAAAGTATTTACAAAAAGAGGATTCCTAGTACATACAAAAAGGGTAAAAAGGACAACAAACCAAAAATGGAAAAGTAGTTAACTGTCAGATAAGGTAGACAGTTGGTAGTGCAGCATTGGTCCCGTACGAATATTCCTTGAGCACAACAGGCACGAAGGATCAAAATGTTGGGGCACTAAAGGGGTCGGGATGAGAGAGATGGTGGTATGCTGAGAGAAAACTACTTGGCCATTTAAGTGAGTCTCTCGTCACTCAGTAAGAGATTCTCGACACCAATTTGTTAGAGTATTTAGCAAGGGAATGGTCGGCATCATCACTACTGAGTATACAGATTAACGTATGACAATGTGTAGAGCTCAAGGAATTTAACCACTTTTATTAGATGTACAATTTCTTATCATTAGTAGGTTGCCGAGAGAAAATTCTTTGGGTGAGGGATTAGAGGCCTTAGAGGCGCATGCGAGTAATGGGACCGCTTACCAGTAGTGCATCAGTTTCCTGGAGTTATTGAAGATTTGCCCTCAAATCTTAGCCTTCATCATCATCGGGCACATATGGAGTTAAGTCGGCGACATTGAAAGTGGTGGATACGCTGAAACCTTCGGGTAGCTCAATTTCGTAGGCATTATTATTAAGGCGCCTCAGGATCTTATAGGGTCCATTCGCTTTGGGTGATAGTTTGTTCATCCTTTTACTAGGGAAGCATTCTTTGCTAAGATAGATCTAGACAAAGTCCCCAGGAGCATAAATGATTTGTTTCCTTTCACGGCTTCCCACTTCCTTTTGTCGAGCCACAGTTTTGGTCAATTGCTCAGCAATTCTTTAGTGTAACTTATGAAATTCCTCAGTACATTGTAGGTTGGATTAACTCTATCCTTGTGTAGACGGACCATTAACTAAGTCTAAGGGTAGGTTTGGGTTAAGTCCATAAACAACCTCAAATGGTGATGTTCTAATGGAGCTATGAGTTGAGCAATTATAGGCAAATTTAATGATTAGTATGCACAAATCCCAATCATGAGAGTTCTTTCCAACAGTGGCGTACAGGAGACTACTGATGGTTTTGTTAACTACTTTAGCTTAGCCGTTTGTTTGAGGGTGGCAAGAGGTACTGAATAAGAGCTTAGTGCCGAGTTTCCTCCATAAGGTTTTCCAAAAGAGGATTGTGAATTTCGAATTATGGTCACACACAATACTTCTCGACACTCCATGTAGTCGGATAATTTCCTATAAAAAGAGGTTAACGATGAATAAAGTATCATTAGTCTTGTGGTAGGGAATGAAGTGGCTCATCTTATTGAATCGATCGACCACCACCATGATCAAATCATGTCTTCTCAGCGTATAGGGAAGGCCAAGCATGAAATCCATGATTATATTGATACATGGCCGCTCGGGAATTGGTAGGGGCATGTATTCTCCATAGGGCTCTCTTTTCCCCTTAGTATACTTACATACCTTGCACCCTTTAAGTATTTGATGCACATCCCTTATCATCCCGGGCCAGTAAAAATGCTCCTTTAATATCTCAATCATTCTCTTTTCCCCACAATGTCTAACTAAACCCATCGCATGAGTTCCTCAAACCAGTAGCTCCCTTGCAGAACTACTCGGCATGTACATCTGCTTGCCCTTCATCAAGAACCCTTTACTCAAGTAGAATTTGTCCACAGCTCCTCTATCACTGCATTTGGCTATTAAAGGCCTAAAATGTGAGTTATGCTCATATCGATCAGGTAGAGTGCCAAATCTAAGTACTTTAGCTTGCAACGTCATAATGAGGGTATGACAACAAGAAAGTGCATTAGCTACTATGTTAGTGTTACCCTTCTTATACCTGATGATATAGCAAAAGGTCTTCAAGAACTCAACCTACTTAGCGTGACACTAAGAAAGCTTTTGTTGCCTGCGAAGATGCTGAGAGATTCATGATCAAAATAGATGATGAATTCTCTTGACAGTAGGTAATGCTGCCAGTTCTAGAGTGTACAAATAAGGGCGTAGAACTCCTTGTTGTAGGTTGAGTAATTTAAGGCAGCACCTAGAAGTTTTTTGCTGAAGTAGGCAATGGGTCGATGCTCCTGCATAAGTATAGCTCCAATGCCGACAACAGACGCATTATATTCAACCTCAAAAACCTTCTTGAAATTTAGTAAGGCTAGTACTGGAACAAACGTCAAGTTACACTTCAAATCTTCAAGACTCCTATAAGCCTTTTCTATCCATTAAAACTCAACGTTCTTCTTGGTTAATTCAGTCAACAGCACAATTATGGAGTTGAAGTTTTGGATAAATCTTCAATAGAACGAGGCTAGGCCATGGAAGCTCCTGACTTCAGCTGCACTTGTCGACGTAGGCTACTCATTAATAGCCTTGACCTTTTCCTCATCAACACGAACTCCACTCCCTAAAACGACATAACCAAGGAATACAACCTTACTCTGATAGAGTGCGCATTTCTTTAGGTTGTAGAATAATTTCTCGACGCAGAGTATATTAATCACCAATCTCAAATGTTTGATATGAACAAGAAGGTCGGTATTATGGATCAGAATATCATCAAAATAAACTACAATGCATTTGCCTATCAATGCTCAAAGTACGCATGAGTTACATGAATATACTCGGTGCATTTGTTAAACCAAATGGCATAACTATCCACTCAAATCGACCATCTCGAGTCTTAAAGGCTGTTTTCCATTCATCTCACAGTCTCATTCGTATTTGATGATAGCTACTCTTTAGATCTATTTTCGAAAAGATGCATGCACTGTACAACTTAACAAGCATGTAATCTAATCGCGGGATCGGGTATCGGTACTTAATAGTAATCTTGTTGATGGCACGATTGTTAATGTCCATCCTCCATGATCTATCTTTCTTTAGTACTAACACGGCTAAGATGACACATGGGCTTATGCTCTCACGGACATATCCGCGATCCACCAACTCATCAACTTGCCTTTTTAGCTCGGTTGCCTATTCATGATTAAGTTTATAAGAGGGTCCATTTGGAAGGGCTGCTCCAGGTTGAAGATTGATGCAATGCTCAATTCCTCTCAAGGGAGGTAATCTTTTCGACATCTCGGATGGAAATAGGTAAGCAAATTCCTAAAGTAGTTATAGCACTTCAGTAGGTAAGTTCTCGACCTCTTTAACCTCTAGGAGTCTCCTGACCAAGAGGAGTACATAGTCCTTGGGTTTGACCTTTTGTGAAAACTGAGCTTGGGAAATCACTAAGGACTTTGGCTGTAGAGATTTCGCAACCTTTTCCTAGGCTTCTTGCACTTCCTTAGGACTCATCAACGTCAATATAACTTTCTTCCTATCTTTTTGAAATATGTAGGTGTTTCTATACTCATCGTGTAACACCCTTAAGTCAAATAGCGACAGTTGGTTAAGTAATATGTAGGATGTACATATAGGTAGGATGTCACACAGCATGTCGTTCTTGTATCTATCATCAATAGTAATCGGTACTCTAACTTGCTCAAAAACATGTAATCCTCCTCTCTTGTTCAACCAGTGCATCTTGTATGGCTTGGGGTATAGAAGAGTTAGCAATTTCATGGCCTTAACTATCCCTTGCACGATGACCTTAGTACAGCTCCCTCCATCAATGATCACAGCACATAGCTTGCCATTTACCCAACAATGTTTATGAAAGAGATTCTCTCTCCGCTCATTCTCATTAGCTACAAAAGTACTGAGAGATCATCAAACAACAAAGCAACACTTGGTACCGCCCTCAAGGATTATCTCGGCTCCTTAATCTTCCTTAAATTCATCTAACATCTAATCAGTTGCCACTTCTTCCTCTCCTTCACTCGCACTTTCTACTTTAAATTAGGGCTTATCTCCCTTGATGTTCATGACTCGGTGATTTGGACATTGATTAGCCACATATCCATAGCTAAGATACTTAAAACATTTGATTTCTTTCCATCTTAAGCGCCGACCCTAATCTCTTCAGATCTTGGATTCTTCAGTCTTACTCTTACCTCGGTCCTTGTCTGGTCGGCTCGGCATGTGACTTCAGCATTTAACCTCAGATTTGTTTGATGCCTTATCACTCCCTACTCGACTTGGTAAGCCATTCTTACTCGGCATCATGGTTTTGTTACTTAGCATTCAACCAGCTTAGTTCTATCGTTGCCTTTCAACTCTCTAGGCTACACGAATGGATTTATCTAAAGTTATGAGGCTCTACAATTCCACGACATGACCAATCTCAGCTAGGAGTCCCGAGATGAACTGTGCTATAGTTTGGGTCTTAGGCTTGTTGACATCACATCGTATCATGAGCAACTGAAACTCTTAGACATAGTAGTCTACGGATCTGTTACCTTACCTCAAGTCTTGTAGTTGTCGGAAAGTGTCTTGCTCGTAGTGTTCAAGAATGAACCTACTTCTTAGAACTCTCTTCATCTCGTTCCATGTTCGGACTTCACGTCGAGCTCTCAGATGAACATTCTATAACTTCTTCCATTATATTGCTGCATACCCAGAAAATTATAACATAACCACCCTAATGCAGACAGCATCTTCATAATCGTAGAAGTCAAATATCTTTTCGATCTTCTCTTCCTAGTCTAGGTAGTCATTAGCACTACTAGACTCATTGAAGCTTGGAATTTGTACTTTAAGTTGCTCAGTACCTCTTGGCGATTTGAACTTACGCTCATCCATCCTATCATACTGGTCTTCTTCCTCTTCATACTCTTCCACTTTGTCCAACTCTAATCTCCTTCTCACGACTCTATTAGCATGTCATGGTGGTGTTTGGTTCACGGGAAAGGCTTTTGGAGCTCACTCGTTCATCTGCCTTCTCGAGCTATCTCTCATTTCTTGGCCCTGCTTAGTAACTCTTTCATGTGACCTAACCTCTAGGACCCTATTTAATAGGATAGCTAAGTTGGCCACAATAGCTACAAGATCTTGTATTTGCTCATCAATAGTACGTAATGTTTGTTAGCTAACTCGACCATAACCATGAGCATCACTCTTGACATCGTATATCTCTCCCTGTAGACTAGGGTTTGACATCCTCAATACAAGCTTTAGCAAGGGTACTTCACACAAGTGCTTTCTATACACAAATATCTCAAACAGTAGACTAACACTACATAGCTCTTGATCTCAACCTCAAACTCTAATACCAAAAATATATGGTGTACTTAGGAGTTTAGTTATCACTAGGACTTACTAGGGTAGAATTGAATTGAAATGGGTCCTTCAAGATATCGAAGAAATTTAGAGGGAAATGGTCCACAATCGAACAAGAGTAGCTAACGTAAAGTTCCTCAGAGAATGTGACTCACCAACAACACAACATGACTTGACACCTCACTTGATATGATGCACAAGTTGATGTCAATGTCTATCCGCCACTAATCTTGAGTTACTTAGCAAGATTAGATAAAAATGTAAGGGGAATGGACTTAGAGAGGATTCTCTCACAAGAATAGAGTATTCAATATTAAGATGTAAGTTATCTTCCGCTTACAAAAGAAAAGGACTTTTTATAGTAAGTCCCTAGGGCAGCATTACAAATAAAAAAATTATAAGAAAGTATTTACAAAAAGAGGATTCTTAGTACATAGGAAAAGGGTAAAAAGGACAATAAGCCAAAATGGAAAAGTAGTTAAATGTTAGACAAGGTGAACAACTGATAGTGCAACATTGGTCCTATACGAATATTCTTTAAGCATAGTAGGTGAGAAGGGTCAAAATGTTGTGGCACTAAAGGGGCTGGGACGAGAGAGATGGTGGTATGCCGAGAGAAAACTACTCGGCCGTTTAAGTAAGTCTCTTATCACTCAGCAAGAGATTCTTGACAGCAGTTTGTTAGAGTACTTGGCATAGGGTCCTCGGTAAGAGAATGGTCGGCATCATCACTACCAAGTGTATAAATTAACGTATGATAATGTGTGGAGCTCAAGGAGTTCAACCACCTTTATTAGATGTACAGTTTCTCGTCATCAACAGGTTGCTAAGAGAGAATTCTTTGGGAGAGGGATTGGAGGCCTCAAAGGCGTACGCAAGTAATGGGACCGTTGACCAGTAGTGCATCAAGAAGAACGAGGTGCATGTTCACGTATTGGGTACGTGTCACGTACCCTACCCTATCCCCGTTTGAATACTTATCTTTTGAATACTTATCTTTTTCTTAAAAGAAATAAAATAAATGAATAAAAATACATGAAACCGAGTTTCAACCACTCTTAAAGTTTATATGAATTAATTTTTATTTAAGCCCAATCTAAAAATTAAATGATATTTTCTAAGTAATTTAAAGATCTAAAAAATGACCTAAGATTTATTTCTATAAGAGTTTTACTATGAAATCTTCTATATTTTCCATTTTTTTTTTGTGCTCTTTCTAAATTTTCTATTTTTTTAGGTTTTTCTAAATTTTCTTTTTTTTTTTTTTGTATTTTCTTTAAATTTTGTATTCTTTTTTAACTTTTTCTTAATTTAGAACCTTTTTTCCTATTTTAAAACTGCAAGGGGGCCAAAATAAAGTGTCTATAATTATCCCTCTTTCTGGTGAAGTTTGAGTAAAACCTTACCACAAAAACAAAAGAGAGACGTTATTTTTACCCTAAGGGTACATTTGCCCTAAGAAGCACTACAACTAGCTAGTTATCCTAAACTTGATCCATTGGGGATTTCGGTAGCAAAAGTTTTGAAAAGGAAGGTGGTGAGGGTGGTTCCCCTATAGGGTAGGAAGAACCCTAAAAGGGCTGAAAGGGGGGTAGTTGCTCTATGGGCTAGCTAGAACCCTAAATGAGGACCTAATCTACTCCTCTAAGCTAACTAATCTAGGTGAATGAGCAAAGCACTCCTTCAGTTGGTAAAGACCTTGAATAACAACCTGATCATGCTCCTTTGAGTTGACTAACCTAGGTAAATGCATAAAGCGCCCCTTGAGCTAACTAAAACCCTGAATAACTATTCAGTTGTGCTCCTCTAAGATGACTAGCCTAGTTGAACAGTTAAAGCGCTCCTTGAGTTGACTAAAACCTTAAATAACAACCTAGTCGTGCTTCTTTAAGTTAACCAACCTAAAATGGGGAAAGTAATCCTTAAGTTGGCTAAAACCTTAAATAAAAACCTGGTCGTACTCCTCTGAGTTGACTAACTTAGGTAAATTGGCAAAATGCTCCTTGAGTTGGCAAAGACCCTAAGAAGAGAACTTAGTCATGCCCCTATAAGTTGACTAACCTAGGTGAATGGGCAAAGTGCTCCTTGAGTTGGCTAAACCCCTAAAGGAGAACCTAGTTACGCTCTTTTGACTTGACTAACTTAGGTGAATGGGTGAAGTGCTACTTAAGTTAGCTAAGACCTTAAAAAGAGTACTTGGTCATACCCCTTTAAGTTGACTAACCTAGGTGAATGGACAAAGCACTCCTTGAGTTGGCTAAAATCTTAAAAAAAGACAAGGTAGCTCTTTAAGAGCTAGCTAAAACCCTAAAGGAAATTATGACATAGGATAATGCTCCTTGAGTTGGCTAGAACCTTAAAAAAGATGAATGACAGGACAACGCTTTAAGAGTTACTAAAATTCTAAAAATGGATCTAAAATGAGATGGTGCTATAAGAGCTGATTAAAACCCTATGTATCAAGAATTGAGACAACGCTCTAGCTAACATGCTAAGGGGATGTAGATTGGGATAAGGAAGCACCTTATGGGCTCGCTAAAATACTAAAAGAGAAGTTGGCAATGGGAAGTGCCCTATGGGCTCACTAAGACCTTAAGAGAAATTGGTGATAGAGCCTTATGAGCTTGCTAAAATACTAAAGAGAAATTGAGAAAGGGAAAGTGATTTATGAGTTGACTAAAACCCTAGGAGAAAATGATGAAGGATAGTAGAAGCTAAGTGAGGAATGTAACCAATTTGAAAAACTTCTTAACTTAAAAAATTTTACAAACAAAGAATTTGGTGAAAACTATTTATGACCAAAAAGGTATTAGGGATAGGCCCCTTGATTTGAAAATGAGTTCATAGACATCAAAAACTCTATTAGGGAAGAAAGATCTAGACTAATATGGTCAACTTAAAAGGTATGACCACATTGAAGAAGGGAGTATGTGAAATGAATTGAAAGCTTGGTCACTCAGGCCAACATGGATTTGAAAATGGGAAAAAAACTTGTGACAAGCCTTTGCTCTCTCTCTCTCTCTCTCTTTTTGTGTCTTTTTTCTTTGCTTGAAAGTTTGCTAACGAGTATAAATTCTTATTTAAGTGTTATAATCGCCCCCTTTACTTGGAAACCATCTTGGGCATCTCAACGTCTCCTAACCTTGATGCCGAGGTTTCCAGTAGGGCCTTATGATTTTAAACATTCCTTTTTTAAGAAAAAGGTAACTCATGATTAGTTTAGTCAAAGAAGGCTTCTTTGTGAACTCTTGGTCCAGATTGCACTCTTAACTACACTAAAAAAAATTATAGTCCATTTTGCAAGTAAGATGCCTTGATTAATCCGTTAGATCTTTTTCGATCTAACATTATGAATTAGACTTTTGGACAAATGGTTTCAAGAGGATTGATGAGAAGGCCTACTTTGAAAGATTTATTTATTCAATTCGAGTGTATAAGTTATGAACCTTTAAGGAAAAAAAAAAAAAAACTAGAAGTGTGCCTGCCCTAGTTTCAAAAATAAGTTTTATTAAAGATAAATTATCTTCTAAGATCGAAACAACTTTTATCGAGTGTGGGAGGCCTTGAGTGATTCAGCATAGGTAGGAAAGTTTTTTGTTTGTGATTTTGAAGTGTGATTCAGACGGGGATATGGAGGTTTTGTCTTTTTGGGCTTAGAATGTGATTCAAGGCCTTGCGTTTTTGGGCTATTTAGGCTTTGATTCCTAACCTTTTGATTCAGTTTTACAGCCTTTACTAGGATGTGATATAACTTTTGGGGTTTTTGCCTTACACTTAGGCTTAATTTTCTAGCCCTCCTTTTTATTCATTTTCTTCTCTTTTTTTATTTATATATATATTTTTTTGTTGTTGCTTCTTTCTTTCCTTATTTATTACTTTGCCCCATTATTTCTTACTCTTCTCTCTTTCCTTTGGCTCGAAAAGTGATTATCTATATTATCGAGTCATTGTCTCTGAGTGATTCGAAGCCCTAATCCATAGATTTTAAGCGTATGACCTAGGGTAAGGTATGTGTAGGCTTAAGGTATTTAAAAAGGAGTTAGCTCTTCTTCATTTCAAAAAATAACTTATCGGAGATAAAATTCATCTTTGAATTAATGTTATTGAGGCAAGCATAAAACAATTTTACTCTTCTCTCCTAATTAATGACCTTAACCTCTGAATTGCCCCATTATGGGGTGGTATTTGATAGGGTTTAAGTTTGAAAATTCTCCAAATTGATATAATGAGGTTAACAAGAGATAATCATGTTTGGGATTTGAAAATGAATTCCTAACTTCATTTAATCTATGTATTACATTCAAAATTAACCTCCTTTAAGGAATGAGTCCAAAATATCCTCACCATTATGTCACTCAATTCTCAAAGTGTTTAAGAGTTAGCATATGGAGTGAAGTTCACCTCTTTTTATTCTAAACTTTTTAGAAGTGAGTTACCATTTCCTTAAGGAACAATCTATATTTATTTTTGGCCCGAGGTGGAGATTGATTTTGCTCCTTAGTTTTTTGAAAACATGGCCTAGTTTGATACTTTTCATTTGATTTGAATTAGAGATTGGGGTTTAACTTTATATTTTGACTTGGTTTACTACTGGGTTCAGTTTTCTCATTAATCTAGGGGTTTTGGCTTGGTTTGGCTACTTTGATGGGCCAAGGTTTGCATTTGGTTCAACTACCTTGATGGGTCGTGGTTTGTGTTTAGTTTAGTTGCCTTGATGGGTCGTGGCTTGTGCTTGGTTCAACTGCCTTGATGGGCCATAGTTTACGCTTAGTTTAGCTAACTTAATGGGTTATAGTTTGTGTTTGGTTATCTATTGGGTCAAGTGGCTTCTGTTTGGGTTGGGTTCATTGATGTGCCAAGGACTAATATTTAGGTTAGTTGCTTGAGTAGGCCAAGGGTTTTGGCTTAAGTTAATTGCCATAATGGCCTAAGGGGGTTTGTTTGGGTTAAGCCCATAAGAATTTGTAACCGTTAGCAATTTCTTCTTTTTTTCTTTTTAATTTTAAATTTTTTTATTTTACATAAACCGAGAAGTCTAAATACAAAAATGGTGATTTTTGGGATTCTAGTTATAAGCCTGTAGAATTTATTTACATTTCCTTAAGTGAGGGGGAAAAAATGATTAGATGAGCCTATTGAAGCATTTATTTACAAAAAGGGAATCCTAAAGAATGAAGAATGATAAACTAAAGATAACTTTTATTATTTTTTAAAAATCAAAGTATAGAAAATAAAGGAAGAGGACCTAATGTTTCTTCTCAATTTTTATTTGATGAAACTTGACACTTATTTTAGGCCTCCAAGCTATAAATGGGAAAAACCTTAAACTAAGTCTCGTAGATAAGCTCTAAGGTCTTCTAGCATTTCATGGGTTTCCCAATGAATTGTCTAAGAAGGGTTTTTAAGGTCTGGTTGTGAGCTTTAGAGCATTTAAGCTTCTCTTTTAAATAGGCAATTTCAACGTCTAACAACTACTTATGAATCTTAGGGAGGTCTCGTAACCTATTAGTTCTTTGATTGTTTACTTAGTCATCTACCATTATCTATAGGCTAAGACATTTCATGTACAAGAATTATGTATTAATGAGATGAAAGAATGCACATAGAAGCATGCAAATGCCACAACCGTTTGGTTAATACATTATTCCTTAGGTTGCAACCTTACTGTTTTATTAACTTTTACAAAAATTAATTACATTAAAACCTTCAAACATTAGTAGGGCTGCAATTCTGAGTAACATATTAACTCAAGCATTAAAAGAAGTATATGTAATTTAAGTGGGTTCTAAAGGTCCTTAAACTCTGTAACCTCACATGGTTTTGAAAAGAAGGTTCCTCGGTCACATCAAAGTTTAACTAGGGTAGCCTAATCAATTCTGAGTAGTGGTTACCTCTCAATACTCAAAACCTACACAATGGCTTCCCTCCTAAGGTCTTAAGATCGTCTGGTTCTAATTGTATCTACCTTATATCTTTGATACAATAAATGACGCCCCATATCCCAATAAATACAACAATTAAAACAAAGTATATACATAAAGTGAACAATAATAAATAAATTAATAACATGGATATTTTGAATGGAAAATTTAATTTCAAAAAGTTCCTAAGTGTTTAGTCCTCTTAATATCCCCAATGGAGACATCAAGCTATCGAGCCTAATTTTCTCTCGGTTTTTATTAATTTTCCTTAATCCAATCAATATTAAACCTTACATGTTTAATATTAAACCTTGACTAAGAATTGAGGAAAATCTAGGTTTTAAACATGTTTTGAAAAATACTTAGAATCGCTACTTGATCGGGGTAAGAAAAAAATAAGTTAGGTTAAATCGATTGGATGGATTGATTTTAACCTAGCCATTGGTTTACTATAAAACCTATTCTTTTTTAAAGAAAAGATATTGGAAAACCAAAGATTTTTCGAGTTTGGGGGCTAACTTTTTAAAACTCTTAACAAGTACCACTTTTTAACTTTGCAAGTTTAAATTTATCTTTCAATAATACCCTTAAGAAGAAAATCTGATCACATGCAACTGAGTTAATTCGATCGAATCTATAAAAGGATAAATCGAATAATTATTTATAAAAAGATCAAAAAAGGAAATTTTCCATATTTTAAGTAACCCTATATTTACTAAGAGTGCCTACATACTTTCTACTTTGGATCAGATTTTTGTAGTGCGTTTCCAAAAAATTTAATTTGTTGGTCAATTTTATTTGGCTTTACATCTCTTAGTCACTTTATTTTGTTTTAAAGAAAGTATCTATAAATGGTCCTAATCTGGGTTTTTTTTTTTTTTGAAAAGTTCTAAAAATATCCTAATTTTGAAAAGGGTTGATTTATTTTTATTTATTTGGAAAATAAAAATTTCTAAGTTATTAAACTCATTTAATTACAAATTTACTTATTTTTTCTTTTTAATTTTACTCTAACCAAAACATAAATAAATAACTAAATAATAAAGTTCTTTTTTTTTTCTTCTTTTTCCATTTTTTATTACGTTTTCTTTTTCTCTTTTTTTTTTCCTGCATATACAATAAGATAACAAAACCAAAAAGAAGACGAAAAAAATATATAAATAAATAAAATAAAATAAAAAATCAAACAATACGGAAGAGGGTTGGACCAAACTAAAGATAGGACATATGGGTCATGGAGTGATTGGATTTCGGTTGAGTTTGGAGCTCTATGGATCAAGAGAGGTAGAAGATGACAACAACTCATAGGTAGCTTGTTCAAGGCATTTCTAGTGAGTATTTCAAGTTAGTGATTAGAGCAGCATGCATTTCAAATTAGAGATGGAGAGGGTAAGGTAAGTGCCATGACTTAACTTGGCCATTCTGTGGTGGTTCGTGTTTGTGTGGTGGTGCTGGCAATTGTGTAATCTTGGTGGTGGTTATTGGGTACATATGAAGTGTTGGGTTTTGGGTTTTAGAGCACTACAAGTTTAGCCATGGTATTAGATTTAGCCAAGGGGTGGTGGTAGGTGGTGTTTTGCGTGGTAGTTATAAAATAAACCCTTGGGTAGTCGACAATGGAGCTAGGGAGCACGGCTACTTGCATGAAGGGGTAGATTGGAAAGCTTTTAAGCTTAGGATGCTAATGGGGGTAGTGGTTCTGCTTGAAGATGGCTAGAAAAAAGAGATAACTTCGAGAGAGAGATAGGGCTTGCATATTTGGTTTTAGAGAGAGTGAACTTTGATTGAAGCTTGTATTTGTATTTTTGATTGTTTATTTCTACTAGAAACGAATCCCAGACCTCCTTTTTATACTATTAGAACAAAGATCAAGCTTGAAAGATTTAGGAAATGAATTAAATCAAAGATTTGAATTAATTAACTTTGACTAGTCAAATGGTTTTTTTCCACTTTTGAAATGATTTTTGTCCATGTAATTGACCGAATTTAGATGTGTTATTTGGTTCAATCTATAGCATGATAAGTCTTCTTTTGGTTCTCGCATTTATCTTGATAAAATTCCCCTAAAAAATTGGTTCGGTTAGGTTAAAAAAGAGGGGATTGTGTGGGGTCTTAATTCTCTTTTAAACTTCTTGCAATTTGCATACAAAGATGGAGGAGAAGATTGTGACGCATAGTCACCTGCTGGGTATGTGCCATGTGTATGTGCAATTACAGTGTAGAGACAATGGGCATGCTACAGCATGGCCCCTCCCTTAGCTATTCAATTAGGGCCTCTAGCCCTTGTTTCTAAGCTACACTGACTAGGTTTAAGACTTAGTTCGATCCCATTATACACCACCACTAACCCCCCTTCCCCACTTGTTTTTTTAATACTTCTCTTTTTCTTAAAGGAAAAAAATAAATAAATGAATAAAAATATACGAAACAAAGTTTCAACCACTCTTAAAGTCTATATGAATTATTTTTTATTTAAGCCTAATCTAAAAATTAAATGATATTTTCTAAGTAATTTAAAGACCCTAAAAATGACCTAAGACTTATTTTCTAAAGAGTTTTTTTTTTTTAAATCTTCTATGTTTTCTCAGTTTTTTTTACGCTTTTTCTAAATTTTCTATTTTTTTGAACTTTTTTCACATTTAGGAACCTTTTTTCCTATTTTAAAACTATAGAGAGACAAAAATGGGATATCTACACTCAAAAGATTCACTTTAGCTGCCCAAGTGGTGGCTAGGTCCACTTGATGAATTCTCGTAGCTCTTTACTTTACTTTAGTGTTTTTCCATTGATAGTTATTGATTGCCATCCCTTCAATCAAGTTCTGCCCTTGCTTAGGTGTTTTTCTATTCAAAGTACCACCCGTGATAGCATTAATCATTTGTCTAGTAGTCAAATTAGACCATTATAGAAGGTTTGAATTTGTATCAACAAGAGAAGGCCATAGTGGGGTCATCTCCCTAAGCAAGTCCTTAAGCCACTCCCAAGTGTCATATAAGGTTTTAACTTCCAATTGGGCAAAGCAGAAAATATCATTCTAAAGCTTAGTGGTCTTCACTAGTGGGAAATACTTCTCTAAGAAATTCTTTACTAAATCATTCCAAGTTGTTATTGAGTTTCATAGTAAGGAGTTTAACTACTACTTTGCTCTTTCCTTCAAAGAGAAAGGGAATAATCGCAATTGGGTAGTGTCATTCGTGGCTCCATTAATCTTCAAAACTATGGATGTAAGCATTAGGATCTTCATCTTGGAGACTACTGAACTGCATGTACTATTGCACCATTTAGATAATGTTGGGTGCAATTTGAAAATTATTGATAGCAACTATTGGTCTAGCGATACTAAAGTCGATCCTAGTAAGTAAAGGCCTCAAATAATCAAACATAATTCAGTTCACTTCATCATCATTGTTGGCCATTAGTTTAGGATTTCGTAATATATCTTGTAGATTAATTACTTAGTCGTTCACCTCTTCACCTTCTCCCTTAACCTCTGTAATTAACCCATCTTCTATGGTAACCACTATTTGTTTCACTCATAGTCTCAATTTTTGAAGGGTTGTTTGTTTAATCTTAAGATAAAGCTCTACCAAATCTTTTGGATTACTTTAAGTCATGTAATGCAAAGGGGAAAAAATATAAGAATTGGTCATAGCTCAAAATAATTAAAAGAAAATAATGAATAACAAAGGAAAGAATTAAACTAATAAAACAATGAGTGTTTGTAATATCAAAGTCTTTAGGAATAGGGCCAAAAACTTGATGCGTGGTAAGTGTGTCTATCACATTCTAATATAGTGGATATGAGTTCGAGTTAATCCTTTAAAAGCCCTAAATATTATTACTAACCTTAGCTCTATTTTTTAATTGATAAATTCAATTCAAGAATTGAATTCTTTAATCCAAAATTGCAGCAACTAATTAATTTAATAATTAATCAAGAACTAAATAAGAAAGCAACATATTAAAGATTAAATTCAAGAATCAAAGATGTACCTAAATCTTGATTCCTTAGACTTATACATGCAACTTTCCCTAAAGATAATCTAATTCAATCTTTAATTTCTTCTTCACCAAGAGAACTCTCTTATATAGTTAATAACTTTCTCAAGCTTATTAACCCTAATCTTTAGATTACCCAACAGAACCTCTTCCTCATAGCATAATCTAAGATCGCATTAATCATACAGTAAATTCACTTAAAAATAATACTAAAGAAAATATTATAATTTCGAAAGAGTCTTTCAATTTATCTCTAACATTTCACCAACTCTTATCAACTATACTAGATATAATTATACAAGAAACATCTCAATCTTCTTGTATAATATCAAATTTAAATTAATAACCTACAAAATTATTAACCTAAAACATGCAAGAGCACACAATTGATTCAAAAATAATAAAGATCTTTATTAGATCTAAATGAAATCAATCGCCACATGTCAGGTTTAGGTTCACAAGACCTAGATACTAAAAATCTAATCCCTACACATCATAAATTACCAAACTAAAATTAGAATAGAAGGAGAAAGAAGAAAGAATCATGAAATCCACAAAAGTTTGAATCTTGAAGTTTTCTTTTTGCCTTGCTCTCTTAAGTGGTGTTGACTTGAAAAACTCTCTAAAAATTGTGTCAAAAATTCTATTCAGAATGCTTAAAAAAAGCCTTATATAGGAAGTAAAAAAAAAAAAAAAGTTGGCTGCAAAAGACATGACTATGGACACGACCATGTCCTTGGGTCGTTTGCTTCATTATGATTCACGTTTTCTTCTTTTTCTTTTTTCTAAAACTAAGATCAACATGATTGAGGGCATGATTGTGTCATTTGGTCGTATACTTGACTATGATACTTGTTATTAGTGAATTTTGGGATGAGGAAATAGTCCTGCAAAAAAGAGTAAAACCTTAATATCGAGGTCAGTCTAGTGCAGCTACTCCAATACCTAAGTTAGAATGGTTATTTATTATGATAAATAACTGAATAAGAAGTATTAGAGAGCTCTTGCAAACTTTCTTTTCGGTATTTATAGACTATTGTTGTGTCTAAGGCAATTGTTGAGGTAATTGTTAAGACACATGGAGCCTTTTTGACTTGACATCTCCCCTAATAAGTAGGGATAGCAAGCGGTTGCAAAATATAACCGTACTTATGATAACTGGTTGCGTCATAGATTTGAATTCAAACCAGGAGCGTTCCTTGAACACGGCACAAGTGCCGTATGTCTTCTAAAGAGGGTGAATGCCAAGAGAGTCAATTACCTAGCATCTTAGCTGATGAAAGGATGAGTATAAGTTGAGTGAAAATTAATTATCAACATTTGCCCCCTAACTCTCGTGTTTGAATAGTTAACAAAGGGAGTTATATATATATTGTAATAGAAGCTGAGTAGGGAGAGTCTCTGGATTCATGCCCGATGACGTAGAAGGTAGGACAAATCACATCCCAACTGAAACGTCACCATTTCAAAACTCTCATCTGTTCGGGAAACCAAAAGTTGTCAGCATGACATCTATCAGCTAAGTTATCATTTTGTTGTAGGCCTAATAACTATCAGAAAGTTTTCAGCCGTTAGATTACTGTCACGAGACACGCATCCACAATTTGCGAGACTATCATATTAGCACATCAAAACTGTCAAAAGCAGATTTGCAGTTATGAGAATGGATCGTCCATATATAAGGTACTGTTCATACTCAGATTTCACTTCTTTGGTTGCACTTAAAATTTTGATTCGTTTTCCAATCTTCAGAATCTTACTCTTTGACTTCTGTTATTTCATTTCATATAACCGTCAAGGTATGGTTCGCAAAGTTGCTTGTCGACTTGTTTTATCTGATTCCGAGGTAATGGAAACTGAGGCCACTCTTCCCCCCCAAAATATGAGTGAGGCGGCATGTTCTTCGGGTGGTTTAGCTAATAGTATGGAGGTAAGGTGGGATAAACTTGCTTGAATTAATGAGCTTCTTGTGGATAATTATCTTGAGGATAAGAAAGGGAGGTCTTTAACAAAATATCTGAACGACACAATAGCCTACTTTTATGATTCTCCTGATGGAACTACAAGTTCTATCAACAGAGTTCTCGTTATAAAGTACAATTAGTACTAGTGAGATCTTACTGGAACATGGAACTTAAGGAGGCTGAGAGATGAGGGGAGAGTATGCTCTCTATAAGAGTGCGAGTTCCATATATACTTGAAATATCTGGATTTTAGGCTGCGCTTTCCTTTCTTGGCTTTTGTTTGGGGCTTCTTCAACTACTTCAGAGTTACGCCAAGTATGTTCTCACCTAACACATATCAGCTTGTGGTGGCTTTTGAGATAGGATGTGAAGAGGTTAAGGTTAGGTTTATACCTCAATTGTTTAGATTTTTCTTTACTATCTATAGGCAGCTTGACGGATGATACTTCGCTATTGCAAGGCATGGGCATAAGTTCATGGACAGGTTAGAATCTAAGACTCATAAGTGGCACGATAAGTTGGTATCAATAGTGTTTGATGAGGACTTAGACTTCTAGACCCAATGGATTGAGCTAATACATACAAAGGATGTAGATTTAATGCTGAATGATGCAACAGTAGTGAAGAAGATTCAGGAGAGAAGGAGAAACAAAATGTTCTTTTGGGATGCCGAGAGAATTATATAGTATGCCGAGGTATGGTAGCAACACATACCAAGTATAGCCATGAGGAAAGTCGTTCTCGAGACTTGGAAGGAGAATAATGACCTTTGAGCCTTGCTTAGCATGAAAAATGTAAGTTCATATTTTTTCCTTATTTATATTAATTGATTTACTTGTCTTCTAGATATGGGTACTAGAGAGATGGATCCTATAAAGCTACTTGCTCAGGCCAAGACTAAGAAGTCTAAGGCTGATAGGAGGGGGACTACCTCTACAACTACCATACAGCCTGCTATCGCAAAGAGACCATCAAAGGAGGCTGCAACAAAGCATATAACTGCGTAGATCTCTCATCCTACCAAGAGAGTGAAAGAGAATGAGAATATACAACCAACTGAGGTTTGTTCTAAGGAGCCTCTGGTGGTGATTATTCAAACTTCTGTCGAGTCGAGAAATAGTAAGCATCGAGAGACATACCTCGACAAGTAGGATGAAAATGCAATTGTCGTAGAAGGCTCATCATAAGTGATTGTGGTGGCTCTAAGTGGTGAAAAAAGACCAAGGAAAGAACTTGCTGGCTAACAACCTATGAATAAGTCCAAAGGCTTAGACAAAAGGGAAAAGGAGGCAATGCATTCTAAATCTCTTGGTATCACTAGTGCTGAACTCTTGCTAAACAAAGAGGTCAGTAAGTACTTCATCTCTTGCTGGAGCCATTAGATTTTAGACACTGACTCAGCCTTGGGAGATAGGACAAAATCTTTGGCTTTAATAGAAGGGGTTATTCTTTCAAAAGACAAAGATATCGCTAAGAAGGATGTTGATAGGGTTAGCGATTACAATAAGGCCCATGTTACAACCAAATTGTATGATGTGAGTATCCTTAAACATTTTCTTTCTCTAGCTCCTTTGGATAATTAACACATTTTCCTTTTCTAGATAAGCAGCCACATCCTTATAACTTTGGATGAGGCCGATAGAGAGGCAAAGAAGGCAATATCCATTGATATATCTATATAATATCTGATCATTCTTAATTATAATAACTGAATTTGCTGCAGAAAGTTGAGGATGCGTACAATGCATAAAAGGCCCAAACTACTACGGTCGAGAATGCGAAGATTAAGGTTGAGATGGAGGTAAGAAAGCTTAAGGAGGAACTTGCTGTTGAGAAATTGGCACAAGATTTCACCACTAATGAAATCTCTAGCCTGAAGGCCAAAATGGAACAATAGTACAAAGAGTCTGAAAGCTTGAAGGAGGAATTGTAGAAGAAAAGGGAAGAGTGCTGGGGCTTAGGCCGAACTATTTGCATGATGAGCAATGATGACAATAAAATTAAGGTGCAAATAAAGGAGTTGGAGACCACTAACTCAAACTTGTGGAGCCGTATCGCCGAGTTAGAGGAGATTGTAAGGAAGGGGGCATCTATTGAAGAGGCTCTTGATATAGTCACTCTAAGTTGGCAATACGAGAAGCTTTTATGCAAAAAGTTATTGGAGGGAGTTCAAGTGGTACGAGAAGAGGTCTTGAAGCATCATCCTAATTATGATCTCTCGTGTCTCAACTTTGCTAATATCAACAACAAAGTTAATAGTGCCAACGAAGATGAAGGATATGAGATGGGTGTTGAGAGTATTGATTAAAGTGATAATAAAGCTCAAGCCAAGGAAGTTGCCCACTCTAAGAAACCAAATGCCAAGGAAGCCCTAGCAAAAGATTTAAGAATCACTTCTATTGAATTTGAGTATAGTTCGTAGGACTTGTTGTATTGGTATATTGTATTCTCCTATATTAATCGCTAGAATATAATTAAGGCAATGTCGAGTGTATGTGAATTTCGTGTAACTGAGCTTTCTCGATTTCTTTGGTTTATGCATGTTGCTTCATGCTCTCATTCGTCGGCAAGCTTTAATTCACTTCATTTATTTCTCGGCATGTTTTAATTCCCATGCCCTGCTATCTTTCGACCTGTTTCATTCACAAGCCTATCATTTCTAGGCATGTTTTATTTTACATGGCACATGTTTCTTGACATGTTTTATTTTACACACCATGCATTTTACGGCATGTTTTATTTTACACGCTTATTGTTTCTCGACATGTTTTATTTCACATGCCTGTTGTTTATCGGCATGTTTTATTTCACACGCCCTTATTTTACACTATCCATTAACCATTTGAGGTGTGGACTACCCCACATTACTTAGCTGTATAGTTAATTTGTATAGTTCTTTTACTGCATTAAGCTAGAACTTACATTAGTTCATTTGCCATACAACCTAGAATTCATTCATTCATCAATTATAACCAAAACATAAGAAGACTTCAAATATATAATTGTTGTAAATGTCTTATAAGCTTATTGGCTACCACCAAAAGAGTTACAACAGAAGTCATCTGACATTAATTGAAATAAAATTTTAGATTATCAACGTTCCAAGCTCAAGGGATAATGGATCTATCCAACCTTTTTAGTCGATAGGCCCCCTCGCTAATGACTTCCGGGATCTTGACAGGATCCTCCTAATTTGCATCGAGCTTTCCTTGACTTGCTCACGTACCTATTGCTTCCATCTTATGGTAAACTAGATCTTCAAGTTGGAAAACCTTGTGCTTAACTTTTTGATTGTGGTATCTTGCTGCTCTATACTGGTATGCTGTAACCTTAGCTTTCGCAACACCTCGAATTTCCTCAATAGTATCCAAATTCACTATCAATCCGATTGATTAAGCATTACATCAAAATTATGTGTATGCAGATTAGGCAAGTCCAACTCAATCGGGAACATGACTTCAATACCATATGTTAACTTAAATGGTGTCTCTCCCATTGTAGTTCTGTGAGTGGTTTTGTATCCTCATAAGACATTCAGCAATTCATTGGCCTACTTCCCCCTAACTTGATCCGCTTTATATTTCAGACTGTTTAGTATGATCTTGTTTATAGCTTCGACTTGTCTATTTGTTTGAGGGTATGCTACGGACGTATAGTTGAGTTGAATGTCGTGCCTTTCGCAAAACATTCGAAACCTATTATTGTCAAATTGTAGGCTGTTATTTGTAATTATCATGTAGAGTACTCTGAATCTTGATATGATGGCATTGAAGATGAAAGCTTCCACTTTCTGTTTTGTGATTTTTGCCATGGCCTTGGCCTCGGCCCATTTGGTAAAGTAGTCCACAGCGACAATGACGAATTGTCGCTTGGTGGTAGACTTGGAAAAGGATTCGAGGATATCTAGCCCTCACTAGGTGAAAGGCCAAGGGTTAGTTAAGCTACATAATTCACTTACGGGTGCTTTACTCAACCACTCGTGTTTCTAGCATTGAGGACATTGTTGGACAATGCCCTTCGCATCTCCTTTCATAGTTAGTCAATAATAGCTAAGTCGTAGTGCTCGAATATATAGTGTTTATGTTTTCACATGATTACTGCATATGCTACCATGAAGTTTGGATAATACCCTTTAGCCATCCCTCAAGAAAAGGCATTGAAGGTAGGGTTAGGATATGCCACGCTTGTACAGTTGACTATTAATCAACGTATAGTTCACAACCTAGTAAGCCAATCTTCATGCCTCCTTTTTGTTGTCAGGGACAATACCATCTTTTAGATAATTCACAAAGGAATCCATCTACAATTCTTCTTTTGTGTAAGGAGCTAATTCATAGCTCTGCAAGAGATTAGACAAGCTTTTATGCGGGAGAAATTCGATGAACAATTTCTCGTTCAACTTAAGGAATGCCATACTGGCCAACTTCGACAGCTTATCGACAGCGATATTCTTACTTCTCAGAATTTTGTGAATAGAGAAAGATAGGAATTCTTTTACGAGTGTTTGTACCACCAATAGGTACTTGCTCATCTCTTCTTTTCTTATTGCATAACTTCTAGTGACTTGATTTACCACTAACTGGGAATGAAAGAACACTTCAAGTTTTTCAGCACCAATTTCTTTTGCCAATTTTAGTCTAGCAATTAGAGCTTAGTACTCTGCTTCATTGTTACTGGCTATAATCTAAATTTCAAAGCGTAATGAACTTTGACATTATAGGGGCCTTGAAGAACTAGGCTTGTACCACTTCCTTCTGGTGTTGAAGAACCATCGACATAGAGAAAGCAGATAAGTTTCTTGGTAATCTCTATACAGTCTTCGTCTCCAGTGAATTCAACTATAAAATCTGCTAATACTTAGGCCTTTAGTGCCATTTTGGGTTTATATTGTACACCATGGACACTAAGCTCTAAGGCGTATTTTATCATCCTCCCCAGGGAATCGGGCTGTTGCAATGCTTGTCGCAGTGGTTGATAGGTGAGGATAATAATCTGGTGAGATTCAAAGTATGGCTTCTACTTTCTTGCCAAGAGAACCATAGCTAATATAAATTTTTTTATCTTAGTGTACCGAAGCTCTAGCCCTTGCAAAATGTGACTCACGTAATAAATGGGTTGATGCTCTTTACCATCAATTTGGACCAATACAGAGAAAAGTGCTCAGTAGCTAACTGATAGATATAAGTATAAATTTTCTCCTACAATGGGTGTCAAGTGTATTGGGGGTGACACAAGAAATTCCTTGAGCTCATTGAAAGCTCTTTCGTAATCTTCGGTCCAGTTCAATTCCTTTGGATTCTTCAAAATTTTAAAGAATTTTATGCACCTATACACACTTCCCGATATAAATCTATTGAGGGTAGCGATTCACCCGATGAGTTCCCACACCTCTTTGATTGTGCAAGGGGATTTCATATTCCTTATGTCTTCAATCTTTTTTAGATTAGCCTTGATGCTGTGTCGTATGACCATATACTTGAGAAATTTCCTTAATGTTGCGCTAAAGACACACTTCTATAGGTTGAGTTTCATGCAATATCTTTGCAATGTAGCAAACATCTCCTTCAGATCTGCGAGATGCTGATCTTCTTTCATGCTCTTCACAATCATATCATCCACATATACTTCAACATTCTTGTGGATTTGAGATTTGAACATCTTCGTTACTAATCTTTAGTATGTAGCATTAGCGTTCTTCAGCTCAAAGGGCATTATCGTATAACAGTATGTTCCAAAATTGGTAACAAAAGATGTATGGACTTTATGTACCTTGTCCATCCTGATTTGATTGTAGCTAGAGAAAGTGTTTATAAAGGAAAACAACGCATGTCCTACGGTTGCATCTACCATCTGATCTATTTTTAGCAACGGGAAACAATCCTTAGGATAGGCCTTATTAAGATCCGTGAAGTTTATGCACATTTACCACTTACCATTAGACTTCTTGACTAGCACATAATTTGCTAGCCAAGTTGGATAAGGCTCTTCCCGAATGAATCCTGCCTTCAATCTTGCCGCTTGTCCCTCTAGTGCAAAATGTCTCTTTTTCTGTTTGACCACTTTTACATTTAGGTCAATCTAGACCTTGTATATGGTAACGTGTCTCGGAATATTCGGCATGTCTGATGGTGACCATGTGAACACGTCAGCATTAGCTTACGTGAAGTCAATTAGACTTTACCAGACATATACTGACATGGGTTTTCCTACCCATGTTATTTTCTCCAGATCATCTCCTAAAGGAATCTCCTCTGTATCATTCTCGGCGTTTTCTATGCCAACTGACTTGCCTTCTGGGCAGCTCTTTACCTGAAACGCTTCTTCTTGCCTCAAAGCCCTTACATATAAGGAATGTGCCAATTGCTAATCCCCTTTACACCCACCGACCCCTATGAGAGTGGAAAACTTAGCTTTTAGATGTGCCATTGAAGGGATGATGCTAAATAAATGTTGGCATGACCGTCCCATTATCATGTTGTAAGAGGACCAACATTTGACAACAAGAAAATCTACTTTGTCCTCTACAACATGCTCGTCATCACTGATTTGTATTGGCAAAGAGATAACTTTGGCTACCTAGATGGGTTGATTATTGAAAGCATAGAGGTCATACATGTAAGACCACAGTTGTGTTTTGATCTTAGGCCTCATTTAATCGAAGGCATGCTAAAAAATAATATTGGCCAAACTTCTTGTGTCAACAAGAATCTTCTTGACCTCAAAGTTGGCGACTCTTGCATTGATGACAAGTGCATCATTGTGCAGCCTTTGTATGCCTTCAAAATCCTCTTCCCCGAAAGATATTGTATTGTTAATCCTGACCTTCTTTCCGTAAATATTGTAAACGTAATTTTTGGCGTTAACTGAGTTCGAAAAACTCGATTAGCCTATATTGGGTCCACCTACAATTGTATTAATTACTCCGTTAGGTGCTCTATTAGGATTAACATCCCTTGCATCTCTCACGACCATTGTTGGCCAAGTGTCATCATCATGTTCCTCTCTTCTCCTTTGAGACAAGCTTTCGATTCTTTCAGCATCATGCGCTAGAAAGTTTCGTTGGTGCCCAAGTTGTATTACATCTTCAATTGCATTTTTGAGTTGAATGCACTTATCCATATTATGACGCTTGACACGATGGAAGTTGTAGTACTTGTTCGAATTTCTTCTTGAGGGATTTCTACGCATTCTTGCCAGCTATTGGAGGATACCTCTCTCTCTATGGACCTCCATCAAAATATTCGAGATTAGATGGTTAACAGGCATGTAGGATGAGAATGTTGGGATCTTCGATCTTTTCCTCTTAGTGTCTAGACTATTGACATTGTCTGTACTAAGTCTATCCTTAACATTTTTCTGTTAGTCTTTCTTTCCATCTCCTCTGCTTTGATCAGCCTCTCATCGTACATTTATGTTGTCTTCCTATCAGATGTATGAGGTGGCTTTAACCTTAAACTCCACAAAAGTTTTTGGCTTGTTCTTTATGAGAGACTTGAAAAAGTCTCCATGAGGTTTGATACCGTCGATTGTGGCATTGAAGGCTACACTCATATCCACTTCTAAGATTTGGACCATCTCGGCCATAAATCTAGCCAAATAGTCTTTGATTAACTCATCAGACCTTTGTTTGATGGTGTTCAGGATTGAAGAATCCTTAACAGGAGGTTTGCTAGCAAGGAAGTGTTGAAAAAACACTTCTACTAATTCATCAAAACATGATATGGTATTTGGTTTCAGGTGTTTGAACCATGTGCTGACTGCATTCCTCAAGGTTGAGGAAAAGGCTTAACAGGCCACTGTCTCACTTAAACCATGCAACTTAGCCAGTGTTCGATAGTACTCCAAGTGGTCTTTAAGGTCCTTTGTCTCATTATATATTTCATCTCTAGGACAAAAGGACTTTTCTTGATTTGGAACGGTTTGGTCATTGAAACAGGTGTGTGGACATGTGAGGGTCCCGTATGATGTACATGTTGCAGTTGCTTGCCCTTATCAATCTTTTTGAAAGTAGGAGCTATGGGTTATGCTGGAACCTTAGCTAGCTTTTTTGGTAATTCAGGTGATTAAATGGAATCATCAGTACTGTTGGCATCATCATCACCACATTCTTTTTCCTGATTCGGGTGAAAACTTTTATGGAGAAGGTTAAGGATTTGTTCATGTTTTTTGTTTAGCTTAGAATTTTCTTTGGCTAAATTGAGACAAAGTTCCTTGAGTCGAGTCAATCATTGTTCATTGGCATGCTAACTCCCTCCGTTAAGGTGTTAGGAGGAAGTACCAATATCTGCACTTCATGTCATCTTAGTTTTAGCCATGTGGTCATATTTAGAGAAAAACAGATGGTGCCAAATGTTAGTGGTGAATTTTGGGATGAGGAAATAGTCTCACAAAAGAGAGTAAAATCATTGGTACTAGGGCTAGTCCAATGAGGCCACTTTGATGCTTAAGTTAGAATGGTTATTTATTATGATAAATAACTAAATAAAAAGTGTTGGAGGGCTCTTATAGAATTTTTTTTTCGGTATTTATAGATAGTTGTTGTGTCTAAGATACATAAAGTGTTCTTGACTTAACATCTCCCCTAATATATAGGGATAGCAAGCGGTTGTAAAATATAACCGTACTTATGATAACTAGTCGTGCCATAGATTTGAATTCAAACTAAGAGCGTTTCTTGAACATGACATAAGTGCAGTGTGTCTTCTAAAGAGAGCGAATGTTGAGAAAGTCGATTACCTAGCATTTTGGCTAATGAAAGAACGAGTGTAAGTTGAGCGAAAAATGATTATCAACGATACTTGAAAAGAAGCTCCAAATTCATCTAGAAATGTTACAATCATAATGTTTAGTTATGTCAATCTTCAAGCCTTCATAACTTACTCATTTTAGCTTTGATTTGAGTGTAACTTGTTTCTATCTTCTCATTTTCTGGTGTAAAACATTTCAATACTTAGAAGACAAAATTTTACTTAATCAAGTATCATTATCTAAATATAAACTCAAATATTAAGAGAAAATCATGAAAATTCACTAATTAAAATATAACCAATTTAGAGCTTATCAAACTTCCCCACACTTAAGAATTTGCTTATCCTCAAGCAAATAAAGAAAAGAAAAATTAGGACAAAAATTTTTAAGTAAAAAACCATTGCTGAATAGGAAACCTACCAAAACTTACACTTAACCTAGAAAAAGATTTAATTTGCAACTTTAATCAATTTTCTTTAAATAACTTCCTTAATGCATATACTTAATCTTTTTTTTTTTCTCATTATCCAAGAGATACAAAATACTAGAGTTCGCATGCTAATCCATGTAAATTAGAGTTTATTTGGATCATTTAATCAAAGATTCTTGTACTGAGAAGTAAATTTAACATCATGCCAATGAAGAAAAAATCATAAAAGTTTACCTTACTTAGCTAAAATGTATCCAACCCTCTCTTCAATCTTACTAAGTGCCATAATTCGAAGTAAACACATACTACATCTACTCTTCCTCTAATTATGCCCTTACTTCTTGCTTTTGTTAGAAAGGTTTCAAATTTACTGAATTTATATTATTAATTAAGCACATTATTTAAGGACAATTGTGTTGGTAACAAAAAAGGATCTCACTCTTCTAACATACCAAGATCGATCTATACTAACCTAGCTCTTATATTGGTAATGGGAATGTACCTTGATTTTCTAAGGGATCAAAGTGAATTCTTACCAATTTTGGCCTTTTTATTATTAACTATTCACGCAATTGTTATCACTTTCTACCTCTAACTATTTCAAGTTTTCAAGGGTTTCTTAAAAGACAAATATCATTTGTTTGTTTACTAAGGATTATAGGGCTCTAAAGTCATCTAAGAGGAAAGTATATATTGAAGTAAGCTTCGAAAATAGTCATGATTAACTAATAACTAGTGATGTTGCTCCAATCATAAGCCTTTAAAATCTTAGGCTAAATAATCTATAACTTTATTCCATACAGATTTCACCTATTAACTCTAGCATCATGTAATGCACTCATCATAGATCAAGTTTTCAATTATTCAATTCAATCTACTGGAAGTTATCAATTTCTAAATAATTGCAAGACAATAAAATTGGGTTAAATTTGAAAAATTGGTCTCCTAAGTAGTGGAAAAAATATTAGCCAAAAAATTCTATATTCCCTTCCCTATACTTAAAACCATACATTGTTCCCAATGTACGAATTAAGTCATATATATATATATAGATCAAGGCAAACACATAGGAGTAAGGGAATAGAAAAGTGAGAAAAGAACTAATACTCTTCTAAAATTTGAGAATCTCAAATGCACAAAAGCTATAAGTTATGAAGTAACCCATGCCAAATTTGCAAACACAAAAATTGGACATTTCCATCTAAAAAGCTTCGACCTTCAGTTCCAGCATGGATAAGCAATAAACACTATGATTCCATCAAGACATAAAAGAAAAAAATAAAATAGAAAAACAAAACAAAGAAAGAACAAATAAAAGAGTCTAGCAAAATACAACTAAGTCTCAAAAACCGAAGTACATCTTAAGCCATATCATAAAAATAAAACAGCCATAACTCCTCAATCATCATTGTCCTCCTTAACCTCCTCATCTTCATCATCCACTTCCTCTTCTGAACTTTCCTCCTAAGACCCTTCCTCTTTTGAACTATCTTCTTAAGCCTCTTCCTCCTATTGATCTTCTTCCTCTTTAGCTGACTCCTAAGCGGCTTCTTCTTCTAAAGACAAAGAGGGGTCTATTTCGAAAACATCAAGAACTTTCAATTTATTTAATCAGGCCACATTGCAAAAGAATCGCATAAGGTGATTCTACTGAGCCATTATCTTACTCATCTTATACTCCATCCTATCTTAGGGGGTACTCATGTTTTTAAACATTTCTTCTATCTAATCAAGTTGAGAATCCGTCTCTTAGCTTGCACTTAAACTCGTACCTACATGTCCTTTGGTTGCATCTAAGTTCATGTGCATGTTCCTAAATGTTTCTTTCCTTAATGGCTTTGTCTCCCCAACTAATGCTGTATCAGACAATCATCTAGTCAAAACCCCTATCCTGTTAGCCAATAAAGTGATATAAGGCCCACAGTAAATTTGCCCATGCTTACGAATGCTGGTCACCTGCTTCATCAAGTAATTTGCTAATAACATAGCCAAATTAATGGGATCTTTCTCAATCATACTACAAGGAGCCAGTAACTCAAGTTTATCAATAACACCAGTGCTCTTTCCCTACCTCACAATCGCATGAGATATCAACCAATGAATGATGCGATATTCAGGGCGATGCAAGTGAGAATCTTTACCAAACTTGGCTTGGTAAGATCTACCCCAAGCAATGTCTTGCCAAAACCCATATTATGAGACTCCATGTGGTAACTTAATTGGAAGCTTAATAACTTCTCAGTTTGCACATATTCTTCTGAATACATGTTTAAGTAAACTTCAAATTTAGCAACCATGATTAAATGCGGGCAGTTGTTCAATAGAAATCATAGATTCTATTACAATCTGAAATTTTTCGAAAGCTTATCCATTTGGACCGTACAAAGAAACTTGAGTATAAGCTCTTAATAAATGGGAGCTTAACATACCAATAGCTTTTCCCATGGTTCGATGGAAACCATATCCTAGACTTGATCTAGTAAATGGAGTTTGTCAATAACACTCCAATCAAGATATAATGTCTCTCTAAAGGTACATGATTGGAAATGTTGAAAATGGTCCCATACAGCTTTTGATGAAAAACACAACATTAAATGAATTGGGGGATTGATAGTCGCTAATGGATTAGGAGATAGCAGCAGTTGAGATGAGGATGATGCAATTGCTTTATCTTTGCATTTTACTTCTAGTTTTTGCTTTGGTGTCGTGTTCAACATCAAAAAGAAGTCAATTAAAATAAGAAATGGACACTAATGCTTTCCCTACAGTTAAACTAACAAACAACGTAAAATTAAGCACAATTGTGGAAGAAAACACAATAAAAATCATTTAGGCATTTTAGCAAAAACATGGTGAGCATGCCATATTCTTTGAAAATTTGAAGAAGTAGGCACATAATCACACAATCCTATATTACACAAAGAAATATTAACATGATGAATAAATGATTCTTATGTTTTCTAACATCCAAAGAACTAAATCTTGAAATTAATTCCAAAACCCTAACTAACTATGTCGTATGAGCTAACACTATGTATAGAAAGATTAAATCCCTAACATGGAATAGGAAGTTGTACATGCCTTAATATGCATCATAATTGACACGATCATGTCAATAAACTTGTCTTTTATAATCTAAGTTTAGTGCCTAATTTAAGAACATAGTTGTGTTTTACTTAAGAATCATTACCTAACTTGCAAAACAAGTAAAAATTATCATAGCTTACACCAACAAAGTACCAACATGCAAAAGCCCTAAGTTCTAAAAATTATAAGATGTTATAATAGTAAAATCCAAGTGAGTTTTGTAGAAAAATTAAAGAACGAGAAAGATCAATAACTTACCTAGATTCTTGAAGTGGAGTAAAATTTGAAAATCTTGAGTTGGTGTATATAAAAGAGTGATTGTGGAATAAGTGTATGAGTAAATGTGTATTTGAGTGTGAGTATAGGCATGAAGGAGAGTATGGATGAGAGGAACTTTTGTGTGTATGTGTAGAATGAAGTAAGAAGTGAGGAGGGAATGTAGGTCATGGCCTTATATAATCGATATGACAAGACTGTGTCTTGCAGTCGTGTAATGTACTGTTATGTGACCAAATGAGTCTCCTAGGAACAACATGGTTCAAGACATGACCATGTATCGCGATAGTGTACTCTACTGTGATCACGGGTGAAACATACTTGGGAGTGATACAATCTAAGATACGATCATGTCTATAGACTATATCATGTACTATTATGCAACATTTTTTTTAATTAATTAAGCCTAATCCTAGGTGCAAGAAAGTAAATCAAAATGTAAATTAAATTAAAATATATGAATATTAATATAAATAACAACTAAAACTATCTAAAGGTATAAGTAAAGTGCAAACAATAACGAAAAAAATAACTAACTTGGGTTACATCCCAAAAGCGCTATGTTTAACAACAATAGCTCGATGATATGTTTGCAACTATGATTGTCATACCAAGTCGAGATAGAACTCCACTCGTCCTTCTTGCTTAAAACTACCACCTAAATATAATTTCAACTGTTAACCATTCACTGTAAATAGTCCCCTTTCTAGATGTGTGACTTCAACCGTCCTATACGAAAAAACTTTAATATTCGTAAAAGGTCCAAACCATCTAGATTTTAACTTACCTAAAAATAAACAAAGTCGAGAATTGTATAAAAGAACATGATCTCCTTTAAATTGATGACCTTGCTTGATTCGTTGATTGTGATATTTCTTAATCCTTTCTTTGTATATCCTCTAGTTTTTGTATGCCATGGTTCACCACTCATCGAGCTCATTCAACTAAAGATTTCAATAAGTACCTGTATGCTCAAAATCTAAGTTAACACTTTTAATTAGCCAATAAGTTCTGTACTAAATCTATACTGGTAAGTGACAAGCTTTCCCATATATGAGTCGATAAGGTATGATTCCTAATGGGGTTTTGTAAGTGGTTCTATATGCTTATAGTGCATCATCTAACTTTTTTTACCAGTCTTTTCTATGATGCTCTACGGTTTTCTCAAGGATTCGCTTAAGGTCTTAGTTAGCCACTAGTTTGGGGGTAGTATAGGGTAGCTATCCTATGTATGACAACGTAACATTTCAACAACTACTCAAGTTGAGCATTACAAATGTGTGTTCCCCTATCACTTATAATCATCCTAAGAGTACCAAATTGAGAAAATAGGCCTTTTAAAAATTTCTTTATTACCCTAGTATCATTAGTAAGTAAGGCTTGAGCATCAACCCACTTAGAAAGATAGTTAATAGCCACTAAGATGTATTTATTCCTATGAAAGTTTGAGAAAGGACCCATAAAGTTGATTCCCCATACATTGAACACTTCTATCTCTAAAATGGGGTTTTGTGGCATCTCATCTTTATGGGATATGTTCCCAGCTTGTTGACAACTATCACAAGTTTTAACATAATTTTGGCCATCTTTGAATAATGTAGGCTAATAAAATCTAGCCTTTATGACCTTATGAGTTGTCTTATTAGCATTATGATGCCTACCCCCCATAGGTCTTAAGTAATAATGTCTTAAAATTTGCCATCCTTCCGGGTATGGTACATACTTCCTAATAACATGGTCTGCATTGAAAATGAATTTCTTCTTTTGTTGATGTGAGAGTCCATGTGGAACAACTCTAACGACTAACAAATTGGCAATATCTGTAACTAAGGGGTTTCTAGATTACTTACCTAGTGAATGGCATGGAGACTCTTTAGGGAAGGTATCATTAATCCCATTCTTGTTAAGCACTTCGAGGTTTGGATTCTCCAATCAAGATAAGTGATCTGCTACTAAGTTTTTAGCACCTTTCTTCTCTTTGATCTCTATGTTGAACTCTTGTAGTAGTAAGATCCATCTTATCAACCTAAGCTTCGCATCTAGTTTCGCCAACAAGTACTTTGAGAGCAAAATGATTTATGAAAACAATTACTTTTGATAAAATCAAGTAAGAGTGAAATTTTTCAAAGGCAAAAGCAATTACTAGCAACTCTTTCTCTATGGTGGTGTAGTTCTCTTGAGCATTTGTAAGGGTTTTGCTAGTATAATAAATTGGTTAAAAATACTTGTCTCTTCATTATCCCAACATTACCCTTAATACATAGTTGCTTATGTCGCTCATAAGCTTAAATGGGAGTGTCCAATTGGGTGCTACCATGATCGTGGTGGTAGTGAGTTTTTTCTTAAGGAGATTAAAAGCTTCTAAACATTCTTGAGAGAAGACATGGGGTACATCTTTCTCCAAAAACTTAGTTAAAGGTTGAGCAATTTTAGAGAAGTCCTGGATGAAACACCTGTAGAACCTTACATGCCCTAAAAAGCTTTTGATGTCCTTGACTGAAGTTGGGGGTAGAAGTCATGTGATGGCATCTACTTTCACGATAGCCACCTCAATTCCTTGGCATGAGACCTTATGCTTGAGTACAATACCTTCTTGTATTATAAAGTGGCACTCTTCCCAATTAAGCACAAGGTTGGTTTCTTCACACTTGGCTAATACCATATCCAAATTATGTAAACAATGGTCAAATGAGTTGCCATAATTAAAAAGTCATCCATAAATACCTTCATGATGTCCTTAATAATTAAAAAGTCATCCATAAATACCTTCATGATGTCCTTAATCAGGTCATCAAAAATGGCTATCATGTACCGTTGAAATGTAGCAGGTGCATTGCAAAACCCAAGTGGCATTCTTTTGTAAGCAAAAGTTCCATAAGGGCAAGTGAATGTTGTCTTCTCTTGATCTTAGATAGCAATGCATATTTGAAAATGACTTGAAAATCCATTAAGAAAACAATAAAATAAATGTCCAGCGAAACGTTCTAACATTTGATCTACAAAAGGTAAAGGAAAATGGTCCTTACATATAGCATCGTTTAACTTCCTATAATCAATACATATACACCACCATGTAATGGTTCTCATTGGAATCAATTCGTTCTTTTTATTAAGGACTATTATCATGCCAACTTTCTTAAGAACCACTTAAACAAAACTTACCCAAGAACTATCAAAGATAGGGTAGATCATACCTACATTGAGGAGTTGGATAACTTCCTTTTTAACTACCTCTTTCATGTTTAGATTCAGACGTCTTTAGGGCTACATTATTAGTTTATGGTTATCTTCCATTAGAATCTTGTAAGTGCAAAAGGAAAGATTTATGCCTCAAATGTCTAATATCTTAAAAAGAAATAGCCCTGTTATACTCCTTAATCACCTTCAGTAACTTCCCTTTTTGCACCTTAACCAAATCAGAAGTGATAATCACTGGTAGTTTAGAATCCTTCTCTAAAAAGGCATACTCTAAATAGTTAGGCAATTGCTTCGACTCTAATACCAATGATTCCTCAATTGAAGGTTTCAACCTTACTTCCTCTAACTTGTCAATCACATTAAAGTCTTTCTCTTTTGTGATTGGTTTATTAGCTTCCAACTGCATTGCAACATCAAATGAATTGAGATTCTCCAAAGCTACTTTTGTACCTGACTACAAGCAATCCTCTAATGGATCCTTCAAAAGAAATTCTTGTACACAACTTACAATAGATTCGTCAATAACATCTAAAAGATAATAAGTACCATCCTATTTTATGGATCTTTTCATGGCTTCAAAAATTTTAAACATAATCTCCTCTTCTTCTACTCTCAAAATGAGCTTACCACTACTTACATCGATAATGGCCATAGCAATCACTAAGAAAGGTCTACCTAAGATAAAGGGTACCTCAAAATCTTTATCAATATCCATTATCACAAAATCAACATGGAAAATGAATTTACCCACCTAGACTAATATGTCCTCAATAATGCCTTTAAGGTATGTCACAAACCTATCGACCAATTATAAACTCATACATGTGGGTTTTGGTTCCCATAATCCCAGTGTTGTGAAAAATTTATAAGGCATCAAGTTGATACTTGCACCCAAGTTAGCCAAGGCCTTATCAACAAATAACTAACTAATTTTACAAGTCCCTACGTCTTTCAACTTCTTAGGTAATTTGTTTTGCACAATTGTGAAACATTCTTTGCATAGTATCATTGTAGAAAGTTCCTCAAGCTTCCTCTTATTAGACACCAAGTCTTTTAAGAATTTTGCATATTTTAGTATCTATGACAAAGCATCAACCAAGGGTAATTTAATATGCAATTGTTTAAAATGATTAAGGACCTTACAAAATTGCTGGTCATTATGATCTTACTTAAGTCTATGAGGATATGGAATAGGCATCTAGTGTTCCTTCACCTTAGGTGGCTCAACATTTTCTTTGGCTTTCACATCCTTGCTTCTCTTGGTGGTGTCTTCGTTATCCTTTCTCTCAACCTATAGCTCTTTCTCACTTCTAAGTGCCACTACCTTCACATGTTCCTTTAGATTAGGTTTTGTGTTTCCTAGCAATATAACTTATGGTCTTTCAGAGATAAGCTTTACAAGCTGACTAATTTTATTTTCAAGATTACGGTTGGAAGCCTCTTGATTCCTCAATGAGGTTTTGATATTAGATAGTTGAGATTCATTTCCTTGCATGTATTTGGTAGGAAGCTCTTCTAAACTAAGCTTCTCCACTTTTGGGAGGGTGGGTAGGGAATGTGTTGGTCTTTGAAATCTGGGAGGACCAAAAGTAGCCTATTCTGACCTCCCAATGAAAAGTTGAGATGGTTCCTCTAGCTGAGATTGTAAGTGTTAATGAAAGGATTGTTCTGTTGCTAAGGTGGATTTCCCAAGTAATCTACCTATTCCATTTGTTCTTGTCCTCGATATCCTCGCATATCAAGATCGTTTATACTTGGTTGTGCTTGTTGAGGACCAATAGAAAGTATATCAATTTTCTTGCTCAAAAGATCCACTTTAGCTACCAAAGTGGTAGCTACATCCACTTCATGAATTCCCGCAACTCTTTGCCTAACTTTAGTGTTTTCCCATTGATAGTTGTTGATCTCTAACCCTTTAATCAAGTTTTTCACTTGCTCAAATATCTTTGTATTCAAAGTGATAAGGATCAAAGACCAATCTCTCATTCTTGAGCCCAAAAGCTTTCTCACATGGTCCGCTAAGCTATCTAAAGAGAGTTAAGCATTGAAGAGCAGCGTTTACCTTAATCTCATCTATCGAGCTACTTCACTCTCTACACCATCTTGGAAATTGCCAAGGTGATCAACCGAACCGCAATGTATAGGATCCCCTACTTAACCTTCGACTACCATTTAGTTTTTGAGCCATCTTACGGTCTGAATCGACTCTTTTGGTTACATGCGATATTGGGTCCATGTATTCATCTAAAGAATCCATATCACAAAGTACCACCTGTGGCAACATCAGTCATATGTCTAATAATCAAATTAAGACCATTATAGAAGGTCTGAATTTGCATCTACAAGGGAAGGCCATGGTATAGGCATCTACTAAGCAAGTCCTTGAACTGCTCCTAAGTGCCATACAAGGCTTTAGCTTCCAACTAGGCAAAGTAAGAAAATATCATTTTGAAGCTTGGATATCTTCGTTGATGGGAAATACTTCTTTAATAATTTCTTTGCTAAATCATTCCAAGTTGTTGTCGAGTTTCATGGCAATAAGTTTAATCACTACTTTGCTCTCCCCTTTAAAGCAAAAGGGAATAACCATAATTGGATAGTGTCATTTGTAGCTCTATTAATCTTGAATTTATCACAAATCTCTAAAAAATTAGAGATGTGAGCATTAGGATCTTCATCTTAGAGACCATTGAACGGTACATATTGTTGCACCATTTGGATGATGTTGGGTACAATTTGAAAATTATTGACAGTGACTGTTTGTCTGGAGATGCTAGAGTTTGTCTTAGTAAGTGAGTGGCTCGAATAATTAAACATAGTTCGATTCACTTCATCGCCATTATTGGCCACTAGTTTAGGATTTTGTGGTGGATCTTGTAGATAAATAACTTGGTCGTTCACCTCTTCACTTTCTCCCTTAACCTCTACAATTGACACATCTTCTACGGTAGCCACTATTTGTTCCATTTGTAATCTCAATTTCTAAAGGGTTATTTGTTCAATCTTAAGATCAAGCTCTACTAAATCTTTTGGATTACTTTAGGTCATGCATTGTAAAGGGGAAAGATATAAAAATCTATCACAGCTCAAAACAATTAAAAGAAAGTAATGAAAACAAAAATGAAAGAATGGTTAAACTAATAAAGAAATGAGTGTTCATAATATTGAAGTCCTCAGCAACGGCGTGAAAAACTTGATATGAGGCAAGTGCACTTATAAAAGTCTAATATAGTATATGTAAGTCCGAGTTGATCTCTCTTAGACCTCGAATACTATTACTAACCTTAGCTTTATTATTTAATCGATAAATTAAATTCAAGAACCGAAATCTTTAAATTGAAATTGTAGCAACTAATTAATTTAATAATTAATGAAGAACTAAACAAGAAAGGAAAATATTAAAGATTAAATTCAAGAATCAACAACGTACCTAAATCATGATTCCCTAGACTTACACATGCAACTTTCCCTAAAGATAATCTAATTCAATCTTTAATTTCTTCTCGACCGGGAGAAAACTCTTCTAAAGTTAATAACTTTCTCAAACTGATTAACCTTAATCCCCCAAACTACCTAATAGAATCTTTTCCCCATAGCATAATCTAAGATCACATTAATCATGTAGTGAATTCTTTTAAAAATAACATTAAAGAAAATATTATAATTTGGGAAAAGGTTTGTAATTTATCTCTAACATTGTACAAACTCTCATCAACTATACTAGACTTAATTATACAAGAAATCTCTCGATTTTTTTATATAATATCATATTTAAATTAATAACCTGTAGAATTATTAACCTAAAACATGCAAGAACACATAATTGTTTCAAAAAAGAATAAAGATTTTTATTACATCTAAATAAAATCAATTGTCACATGCAAGATCTAGGTTCACAAGACCTAGATACTAAAAATCTACTCTTTATACATCATAAAATTGCAAACTAAAATCAAAGAATAGAAGGAAAAAGAAGAATGAATCATGAAATCCACAAAAGTTTGAATCTTAAAGTCTTCCTTTTTCCTTGCCCTCTTGAGTGGTCTTGATTTTAAAAACTCTCAAAAAATAGTGCCAAAAATTTTGTCTACAAAACCTTAACAAAGCTTTATATAAGAAGTAAAAAAAAAAATGTTGTCGACTGCAAAAGACACGATTAAGGGAACAACTGTATCTGTCTAGTTATGTACTTCACTGTGTTTTACGTTTTCTTCTTCTTCTTTTTTCTCTTAAACAAGGAACAAAATTAACAAGGACATGGTTGTGTAGGTTACTATGATACTTGAAAATAAGCTCTAAATTCTCTTCGAAATGATACATTTAGGTTGTTCGTTTATATCAATATTCAAATCTTCATAACTTGCACATTTTAGCTTCGATTTGAATGAAACTTGTTTCTATCCTCTCGTTTTCTCATGTAGATCATTTCAAAACCTAAAAAATAAAATTTTACTCAATCGAGTATCATTATTTAGCAATAAAATCAAATATTAAGAGAAAATCATAAAAAATCACTAATTAAAATATAACCAATTTAGAGCTTACCAAGAACTGATAAAAGAAATCAAATATTTACAATTAAATGTGTAAGGATGCGACTTTCATAAATTTGAGGATCTTACTTAATAGAGGCTAAACGTAATTAGAGAATTTCTTTTTTTATTTATTTTTACTTCACTCTTAATTATATAAGCTTTTGAAAAACCTTGAAGAAAAGTGAAGAATGTTTGCTAAACTAACAAGGCCAACAATGAATATTTATAAAGGAAAACTAGAAATGAATGCTTGGAAATGCAAAGAAGGGAATTGGCAAATTGATTACGATGTAATAAAATTTATATTTTATTAATATTGCAATTCTAATGTTTCTAACACTTTATTTAACTTATTTTCCTTTTTTATTTTATTACAAAAGAGAATCTTAAGGACTACTTTGTCCTTTTCTTATGGGGTCTTAGCTCCTCTTTCATCTTCTTTCTCTTCTTTAGCTTAACTACCTTAGTCCATTTGGTAATAGGTAACAACATACCTAGGGAGTTCAATGATAATAGTAAACTCATCAATGGGATTCATCATTTGGCTATCTTTCCTATCGGAGAAGTCAAGTTTGCTGCTCCGTACATGGGTAATGAACCAAATTGTGAGTAAGGCCATATTAATGTTTAAATCTCCATTTCTTTCTTCTTTAAGGTTGTTGAGAGATTTAGCTTAATCAACCAGCAGAGTCAAAATGTATAACCTTTCCTTTAAGAACTAGATCATTATCTCTATAATTTTACGATGTATATGGAATACTCCATTAGGAAATAAGATGGTCCCAAAGGATGCCAAAACATAAATGTTGATTCTATTTTGTTGCGAGGCTTCTGCAACAAAACTGGTACAAAAGATTTCTTGATTATAATTACATGGGGTTGCAAATTAGGTGAAGAGATCATCTATCCTAATAATTCTTCTATTGTGATCTTCTCATATTTTGCATATTTCGATTCAACGAAGGCCTAGAAGCTTATTGAAAATCTTTGCAAGCTTAGCCGTAATATCTAGAAGGTACTGTTTTCCAATAGAAGAAATTCCTAATAGATGAGAGTATTCTTTAACCATTGGTCTCAAACAAAGTGGGCCAAAACAAAAGGTTGGCATTTTTGGCTCTTAAAAATGGACTAAAACTCACATCATGGTAATGTTGATTTGAATGTTAAGTAATGAGAGGATGGCCTAATCTTATCTTATATGACCTTTTGTTGGTTAAGACTAAAAAAGGGTTGGTGTGAAAGGGAAAGTTGCCATTTTCTACAAAAAAGAAAGAAAATTATGCTACAATTATCCTATTTACATCGAGACTACATCAGCGCTTTAAAAAGAATGGAAAAATTTAAAAAGAAAGTATTTATAAGGAAAAGAAATAGGAATCTTCACAGTTACAAATTTCTTTTCGGTTTTGCCACATCTTGCTTATTTGCCAATTTTGAGAAAAGATTCATGAATGCAATCTGAGTAGATTCTAAAGGCTCTTAGGCTCTATGACCTCTCACACTATGAGAGAGCCGATTTCATTGGTCACATTGAAGCTTAAGTGGGATAGGTTGACCGACCCTAGAAAGTAGTTACCCCCATATCATCTAATGCTTACACAATGGCCCCCCTCTTAAAGTGCTAGGATGGCTTGGTTCTAATTGAATCTAATACACATAAATGATGCAATAAAAAACTTGCCAACATGGCCCTTAATATATATGCATGGGTTAGCATAAATATATGCCAATAAATAAAATATATTTATAGAAATACAATATTGAAAGGGTATTTTAAAAAGCAATTCCAATTTTGGAAGGATTAAGTAGTTAGCCCTCTTAATGTCCTTAGTAGAGTTGCCTAGCTATCGAGCCTAAAATTTTTGGTTTTTCATTTTCTATTTTCCTTAATCCGATCAATATTAAACCCTACCTATTTAATATTAACCATTGACTAAGGATTAAGGAAAATTTTTCTTTTCCTAAAAAATTGAAAAATTCATAGTTGCCAACCTACGAAGATTAGGAAAAAGTTAAGTTAGAACCACTTGGGTTGATTAATTCTAATTTAGCACTAATATGTAGAAAATCATTTTTGAAAAAAAATGGATTTTGAAAAGCCAAAGATCTTTAAGTTTGAAGGTTAACTTATTAAAACCAAACATGTACCACTTTTAACCTTTTGAATTTAGCATTGAACTTTCAAAATACCCTTCTAACATGAAAGAGTGACTCTAAGTTTACAAATAAATAAAATTAATACTACTTGCAAAATAAAGAAAAAGGACAAAAATTAAATTTATTTACAAAGGAAAAATTTTAAAAATTCCCTATTTTAAGTTATCCCATAGAAGCTTATAGGTACCTATGTACCTACTAATCGAGATCAAACTTCTCTTAGTTTGTTTATTATGAAACTTTAATGTGTTAATTTATTTTAATTAAAATTTGGTTGAGTTTATGTCTCTTAGCCATTTATTTTAATTGAAACTTTGATTGAAATTGAAAAGGATTTTAAAAAGGGACTTGTTAATATTTTTTCTTATTTTGGAAAACATTTTTTCTACATGATAAAAACTTTCTTTTTTGGGAAAGAAAGAAAAAAAATTGTAAAAATAAATAAAGAAGAAAATCTTTTTTTTTCTCACTCTTTTTTTTGTTTGTTTGTTTTCTTTTAGCCTACATTATACTAACAAAAAGGAAAAGGAAAAGGGAAAAAAAAAAGAATGAATTAAAAATTATAAAAAAGGGAAGGAACTAAATCAATTCATGGGTCAAATACGAATAGATTTTGGGTCGGGTCAGATTTTGGATTGTCCTATCTAGTCACATGCATACACATAACTTACATAGGGAGGGAGGAAAGAGGTGGCTATAATGGGTTGCCTTGGAATGCTTTAGCTACCATTTCAAAAGGGTGAGAACACTTTTATGAGGTTTTCACTAATGAAAATTAAATTGGTGGTGGTGTCCTATCCTATGGTGGAGGTCTTAGTGGTAGTGTACAATGGTCAGGATGAGTTAGAGAGAGAAAGTGGATGTGGAGCTCAAATGATGGTGGATTGGGTTGAGTTAGTAGTTGTTTCCTATGTTTTTAGGGGTGGGGATCTTCATGGAGTGGTTGATTTCACTTGAAAACCACCAGAAGGTGGGGTTTTTAGAGAGAGAAAATGGAGCACAAGTTGGTAGAGAGAGAAAATGAACATGTAAGCTTATAAAAAATGATTTGTATGCTATTTAATGCCCCAAACGAGTTCCCATCCTCCAATTTATAATTGTGCATGCTCAATTTCATTTAGTAACTCATTAAATCACCCAAATCCAAGCTCTGTGTTAATGGCTATTTGACCAACGAATTGATTTTTAACCATGAAATTGATGTGGTTAATTGAAATTGTTAGCCAAAAAGCATCAATCAATGTACAAAATATTAATTTACACCATTAAATTGCTTCAATTTATGTTCACACATGCCCAATTTCTTGATCTTTGACTAGCCATAAAAGAGTACACTCAAACTTTTTTCCTAATCTAATTTCAATCTACAATCCATTGTTAATTTGATCATTTAATGGTTCAAAGTTAATGTACTCCAAGTCTATTTTGCATTTTTATCATTAGTTTGGCGAAATTATAAATGAAAATAGGTAAAAAATGAGCAAGAATCTAGCCATCCAAGAGGGAAAAACTACTAACAAGGAGAAAAGAAAAAAAAAAAACATATGACTCCCTTCGTAGAATTTGAAGCTACATCATTGTTGAACATTAGGGTATCCTTGCTAGCTACATTGGCTTCAATTCTTAGCTAGTGTTTCATCTAATAATACTTTATTAAATACAAATGGCTTAGCCTAAATTTAAAACTATAAATCTAGTTTAGGTTAAATCTATCCCAATATTGGTTAGTTCTCGAAAAAATGAAAACTGTAGACATCCAATTTTTGTCTATTTTATTTTATTTTATTTCATTTCAATAAGATAAGTAGTCCTAAATTAGGAAAAAAATAAAAATAAAAAAATAATAAATAATAATAATAAATTTAGAAAAAAAAAGAATTTTAGAAAAATACAAAAAATAGGAAAATAGGAACAAGCAAAAAAGAAAAAAGAAATCAAGGAAAAATATCAAAAAATAAGAAAAAAAAAAGAAATTTAGAAAATACAAAAAAAAAATAGAATTGAAAAGTTACAAAAAAATTGAAAAAATTGAAAAAGATAGAAGATTTAAGGATTTTAGAAAATAATAATTTTTTAATAAAATATATTTCTAATTTTAAAAAGGGAACTGTTGGGCTTAGGGGGCTTAAGCTTAGATTTAAATCTAACCTAAGCTGACCTAATCTATATGTGCAATTTAATTACATGTATAAATAAGGCACAAGCCAATGGCATAATGGTTAAGCACATATACATATGCATTAGGTTTGGTTAGAGGCTAAAGGTTCAAATCTTGTTAGAGGCAAAAACTACTAGTTTCTTTTTTTTTTTTTTCTTTTTCCCACAACATACACTGCACTACCACATGTCAAGGGTTTTAATGTGCTACGTATCCTAATACGTAACAGCTTCGGAATGGTCGATGCTGACGTAGTGCCATGTGACATTCCACGACAACTGCCACGTATCACTATTGGATACATAGCATTTCCCTACTGGATGAAGCGGATGATGTGGCACCATGTCAACATCGCTCTCTCTCCTCTTCTCTTTCTTCTTATTTTCTATTGTTTTCCCTAGTTCTTCCAAACTTTTCTTCTAGATCAACCAATTTAACCATGATTTTTTAACCCCTTATGTTACAATTTCTCCAAATCAATGGCAAAATTGTAAACTAAACATAGCCTAATTTTAATTTTGACCAAATTCTTATCTAGATTTGGTCAAATGCATATTTAATTTGCGCTCTAAAACTAAGAAAAAAAACATGAATTTCGAAAATTTTCATTTGATCCGAATTCAAACTTCCTCGCATACTAAGTTGATTTGGTGTACAAATAAGGGTCTTAAGCTTGTTTCATAATACACATAATTAGACAGGAGCATTAAAAACACTCCTTCAAGCTTCAAATCGAAGTCGTCTCTCTCTACAAACCCCATTCGCAACTGTTGTCTCTCTCTAAGATTGTGGTTTCCTTAGTGTTGTTCAAGTTAAACTACTGCTATTATTGGTATCCTCGACTCGAGATTAATCTAAAGATATCACCCATAATCTAAACACTCCTCAATCCTAATTGCAGCCATGAAACCTTAACTCCTTACAACCACCATGCAAAACGCACATACTGACCCTCCTTAACCAAAATGACCACAATGGCCAAGCTCAACACTACTAGAAAACTAAGACCTAACTGCCCTCTTGTCTACAGCCACCTTCACGTGACTCGCACTACATCACCGGTGGCTCACCATCGAAACCTACCTAAATAGCTACTATTTGCCACCACACCACTACCAAACATCCTTTCATTAATAACATCTACATAAATCTTCAATCACCCCTTTAAAATTCTAGCTGGATGCCAAATTGAATCAAGGGATCAATTATTGCTCCTTATTCTTCTTCTTCAACCCAAGCAACTATACCCAACCTGAATTGAAACTGCACTAGACTCGTGCCCATTAACTTAAAGTCTTGCTCCATCGACCTAACCCACACATCACTTCACTTTAAGTTTGGTCTTGTTCTTTTTTTCTTTCTTCTCATTTTTATTGTTTTTCTTTTATTTGTTGTACTTGTAACAAAACCAAAAAGAGGTAAAAAAAATAAAAGTAAAAGAAAAAAAAAAATAAGATAAAAGAGAGAAAACCAAAAAAAAAAAAAAGAGTAGCTTAGATCATTTTCTTTATTTATTTTCTTGATTAAAACTTAAACAAGAAAATATAAAATAAGATAAAATAAAATAAATAAACAAAAAATGGAAAAATCGTTTTATAACTTAGAATAATCCTTTTTTTTTTCAAATAAGTAAAAATAGGGCCTCTTTGAGATTTTTTTTTTTAAACAAAATAATAAAAATTTAGGACACTTTTTGAAAAATTTCAAAATAAATTAAAAAGGTTAAGAAAACCTAAACCTAACTCTTTTTCAAAATTAAAAATTATGAAACTACTAAAGTTTTCTTTAAAAGAATTACATTCGCCTGAATCCAAATAGTGAGTACGTAGGCACCTACGAGATGATAGTAAAAAATAAAAAACCTAATTTTCCTTTTTAGTGTAGATTACTCAAGTTGTCTAATTCGATTAACCAATAATCGATTTCTGTTTTATAGAATTGAAAAGTGATTTTTAAGATTAAAATTAAAATTAGAAAGTTAATGGTACTTGTAAGGGCTTAAAAAACCTAACCTTTGGATCCGGATCCAGATCTTTAGTTTTTAAAAACTGTTTTTTTATAAAACTGGTTTAATCAATAAACTAGTAGTTAAGTCATAACCAATCTATCCAATTAGTTATAACTTAACTCTTTTTTTTCGACTTCAGTTGGGTGGCGACTCCAATACATTTTCAAAATGAAAATCAGTTTTCTTTAAGCCTTAGTTGAGGGTCAATATTAAATGGGTAAGGTTTAATATTGATCGGTTTAGAGAAATTAATTTGCAAAAAACCGGGAATGAAAAACCAGGCTTGATAGATTGGCAACTTTACTAAGCATGTCAAGAGAGTTAGCCATCTAGCTTTCCAAAATTAGAATTAATCTCTAAAAATCACCTCAGTAAATTTATTTACTTATTCATTCTTTGTTATTTGTATCATAATTGTACTAACATTTTTGTAGGTTTAGTTTTATTTATTTAACTATTTAAAGGGAGGATTTATTTTATGTACCATGAGATGCATAATAGATACGGTCGAACTCGAGCCATCTTAAGACCTTAGGATAAGGAGCCATTGTGTAAGTTCCAAGCATAGTGGGGTAGCTACCGTTTGGGGCTAATTAAGCTATCCTACTTAAACTTTGATGTGACTAAGAAACCGTTTCTTAGAAATACGTGAGGTCACAAAGTTTAAGGACCTCTACAACTTTCCCTTCTTGCATACATTCTTTAGGGTTTGGCGAATAGTTAATAAGGCGGCATTACTATAAAAGAGAAAGAAAAAATAAACCTGAAACTTCTTTCCTTGTATTTTTCTTAGAATTCACTCTCAACTTTTGTTTATCTGTTATTAACTTCATGTATGTACTATTTATTTTGCATACCACATACATTAGGATATGAGGGGGTCATTTGTTGCAACAAAGATGTAAGGTAGATGCGATCAGACCTAAGCCGTCTTAGGACCCTAGGATGAGGGCCATTATATGGGTTTCGAGTACTGTGGTGTAACCACCGCTTAAGGTTGGTTAGGTTACCTCACTTAAGCTTGATGTGACCAATGAAGGTGTTCTTTAACAAGTGAGGTCATAAAACTTAATGACCTTTTTAAAACCTACCTTAATTGCATTTATGAACTATTTTCCCAAAATCGGCAAATTGACATGATGTGTCAAGACTAAAAAAATCTATGAAGTTTCCTAATCTTATCCTTATAAATGTAGTCTTTCTTTAAAATATCGATGTAATCCTCATGTAAATAAGGTAGTTCTGATGTAATTTTCTTTTCATCCTTTTTGTAGAAAATGGTAAGGTCCTCTCTTACATAGGCCCTTTTCAAAGAAGTCTATATCCACAAACCTATAAAAGATGGTTTCAATTTTTCAATCTAGACCAGCAGAAATTCATTAAAGACAAGATAAGGCCCATCCTCTCATTACTCAAAGTCTAAACCAATATTACCATGATACAGGCTTTGGTTTACTTTTAGGACCCTTTAAGTCAATCTTTTCACTTTAGCCCGTGCTAATTGAGCCTAATCGTTGAAGAATACTCTTATCTACTAAGAGTTCCCTCTGTTAAATATGTCTTAGATATCACAACTAGCCTTGCAAAGATTTTCAAAAAACTCTTAGGCCTCTGTGAATCTAAAATATGCAGAATATGGGTAGATTCCTATAAGAGAGTCATTAAGGTAAATGATCTTTTTACTTGGTTTACGACCCCATCTAGTTACAATTAGAAACACTTTTGTGGTAGCTTTGAAGAATGGTAGCAACATTGGATAAAAGCCTATATCTTGGTAGCATTCAAAACTATTTTGTTTCCTAATGGGATATTTCACATACATTATAGGATTGCAAATCTAGTAACCTAATTTTTAGAAGGGAAATCCTATACCCCAACACTACTAGCAGTACAGGCTAGATCGCTTAGTTGTCTACAAGAAGAGAAGAATGGAGAATTAAAGACTAATATGGCCCTACTTATGGTTTGGTTTATTAGCCATACTCAAAGCCATAAACTTGATTTCCTTTATAGACAAAGTACCAAAAGATGAATCTTATTGATGCATTTGTTGCTATCATTGAACTCCCTAAAGGTATTGCTACCTATTACTAGGTTAGAGCTTTCCAGAAGTTTCACATTGAAGATATCTCCTAAGTTGCTAAGTGGATCAAGGCAACTGAGCTGAAGAAAAGAAATAAGATTGAAGAGGAGCTAAGACATCACAAGAAAAAGAGGATCTAGACTTTAGGGATTCTTTCTAATGAATTTTTAATAATGTAAGGAAAACTTCAAAGATATAATAAAAACCTTTTTCCTACTACATCGTAGTCAGTTTGCTAGCTCCTCTCTCTACGTCCACATATCCTCATATTGCATTTTGCCTATAAATATTCTTTAGTTTATGTTTAAATAACATCGTGAGAGTCATGTCCTTAAGTTTCTAAGTCCTTTTCTCTGTACCTTCTACTCTTTCCAATCTCTTCTCCTATACATCCATGGGATCCTTTTTCTTGTAAGATTGTAAATATTTATGCTCTTGATCCCTTTGCAATTTTTTCTACTCCTTTCTTACAACTTGTAAATAAGTCTTACCCTTATATTCCAGTTTTCCTTTTTCTTAAAATGAAGAGATTTCTTTTAAGAGAAAAAAAAAACAAAAGAAAAGAAAAGAAAAGTTGCTAACTAGTAAAGAATTCTTCCAATCAAGTTCAGATGATTGATGATAGAATTGCCTCCTTGGAAAAGATGATACATTAGATGGCCTAACAATGGCATATCTTATTCTCGATAATCACCAGTCTCTAAATTTCCTAAGACTTAAACTTGGAAAGGAGACTCTCGAATTTAGAAGAAAAGGTAGCTATGCTATAAAAGAGCATTACATATCTAGAAATGGCAATGGGCTTAATACTTAGAAGATCTTAACACCCAATGTTTAATACTGATCAAATATCAGTAGGCTTAAACAATGAAGGAGGCCCAAGGAGAAAAGAGCTAAGGAAGATTGAGAAAAAACAAGCTTTAAGGACTCGAAGGAGACAATTTACTTAATTGAAGATCTTAATTACGCAAATCTTTCATCATTTAGAAGAAGCAAGGATTATAGCTTGTGAAGCCCCTAATCTGAATTACAAACCATATAGCTTTGACCTAGAAGCACGATATGACTATCATATGGGTCAAAAGGGATACTCTACTGAAAAATGTTAGAGATTGAAGAACAAGATTCTAAACTTGATTGATGCAAAAGTCATTTAGCTAAAGCTAAAACAAGATAGTCCTTCTTCAAGTCACGGGGGTAGATCAACTGAGTTACCTAAATCTCCATTTCTTTTGAGTATACCAATGCCTTCTGATAAGCTCACAGGTTGTTTTAAGTAATTGGATGCTTGAATAAAGGAAGTTAAGTTAAGGGTAAGGAAAAATCAAGTTGTTTTCAATAAAGCTTGTTTTTTTTTAATAGCTTTATAGCAGCTGGAATAATATAATCTTATTGCCTTTTCAATTGAATGATCATAGTATTATTATTGGGGCAAATATATTCCTCTTTAAGAAATTAATAACTCACTTTTAAAAAAGTTTAAAGTGAAAAGAGGTAGAGTATATCCCACATACTAACCCAAAACACTTTGTGAGTTGAGCGACATAATGGTGAGGATACTTTGGACTCATTCCTTAAAAGAGGTCCACTTTGAATGTAATACGCAGATTAAAATGAAGTTAGGCATTCATTTTCGAATCTTAAACATAATTATCTCTTATTCACCCCATTGAAGTAGTTTAGAGTATCTTTAAATTCAAACCCTATCAAGAACTACCCCATAATAGGGTAATTTGGAGGTTAGAGTCATTGATGATGAAAGCAGGATAAAACTAGTTTATGCTTGCTTCAGTAATGTTAAATTCAAAGGCAACTTTTATTTTTGATTAGTTATTTTTCTCTGAAATGAAGAAGAGCCAATTCCTTTTAAACACCTTAAAGCTTATCCTTACCTTACCTAAGCTCATACAATAGAAACCCATGGATTTAAAGCTCTGAAATTGCTTAAAAGGCAAAAACTTAGCAATAGAGACAATCATTCTTAGGGCTAAAAGAAAAGAAAGAATAGCAAGAAATAGTGAGGTAAAGTAATAATAATAAAAACGAAAAGAGAAAGATGAAGAAATGAGGTTAGAAACATAGGCCCAAGTGTAAGATGAAAGCCCCAAGAGATATATCATATCCCAGTAGGTGTAGCCAATTCGAATCAAAAGGTCAAGAGTTAAAGCCCAAATATCATCAAAGATGCAAGGCTTTGAATCACCATACAAGCTCAAAAACCTAAATTCATAATGTTAAATCGAAAAAAGACCTAATACATTGATCAAAGCATATCATATACAAAATGGACTATAATTTTAGGACTATAGTTAAGAGTATAATCTAGACCGAGAATTTGCAAAGAAGTCCTCTTTGACTAAACTAGTCATGAGTTAACGTTTCCTTTTTAAGGGTGATTAAAATCATGAGGCCCCACTAAGCAACTCAACATCAAAGCCAGGGAGAACATAAGAGGCCCCATGTGATTATCAAGGGAGGGTTCTTTACCTATTGGCAAACTAAAAGAAAAAAAGAGAGAAGAAAAAGAAAAAACAAAAAAAGAAAGAGAAAGTAAAGGCTTGTTACAAATCTTTATTCCAAGTCCATGTCAGCCTAAGTGGCCAAGTTTTCAATCCATTTCAAAAAGCTAACCACAATCGTCTAAGTCATTCTCACTCTTCTCAATTGAAGGAAATTATTCCTAGTTTTTGTTTTGACATAAATGGTTTTCACTAAAGGGTTTATCTATAAATTTCTTTTTTTTTTGTTTTTTGGAATCAAGTAATGTTTTGGACAAGTTTAATTTCCTCACCTCGCATCTTTCACTATTAGAAATCTTAGCCAGCTCTTAAAGTACTATCTCGTCCTCCATCCATTCAACTCTCTCCAAGTTCTCTCAAGTGAGCCCATAGTATGCTTTAGTTCTTTTAGCAAGCCTATAGGGCACTTCAGTTCTTTTAGTAAGCTCATAAGGTGCTTCAGTTCTTTTAGCCAACCCATAAGACGCTTCGATTCACCAAGTTTTTTTAGCAAGCCTATAGGGTGCTTCTATTCACTAAGTTCTTTTAGAGAGCCTACAGGGCGCTTCTGTTCACCAAGTACTTTTAGTGAGCCCATAGGGTGCTTCTCCTCCTCAATTTCCTTTAGCAAGCCCATAAGGCTCTTCTATTCTTTTAGCGAGCTCATAGGGCTCTTCTGTTCTTTTAACGAACCCATAAGGTGCTTAAGTTCTCTTAGCGAGCCCATAAGGGGCTTCTATTCTCTAAGTTCTCTTAGCGAGCCTACAAGGTGCTTCCCTTCATCAATTCCTTTTAGCAAGCCCTTAAGGCACTTCTTTAAGTCTAACTTAGGGTTGCTAGTCCCCAAGAGACCGTCCCACTTAGGTTAGTAAGCCTAAAGAGGAATGATGAGGTTTTCCAAATCAATCCCAACTTAGGGTTGTTAGTCCTTGAGAGACATTCCTGCCTAAGTTAGTGAGCTTAGAAAAGCACAACCAGGTTCTCCAAATCAATTCTAGCTTAGGGCTGCTAGTCTTGAAGAGATGCTCCCGCCTAAGTTAGTGAGCCTAAAGAAGCACGACCAAGTTCTTCTGTTCCATCCCAACTTAGGGTTGCTAGTACGACCAAGTTTTCTAAATCAATCTCAACTTAAGGTTACTGGTCCCTAAGAGACACACCCGCTTAGGTTAGTGAGCCTAAAGAGGCATGACTAGGTTTTTCATCTTGATCTCTACTTAGGGCTACTATTCCCTAAGAGATGCTCTCTCCTAGGTTAGTGAGCCTAGAGAGGTACAAGCAAGTTCTTTCGATTGATCTTAACTTAGGGTTGCTAGTCCTCGAAAGACGCTTCTACCTAGGTGAGTGAGCCTAGAAAGGTACGACTAGGTTTTCTAGATTGATCCTAACTTAGTGTTGTTAGTCCTTAAGAGATGGTCCTATGTAGGTTAGTGAGCTTAGAGAGGCACAACCAGGTTTTCCAAATCAATTCCAACATAAGGTTATTCATCCCCTAGAGACACTCCCTCCTAGGTTAGTAAGCTTAAAAGGGTATGACCAAGGTTCATTTTTTCACCAAATCCCCTATAGATTGACTTTAGGATAGATAATTAGTTATTTTAAAGTCATCTCTAAGGAAAAAACAGTGTCTCTATGTCTTTGTGGTAAAGTTTTGTTCAAACTTCACCACAAAGATGGGCAGTTGTAAACACCCAGTTTTTTGCCCTCTTTTATTTTATTTTATTTAATTCCAATAGGATAAGGGGTCCTAAATTAGTAAAAATAAAAAAAATAGAAAATTAAAGAAAATAAAAAAATAAGAAATTTAGAAAAAAATAAGAAGTTTAGAAAAATACAAAAAAAAATAGAAAAATAGGAAAAAGCATAAAAAATAAGAAATCTAGGAAAAAATTAAAAAATATAAAATAGGAAAAAATACAATAAACATAAGAAATTTATAAAATATGAAAAAATGAAAAAATTTAGAAAATTGAAAAGTCACAGAAAATGGAAAAAATTGAAAAGAGATAAAAGATTTAAGGAATTTAGAAAGGGGACCATTGAACTTAGGGGGCTTGGGCTTAGATTTGAATCTAACCTAAGTTGACCTAGTCTATATATGTAATGCATGGGCCAATGGCATAACAATTAAGCACTTGGACGTATACATTAGGTTTGGTTGGAGGTCAAGGGTTTGAATCTTGTTAGAGGCAAAAATTACCTTTTTCTTTTTCTTACAACACACACTCCATTGCTACGAATCAGGGGTTTAACTATGCTACATGTCATAACACATGGTAGCTTCGAAATGGCTAGTGATGATGTGGCACCACAAGGCACGCCATGATAGCTACCACGTATCACTATTGGATACGTAGCAATTCCCCATTAGATGAGGTGGATGACGTAGTGCCACATCAGCACCATGTCAGCACCACTTTCTCTCCTCGTCCTTCTCTTTCTTCCTCTTTTCCCCAATTCTTCTGCACTTTCCTTCTTGGTCAACCAACTTTAGTACGATTTTTCAACCCCTTTTTATTGCAATTTCACCAAATCAATAGCAAAATTGCAAACTAGACATAGCCTAGTTTTAATTTTGATCGAATTATTGTCTAGATTCGATCAAATGTGTATTCAATTCAAGCTCCAAAAATAAAATAAAAAAACATGAATTTCAGAAATTTTCATTTAATCTGAATTCAAACTTCCTTACTTACTAAGTTGATTTGGTGTATAAATAGGGGTCTTAGGCTTGTTTCATAACACATACAATCAAACACGAGCATAAAAAACACTCCTTTAAGCTTTAAATTGAAGTAGTCTCTCTCTACAAATCCCATTCATGACCGCTCTCTCTCTCTCTCTAAGATTATGGTTTCTATAGTGCTATTTAAGCCAAACTACTACTATTACTGGTATCCTTGACTTGAGACCAATCCAATGACATCACCCATGAAACTTGCCTTATTGTTTAGCTCCTCCATCCTAACAATAGCTATGAAACCCTAACTCCTCACAACCACCACACAAAACGCAAATATCAATGCTCTTCAATCACAATGACCACTACAGTTAAGCTCAACACTATTAGAATACTAAGACCCAATTGCCCTCTTGTCTCTAGCTACCTTCATATAACTCGCATTACACCATAACTAGAAGCCCACCATCAAAACCTACCTAAACGGCTACTATTTGCCACCGTACCACTACCAAATATCCTTTCATCAATAAGATCTACACAAATCTTCAATCACCCCTTTAAAATTCTAGTTGGATGTCATATTGAATTGAGGGATCAATTATTGTTCCTTATTCTTCTTCCTCAACCCAAGCAATTATACTTAACCCGAATTGAAATTGCATTAAACTTGCGCCCACTAACTCAAAGTCTTGCTCCATCAACCTGACCTACTCATCACTTCATTGTAAGTCCAACCTGGTTCTTTTTTTTTTTTTTTCCTTCTCGTTTTTGTTGTTTTGCTTTTATTTGTTTATTTTATTTATTTGTTGTACTTATAACAAAGCAAAAAAAAAAGTAAAAGCAAAAGAAAAAAGAACAAAAATGAAAAAAGTGAAACAAAAAAAAGAGTAGCTTAGTTCATTTTCTTTATTTATTTTCTTAATTAAAACTTAAACAAGAAAAAATAAAATAAGACAAAATAAAATAAATAAATAAATAATGGAAAAATCATTTTATAACTTAAGAAAATCCTTTTTTTTTTCAAATAAGTAAAAATAGGGCCTCTTTAAGATTTTTTTTTTCAAAGAACAAAATAATAAAAAATTAGGACCTTTTTGAAAATTTTCAAAATAAATTAAAAAGGTTAAGAAAACCTAAACCCAACTCTTTTTCAAAATTAAAAATCATGAACTCACTAAAGTTTTCATTAAAAAAATTATGTATGTTTGATCCCAAATAACGGATAGATAGGCACCTACGAGGCAATGATAAAAAAAAAAAAAAAAAAAAACCTAATTTTCCTTTTTAGTTTAGATTACTTAAGTTGTCCAATTCGATTAATCAATACTTGAGTTCTGTTTTATATAATTGAAAAGTGATTTTTAAGATTATGATTAAAATTGGAAAGTTAATGGTACCCATAAAGGTTTAAAAAACCTAACCCCCAGATTTAGATCTTTGGATTCTAAAAACTGTTTTTTTTATAAAATTAGTTTAATCAATAAACCAATAGTTAAGTCCTAACCAATTCATCCAATTCGTTATAATTTAACTTTTTTTTCCTAACTCCAGTTAGGTGGCGACTCCAATATATTTTCAAAATCAAAATCAGTTTTCTTAAAACTCTAGTCAAGGGTTAGTATTAAACGGGTAGGGTTTAATACTGATCAATTTAGAGAAAATTAATTTACAAAAAACCAGAAGTGAAAAAACCAGGCCCAACAAAAACACTGATGTTAAGACCAAAAAGCCTAATATGCATATAATGAAAAACATTTTCAAAACGACCTTGATTTGATAGGTTTTTGAATCTTGATTTGTATTTTATCCAGTTAATTCAAATTAATTCTATTAAAAGTAATCAATTTAAATCCAATTAAGGCTCCGTTTAAAGCCAAAATTAATTGTATTTTCATGAAAATTTTAATTGACTTAGACTTTAAGTCGGATGGGTCAGAACATTAGGTTTAATGAAAAACCTAGTATTCTCATATATCGCTCAGAACCTATCAAATCGCATATGCACATTAGACTTTATTCGACCCTAAAAATAAAATTACCCTCTCTAGATTATTTACATTTTCAATTTTTTTTTGTATTTTCTAAATTTTCTTCTTTTTCATATTTTTATGAATTTTCTATTTTGTTATATTTTTTTGAATTGGGATCCTTTTCTTTACTTTAAAAAATTTCTAAAAAAAATGTGATGTCTATAGTTATAACTCATTATGATAAAGTTTAAATAAAACTTTATCATAAAGAAAAAAGAGACACCATTTTTGCTTGGGCGATAAACTATACTAGAAAGCATTGTAGTCAACTAGCTATCTTAAATTTGATCTAATGGGGATTTTTGAGATGAGAGAAAGAAATGCTCCTTGAGGAAGAGAATTAATGGCAAGAAAATGGGTATACTTTGCAAACAACCTAAACCCCGAAAACATAGTCTTAGATGGATAGTAAAGTAACTACTTTAGAGTAGATAAAATTTTTTTATGAAAGTAAATCCAATCTTAAATGACCATCTTAGATGAATGGTTTTCTCAAATCATCAAATTTAACACTATCTTGGAAGCATAGATAGAGAGAAAGTGAGCACCTATTTATCACTACCTTGGATTAATGGATAAAAAAACTTTGATACCATCTTAGATTGATTGAAAAATAATACCATCTTAGATTGATGGATCTTGAAAACTGTAAAGCCATCTTAGATTGATGGATCTTGAAAATGTGATACCATATTGGATCGATGGATCTTAAAAATGTATCACCATCTTGGATTAACAGGTTTATATGCCACCTTAAATTGATGGGCCTTTTTGTTCCCCATCATAGATTGATGGGACTTTTTGTTCACCAACTTGGATTGATGGTCCTTTTTGCTTACCATCTTAGATTGATGGATATTAATTCAAGCAGGTTTCCTAAAAAAACTTTTTCAACTGTGCAATTTTCTAACAAAATTGACCACAAAGGTACATCTAAAAGAAGTTGAGCCACAAGGGTTACCTAAACTAGTTGCTCAAGACTTGAGTTGGTAAAGATTAACTATAAGGTTTAGATGGAGACCTTGGATTGACTACTTAAGGATTGAGTCCCTTTTTTTAGATTTGGGTGAATATATCAAAATTGATAATTTTGATCACTAGGACCAAGTGGGAAGAAGAAATTTTACAAACAAGGGTAGGACTCATGTTAAAAAAATACTTGAAAGTAACAAAACTAAGCACTAAGGCCAAACCTAAATAGAAAGACTAGCATAGTATCAACTTAAAGAAAAACTTTTCCTTTTATCTTCTCCTCCTTATCTTTTTCTTTTCTTTTTTTTTTTTGGTTTTGAGATTTGCTAATGAGTATAAATTAGTCATAATGAGCATAGGCTTTTGAAACTTTCTCTTTTACTAACCTCGCTCAAATCATCTAACAATCTTGTCTTTAGCAAATCCTCTTTTTCTTGGGTTCCCTACTTTCTTCTTTGAGGCACTAACATTCAATCTTAGGGCAAGTAATCTTTCAATGTCACCTGGGGTAATCAAAAGGGTAGTAACTTTCATGATGACCTTTCAAATGTCTTTCAGTCATAGGAATGATGTCTTATAATTGATTAGCTTAGTCTAATGGCCTTCCTTACCTTCTTTCAATTTAAATTTTTGCTTTTGACTACAATTCCATAAATTATGGTCTATTTAGCAAGGGATACACTTTAATCAATATGTTAGGACTTTTTTAAGTTGTAATGTAATATAGGCTTTTGGTTTCAAAAGTAACTTTTACCAATGATAAATTATTTTCTCCAATCAGAAATGCCTTTAAGGAGGGGTGGAAGTGTGGCTAGGCCTTTAGTCTATAAGAGGAGTGGATTTTGAGAGTCTTGGCTCTCACATTGGCTCCTTTAGATTTAAGGGTTTTTATTTCAAGGGATGGGCCTTACTTCAAGAATGGGCCTTTTGAGGTACATGTCTCTAATCCTCTTAAGCTTAAGGGCTTTGGACTAGATCTCCTTATTTCTATAGATTTCTTTTTTGGGAGAACATTTTATTTTTTTCATTTTTCCTTTTGCCCCCCTTTTTTTCTTTTCTTTGTTTCTTCTTTTTCTTCCCTCCTTTTTTTGGATTTTCCCCCAAGACAAAGGTGATCAACCCTTCTTTTAGTGTATGGCTCAAGGTGTATGTAGTTTACGTATGGAGTTTAGGATGGAAGCCCTTCTTTTAAAGGAAATAAGTAATCAGAAGTAATAATTATAGTTGAATTAAGGTGACAAGAGTAAGCACAAATTAGTTTTAATCTTTTCTACTTTTTAATGACCTTAACCTCCAAATTACCCCATTGTAGAGTGGTTCTTAATAGCGCTTAATTTTGAAAACAATCTATTTAAAGGTTCAATAGGGTTGACAAGGGATTTTATGTTTAGCAAGTGAGATGGTTGGTTTCAACGGTGAATGTGAATGGATATTACGCACTAAGGCACAAACACAGTCGAGGGTTTGTACTCGAAATAGGGTTCAATACAACTCACGAACTCTAAATGTTACTCAAGATTCAAATGAGGGTTAGATGCAACTCACTAACGAGTTCAAATGGAAGGGTTCAACATAATCTTAAGGTTAAGATCGTTAAGAACATGGGAGAGATTAAAGAGCTTAATTTACACTCGATAATTCGACAAATGCTAGCTCAAGAGTAGCCTTGCTCAAAAGGAAAGGATTCCAAAATGCAGGAATATACTCCTTTTGTCTAATTTCGTATATTGCCATATATCTTCGTATACTTGATGTTTACAAAAGTTGCTATTTATAGCAAGTCCTAAACCCTAGTGGCAAAACTATAGATAATGTACAAGGCCTTAAACCCTAAAAAATTAGGCCAATAAATAAAATAAAGGAAAACATGTACAAGAGTACAAAACTATGCATTTTATAGGGAGAGTCGACATGCAGTCACCTAGCATGTCTTGGAAGGAGTAGTATCCAAACCAAATGGGGTTGGCAATTGGATGTATAGGTTTGGGAAGTAGTCCTTGAAGTCTTGCAATGTTTAGCTAAGATACTAGAAAGGTTAACCTATAATCACCAAGTATTAGAATCAATCGGCACGAGTATCTCGGTGCCGTACCAAGTGGATCAATAGTCTTGAGTACTCGACTTTATGGTATCTCGGCTCTTCGACTCCTCGGCTGATAGCAGACTTGATGCCGAGTGTTTATCTTCCTTCCTCTCGTTCTTTTGGCTACAACTCAACTTTGGCAAGCATTAATAGGCCTTGGCTTCGAACAAGTCTGCCTTGGCTTAGATGTAGCCAAAGGCTGATTCCCATCATTACCACGGGTTTGAAAGGAAGTCGTCCTCAATGTTAAGTATTGAGCACAGGTTAGTATGCTGAGTAAACTCCTCCTCCCTTTTTGCTTTACCATGGGTACTAAGTGTCTCTGGATTTCCTCAATGCTCATAGAGGTTAAGGGATAGCCCTTCCCATCCTTTCGAACAGTATAGTTGTTGAGGATTCCGTCATGGGTCACTTTCCGAACAAACTCCCATGATCAACTAAGAAGTAAATTTATGGCATTCATTGGGACCACATCGAAGTCAATCTCATCTTCATACTATCTTGCCTTAAATGCAATCCAAGCTTGCTTATGCACATGGACTATACCCTTGTTATAAAACCACTTTAATCCATAAGGTCGAGGGTACAAGTAAGTCAACAATTTCATCTTTTCTAATAATTTGGCAGAGACGATATTGGTGCAGCCTCCTCCATCGACAATCAGGGAACAGGTCTTCCCATTCACTAAGCATCACATATGGAATAAATTTTCCCTTTGTTTAGGATCTGCCTTTGGGTCAAATCGTGTGGTGGTAGCTAAAATTTTATCTAAGTCCTTAGGATAGACATCTTCTTCTATCAACTGGTCTTCCAAACTCTTACCACTCTGACTTTCTACTTGGGCATTGAGTCCTTCGCCTTTCAAGACTATGACCCTCTTATTCAAACATTGAAAAGCAATGTGTCCATAACCTAAGAATTTGAAGCACTTCACTTCTTAGGCCTTGTTGCTAGGTGCCTTCTCTTTCCTGGCATAGACCAGTGGGCTTAGCTCTCCTTTCTCTATCTTTTTTTCTTACCTTCTCTCGTCATACCTTTTGGGCTTAAGGTTACCTTGTTAAGGTTGACTACTCAGCCTCTAATGCCTTCTTCTCCTCTGTCTTTCTACTTTTAATGCCAAATTGATTAGCTCATCCAAAGAATTGAACAGTTGTAATTCAACTATGTTGGCAATATCATCTCGAAGTCCACTTAAGAACCTAGCAATGGTGCGGTCTTGTGGCTCGACAATCTCACATCTTGTCATCAAGGTCTTAAACTCTTGTAAATACTTTTCAACAGTATTTCGACCTTATCCCAGGTGCTGGAACGCATTGAGCATCTCTTGCTTGAAATAGGTCGATATAAAGCATTAATTCATCAATTACTTCATAAGCCTCTAAGTTCTGATCAGCTCCTCTCCTTCAGCATCTCACTTGGCAATTAATTTATCCTACCAAAGGCTTGCATATTCAACAAGGGATAATGAAGCTAACTTAACCTTTGTTCAATCATCACACTCATAGCACTCAAACAACTTCTCAACTTAAGGAACCCAGTCAAGGAACTCTTCAGGTCGACTACTTCCACTAAAGGTTGACAACTTAAGATTTATATTGTCTTATCCTTAGCCAGGTGCTCGGGGTTCATCCCTTGCATTCCAAGCTAGTTGGTTCACCTCGGATCAACCGCTTCAACTAGAGCTATGCTCAACCATGTCCCTTTTCAACCTCAGATCTCTTCTTTAGGCTCCTTGATTTGTTTCAGAGTCAATACTCCTTTCATTTCTTCTTCTTGGGTCAGGTCGATTTTCCCTCCTTCTTGACTCAGTAGCTGTTCTCCGCTGTCACTCATCATGATCAAGTTCATTAGAACCACTTCCACTTATAGGTGTTCACTCCCTTCTTTCCTCTTGGTCATCATGTCTTTGGCCTTTGACTAATCCAGTGAGTTCTTGGATAGAGCTAATGAGATTCTGAATTTGATACTCCAAGTTATCAACATGTCATCTTAAACTTCCATAAGGGCTATCACTTATGTTGTTGATACTATCCTCTGACATTTTTGTCCATATAGTAATTTTCTAGAAAATTGAACAAACAACAAAACCTAATTACAATAACCTAAAAACAACCACTACTCGGCTTTTGTAGCTACCACTACTAATAAGTACTTCCACAACAACTAGGATCTACTATTGAAATTAATGTTACTGGACTCAACTGTTGCACAATACCATGACTACTAAAAACACAAACAACACATTGACTATGGAATGATGATTATTAGAAATGTTCAAACCACAAATCAACTTTGAAAAAAACTAGCATGCATGTCTCCCCAAAGCTTTGATACCAATATGGTAAGGGTCAAAGCAGCAAATCTCGAAAAACCTAGAATGGTTCAAATGTGTTTGATGGATAAGAAGTGAGATGGTTGGTTTTGACACTGAATGTAAATGGATATCACATACCAAGACATAAACACAGTTAAGGGTTTGAGCTCAAAATAGGGTTCAATACAACTTACGAACTCTAAATGTTGCGTGGGATTCAAATGGGGGTTATATACAACTCACTAACCAGTTCAAATGAAGGGATTCACAATGCGAGAGAGATTAAATAGCTTAATCTACACTTGATAATCTGACAAATGTTAACTCAAGAGTAGCCTTGCCCAAAAGGGAAAGATTAAAAAATGCAGGAATATACTCCTTTTGTCTAATTTCGTATGTTATCGTATATCTAATGTTTACAAAATTTGCTATTTATAGCAAGTCCTAAACCTTAATGGTAAAACTATAAATAATATACAAGGCCTTAAACCCTAAGGAATTGGGCCCATAAATAAAATAAAGGAAAACATGTACAAGAGTACAAAATTGTGTGTTTTATAAGGAGAGTCAGCATACAGCCAGTTGGCATGTCCTAGAAGGAGTAGTATCCGAATCGGATAGGGTCGGCAGTTGGATGTACATATTCAAGAAGGAGTCCTCAAAGTCTTGCAGTGTTTGGCCAAGACACCAGAAAGGTCGACCCATAATTACCAAGTACTAGAATCAGTTGGCACGAGTCTCTTAGTGTTGTACCAAGTGGTTCTTTGGTCTCGAGTACTCGACCTTGTGGTATCTCGGCTCTTCGACTGACAACAAACTTGCCAAGTGTTTATCTTCCTTCCTCTCGTCTTTTTGGCTATAGCTCGACCTTAACAAGCATTAATAGGCCTTAGCTTCGAACAGGTCTACTTCAGCTTAGATTTAGTCGAAGGCTGATTACCATCATTACCTCTCTCAATTAACGATGGAGTTGAGTTATTGGGATCGAGAATGGAGTAATATGCCTTCTAGGCATCTTCATTGCAAAGTCTACTGAATTTATAGCCATTTTTAGACTTATTGAGAAAATTTAGTCTTCAGCCAATTTTCCTATACTTATTGTCTCCTCTATGCGGCTGCCTACTAAAACTACATCTTTAAGGCTAGCAGTTCATTGCCTTAGGAGATAATTAAAATATGGTCCATTCAGTGTTTGGATAAATGTCATAGTGAGTTCCTTCTCTGATAAAGGAGATGTGATTTTTGCTACCATTCCCTTCCATCTTTGGGTATATTCCTTAAAAGGCTTATTGTAAACATTCCTCATATTACTCAAGTCCTAAATAGATGCTACTATTACCATATGGAATTCATAATGTTCAAAGAATGCTTAAGCTAACATGTCCCGTATATGAACTTGCCTTAAATTTAATCAAGTACACCAAGACAAAGTTAGCCTAATGAGGTTGTCTTGAAAAATTTGAACCAATAGTTGCTTGTTTTGAATGTAACAAGCGATCTTATGTAGATAATAGTTGCAGAAACTGAGTAGTGGTTGTTTCTAAGTTACTATTATTGTGTTTTGTTGTTTGTTCAATTCTCTGGTCACTTACTGTATGAATAAGAATGTTGAAGCATAGTGTCAACAACACTAGTGATAATCCTCTAGAAGCTTAAGGTGACGTGTTGACAACTTAGAATATCATATTCAAAATCTCACTAACTTTATCCAAGAACTCACTAGATTAGTCAAAGGCCATAGACGAGATGGTCGAGAGGAAAGAAGGGAGAGAACACCTACAAGTGGAAGTGGTTCTAATGAACTTGATCATGATGAGCAGCTGCCAAGAAGAGCTACCGAGCTGAGAAGAAGAGAATACCATCCAATGCCAAGAAGAGGAAATGAAAGGAGTGTTAACTCTGAAGCAAATCAAGAAGCTCGAAGAAGAGAGCCAAGGTCGAGAAGAGATATGGCCAAGTAGAGCTCAAATAGAAGTGGCCGATCTAAGGTAAACTGACTTGCTAGGAATACAAGGGATGAACCCCGAGCACCTGGCCGAGGACTTGACAATATAAAGCTTATGTTTCTAACCTTCTGTGGAAGTAGCCAACCTAAAGAGTTCTTTGACTCGATTCCACGAGTTGAAAAATTGTTCAAGTGCTACGAATGTGATGATCGAACAAAGGTTAAGCTAGCTTCACTATCCCTTGTTTAATACACAAGTCGTTAGTGGGATAAGTTGGTTGCCAAGTGAGATGCTGAAGGAGAAGAGCCAATCAAAACATGGAGACTTATGAAGTGATGATGAATCAGCGCTTTGTGCTGACCTACTTCAAGTAAGAGATACTCTATGCCTTTTAGCACTTGAGACAAGGTTGAAATACTGTTAGAGAGTATTTACAAGAGTTTGAGACCTTGATGACAAGATGTAAGATTTCCGAGCCACAATACTGCACCATTACTAGATTCCTGAGTGGACATTGGCAACATAGTTGAATTGCAACTGTTTAACTCTCTGGAAAAGCTAATTAATTTGGCATTAAGAGTAAAGAGGCAAAGGAGAAGAAGGCATCAAAGGCCAAGTAGCTGGCCTCAATAAGGCAGCCTTAAGCTTGAGAGGTATGTCAAGAGAAGGCAAGAAAAGAAGATAGAGAAAGGAAAGTCTAGTTAACCTATCTATGTTGAGAAAAAGATTGTCGAGAAAGAGAAGTGCTTCAAGTGCTTAGGCTATGGACATTTTGCATCCTAATGCCTAAATAAAAGGGTCATGGTCTTGAAGGGCAAGGGGCTTAAGGCTCAAATCAAGAGTCAAAGTGATAGGAGCTTAGACGACTAGTTGATAGAAGAAGATATCTATCCCAAGGACCTGGATAAACTCCTAATAATGGCCATATGAGTTGACTTGAGGGCAAATCCCAGACAAAGGGAAAATTTGTTTCATATGAGGTACTTAGTGAATGGGAAGACCTATTCCCTAGTTATCAATGGAGGTAGCTGAACTAACATCGTCTCTGCTGAGTTAACAGAAAAGATGAAGTTGTCGACCTACCTGTACCCCCGACCTTATGAATTGAAGTTGTTTAATGATAAGGGTATGGTCTATGTACATAAGCGCTCTCAGATTGCATTCAAGGTGGAAAAGTACGAAGACAAGATTGAATTCGATGTGGTCCTTATGAATGCTGCAAATTTACTTCTTGGCCGACCTTGGGAGTATAACCGGAAAGTGATCTGTGATGGCTTCCGCAACACTTACACTATTCAGAACGATGGAAAGAGCTATTACTTAACCCCCATGAGCATTAAGAAAATCCAAATACACTTAGCACCCATGGTGAAGAGAAAAGGGAAGAGAAGTTTATTTAACATCTCGGCCTGTGCTCAATACTTAACGTCGAGGACGACTTCCTTTCAAACCCATGGTAATGATGGGAATCAGCCTCTAACTACGTCCAAGCCGAAGCCAACCTATCCGAAGCCAACACCAACCTTCCAGAAGAAGATGCCAACTCGTTCTAACCCAAGGCCAAATAGCTTTTGCTAAGGCTAAGCAAATGACAGAAGGCTAAGGGGAAGTAAAGGAGCCACTCGGCAATAAGCTTATCATCTGTCGAAAAGATGAGAAATTGCAAGGCCAAGGACTCAAGAGCTAAGAACTACTTGGTACGGCACCGAAAAACTTGTGCCAACTAAATCTAGAACTCAATAATTATGGCTCGACCTCTTTGGTATCTCGACTAAGCCATACGAGAGTTCAGGGACTCCTTCTCGAACCTATATGTCAAATTGCTGACCTCATCCAATTCAGCTACTACTACTCCTAAGACATGCCGAGTGACTGCATGCCGACTTCTGTAAAACGCATAGCTTTGTATTCTTGTATATGTTTTCCCTTATTTTATTTATAGGCCCAATTTCTTAGGGTTTAAGGCCTTGTACATTATTTATAGTTTTGTCACTAGGGTTTAGGACTTGCTATAAATAGCAACTGTTGTAGAGATAGATATAGATAGACATATACAGAAGAATATACAGAGACTAAAACTTTCGTTTTTATGAGCAAGGCTATACTTAAGTTAGCATTTACCGGATTATCGAGTGTTGATTACTTTCGTTAATTGTCTCCGTGTTCTTATCAATCTTGTTCTCAGATTGTGGTGAACTCTTTCATTTGAATCGGTTAGTGAGTTGCATCTAACCTTCATTTGAAACCCTAAGCAACATTTATTATTCATGAGTCGTATCGAATTCTATTTTGAGCTCAAACCCCTTGATTGTGTTTGTGTCTTAGTGAGTTATATCCATTCACATTCACCATTAAAACCTTCCTGTTCTTCGTACCCATTTTCTTTTTGAATACCCATTCCTGTTCTTTCATTCTTGACCTACTACCGTTTCTTTCTTCCTTTGATTCCTTATCAAGATACCGATAATTGATGGTGATCCTATCAATAGCTTGGCTATCCACACACATCATCTACCTTCTGTCCTTTTTGGCAACTAGTAGTGCAAGCACAACATAAGAGCTCATGCTTTCTTAGACATAATCTCTTCCAATGAGTTCATTTAGCTAACTTTGTAGCTTAGCAGCTTACTCAACTTTCAAGCGATAAGTCAATTAGTTTGGCAACATGGCTCCAGGTAGTAACTTAATGCTACACTTTATTCCTTGCTTAGGGCTTAATCTTCTTTGCAAGTCATCAAAAATAGATCAGCAAATTCTTTGAGAAAATTTTCGATTTCTTTAAGTAAGTCATTATGTTTTTGCATCTCCAACAATCTTCTACTAGCAAGAAGGTCAGTTCATGGTCTTTTATAATCCCTGTCAACTCAAATTGACTTGTCATCAAGGCTTTCTTAGTCGTTTAGTTTAGTTTAGACTGCATGCTACTAACTTAACATGGTGTCATTAGGAAAGGTGTAACAAGTTAACCATCTTTCTGAAAACTATAAGTGTTCTTATAGCCATCGTGTATGACACTCTGATCAAATAGCCAACATCATCTTAATAGGATATGGGAAATACACATTGGCAATACATCAAACATGATCTCATCCTTATAACTCTTAATAGTAATTGACAGTGACACTTCCTTTGTGACATATAATAATCCCCTCTCATTTAGCCAATGCAGCTTGCACAGTTTAAGGTACATAAAGGTTAGTAATTTCAATTGTTCTACCATTCTACCTAAAGCAACATTGTACAATTTTCAATATCAATAATCAAAGCACAAAGTTGATGGTTTGCCTTGTAGGTAGTATGGAACAAATTTCCACATTACTCTTCTTGTTGATCATGTTCTATGCTAAGAGCTTAACAAATTACCAATGTTAGCATGTCTTCTTCCTCGAGATAGATTTCATCTCCTAGAGCTTCTACCTTTACTCCATCATCTCTTTCTTCTAAAGCTTCACTACCTTCTTCATCCGTACTATATACTTTGAAGGTCTGTACTTCCCCTTTGATTATCATAGTTTAGCGATTTGAGCACTAGGAAGCTATGCCTCCAAAACCCTTTCATTTGAAGAACTTTATCTCGCTTGTTTTCCTTCTAGAGGTTGGCCCCTTTTCAAATTCCTTCTTGTTTCCTCCTTGTTCCAACATCACTCCTTTACTATGATACAAATGCCCTTCCCTCTTGCTTAGTATTGAGCTAATAAGTTTCTTATTGTTTCCATATATAGATGAACTTGTTTAAACAAGTTAAGAACTAGTAATGTGATATAATCGGGACTTCCTCTACCATTCAACTTACTAAGCAACATTGATATCTTCTATAAGGGTGTGAAAAGGTAGCACTTCAACAAATTCTCTAAGCTCGTCCCTTAATCCAATGACAAACCTAAAAATAATTTGGGCTTTAAGCTCTTCTACTTGACACTTAATCACTAGCATTTGGAAGTCTTATACGTATTTTTCAATAGTTCAGTTTCCCTATCTAAGCTCCTACAATTTTGCAAAGGTATCCCAATAGTATGATTTAAGAATGAACTTGTTATGCGTGACCCATTTCATTTCTTCCTAAGTCCTTATTACCCATTGTCCTTCTCTCTCTCTCATTGTATGAAGCTTCTTCTACGACATATGGGTATAACAATCGAAATTCAAGGCAACAAGTTTAACTTTATCACCCTCAACGTAATGATAACATTCAAACAATTTGTCAACTTGCTCATCCCACTCTAAGTATTCATTAACATTTCCACTCCTTAAAATGCTACGAATTTGGATTCTCAAATTCTTTAGACATTTAGGAGCTCAAATAACTCATTCTTCCTCACAATATCCCTCATCCATCTCTATTTCTTCCATTTCTTCACCGTAGTTTGTTCTCAATCGAGCTAGTTGTTCAACTCTTCTCTTAAGGTGTCGTATAGGGAAATGTGCTCAATTAGGTTAGTTCTTGTACTGCTTAACTCTAGGAGCTTGGTACTTTCTTTCCTTAACCTCATAAAACTCTTCCACCTCACTTTCTTCCTCTTCTATCAACTCCAACCTTCGGTTAACTCATCTGTCAAATCCTCTAACTCACAGACAAGGTAATTGATCAACTCCTTGGCATAAAGCAACATAAGCTCGATAAACTCCTTGGTTAGCTCAATTTTCAGCTGAAGTGATTTCTTTAGCTCAACAATTAGCTTAGTAAGACTTATCCGCTCGGGTGGCTACTGCATCTTGCATCAACACCATCATATTTTCCATCGTATCCGTAATGCGATCTAGTTTTCCATCTAAAGACTAGGATGCCTACTCCATATAGTGGCATCTTTATGGAGCATCGCTCTTATTATCACCAGCAATCACATTTATGCTTGAGTTTGTCATTACAGCCACTATACACCACATAACTTAACAACTAGTAATCACTACTTAGCAGTACAGCAACTGACTTAAATCACAAACTAGACTCCACTTAGTACTCTACTTCTTAAATTGAAAATGGAGCATAACATAATCTTCATAAACTTCCTCAATATGCAGTCTTAGCAAAATACCCAAAACTTCAATTGCCAAGACTCCAAACATAAGGTACTTCACCATCTTCAAGAACCATGATTCACTTAACTTGACAACAATTTGGAAACTAAAATAGGGTACTATAAAACATAAAATACTCACTACAATTAGCAAACAACACAACCGACTAGTATAATGCTATAACCAACACTTATACGTTGCTCAAACTCTCAATCATGCTCGAAACCTCAAGCTCTGATACCATGATGATATAAAACAACACATGTCTCAAAAAAGGGCTTACCGTAAGCATAGATGGGTCCTTCAGAGAACATCTACTAAAGAAAGGAAGAGTACGAGTTTTTAGTGGAAAAATATAAAAGAAAGGATAAGCCTCATGAGCTACTTGTGAATGTGACTCACCACTCAAGCACTCACAAACTAACATATCATCGAATGTGACTCACCAATCTAAAGTGTTAGGTTGCTCACCGACACAACCTTACTCAAGGGTTGCTAGGAGTTGGGGATAAAGTTCTCAACACAAGAGAATGGAATGAAAACTCAGGTATTTCATTAATAATAAGAGAATGTTTCCTTACAACAATCGTCCAATAGGTTATACCTTAAGGTTCTAGGGTTACAGTACTAAACAAAATTACTACAAAGGGCAAGAAATTTATATAGTTACAAGTACAAATGTAGAAGGACAATTATGTAATCCTTCTAATAAGAAAAGATTCTAAGGTTAAGGCACACCTATAAGGAGTGGAACATATGTTGTCGCGGGAGATGCTAAGAGTGCATTCCAATAATAGATTCTAATACCCCAAGATTTCATTGGCACAAAAATAAGGCTTTCACGTAGCTTGGTACAATAGGTTAGTAGCGAGAGGCGACCTCTAAGACTAGTTGAAAGGATTGACTTTAGAGATAGATTAAAAAGGTCGAAATCAGTTAAGGTGGTATAACAAACAGCTCATAAGGTATTGCATAGCAATGTGCTCCTTCTAGTTGGCGTAGATAGATCTGGTTCGACAATTGAGAATTTGAGAAGTTAAATTGTTCAGGCCTCTTGCTTGTATTAGAGTGAGGGGTCCAGGTGTTGGATTCCTATCCTCTAGGGATCCCAAAGAAATGGAAAAAAAAAAGTGTATATTTTAAGGTATGTTCACTTTGGTTTTTGCATTGTTCCATTTATTTAGTCAATATTTTTTCATGATATGATGTACACTTTAAAAATCGTTCATTTGGAATGTTAAAGATATTAAATAAATTCGTTTGTTTGTTATGATGTTACACAAATATTAGTATCCTTCACTTTATGTACCTTTCTTACATGTATAAAATATGAACTATAGGATTTCAAAAGGATGAGTTTAATAAGGCATTTGTTTCTATGACATTCCAATGTCACCAATTTATGACTTTAGTGGCGTTTATATGTGAAAATTTTACTTTTGATCAGCAAAATATCTGGTGACATTTTAAATGTCACAAATATGCCATCTTTTGATAACATTAATATCACCTAATATGTATGCTAAACTTTAACTACTATAAATTTTATAGGTGAATCTTAAGTGGTGAAACTAAAGATAAGCGAAGAAACCTTTTCCATTTAATCAGCTTTGTGGTGAAATTAAACCACGAATGTCATTATTAACGTGGACAAGAAACAAAACTCGTCTCTTAGTAAATGACATGGAATAAACGGGACAAAATCCCGCCAATGGTTTTACAATGCCATGATTTTCGCCACTTATGCAGGATACTTTTGCCATTAGTGTGACCTACCGTCAAGTAGCAAACCCTCAATGAGAAAATATTCGTGAGTTGGATGTGCTACTATTGAAGATCCAAGCACATATATATAGCCCTCTCTTTCTTGAAAGCAATCCTGGCGTCCTCCTAGAAGTGGAGTTATCAAATTCAATAATGATGACTCATCTGAAAATACAATAGGTATTGGGGTGGTCATAAGAGATTTCAAAGGTAAGTTGTTGGCCGTTACTAGAAGACTATGTTAAGCGATTGATGAAGAAACTGTGGAAGCCTTAGCTATTCCCAGAGGTATCTAATTTGCACTGACTAAGGTTTGGCTCTTAATAGCCTTTGAGTCTAATTTTTAAATTATGTTGAAGGTTTATCTTAGTCAGATACATTTCCTGTTACTTATTTCAACTATGATCCAACTGCTTCTTGCAATATTTTTTTCCTTCCTATAGACAAATGTTCTAACACGTTTGGTAGATGTTTAGGGAAAAGTGATGGAGAGATGGAGCTCTTAAATATGTATTCAGGTTATAGAGCTATGTCCACTAGTTTATGTCTTGGTGCAAACAAATCTAGATTAAATCTTATAACTGTATGTATTATGTATTTTCCCTACAAAGCTATGAGACTATGGTATAACTTAATCTTTTGTACTAAATTTACTGTTATGTTGATTATTTCCTAGAAGTTGGTTGTGGATCCACAACCTAAACAAGTGTGCTTGCAAAAGCTTGCATTTAAATCGTCTTAAGACATTGGTACACATTTCTAACATATTTTGCTCTTAAGCAATTTGCTATTTTTTCTTCGCTCTTTAATTCTCTTATGGGTTATATTGCCTAATAAGAAAAATAAATTTAGACTCATGTAAGCTCAAATTATGTGGTTTAGAATGGTAACTAGTCAAATATGTGCAACATTTCGGCTTAATTTTTTAGTTTGATTTACTTCACCATTGCTTTTTGCTCAAATGTTATTCTAATTTACACTCAAAATAATGTAAGGAATGGATTTACAGAAGATTTTCTAGTGCAACTATGGGGATGGCAAAAGCTTTGTAACACTTTTCAATTTAACTAAGAGTAAGGATATCGTGTAAGAATATTTTATGTATCTTTAAGGTCATACAGATGGAGGTCACACTACAATGAATTGAAACAAAGGAAAACGAAAGGGTTTTAGCAAAACTCAAGCAACTACCAATTGGATATGACACACTAATTGATCTTACTTAACCTAACCTCCACTTCATATGACACACAAATGAGGATTAAGGTCACTTGTTACTATTTATTGCTAAAGGGAATAGATAAGAGTTAGGAAAAAGAGAGGAGACAACTAGGTGCTCTCAAAGGATAAGATTTCATATTTAATAATGAAGTGTTGATGTCTATGTACAAGGTCAGTGAGGTATTTACATGACCTCAACTAAGGTTATAATAAATAAGAAAAAAACGAAAAGGATAAGACACAAAAATTCCTTAAAAATACTAAAAGGGATAAAAATGACAAATAGTATATTGCTTGAAAAAAGAAAGAATCCTTTTAGATTGTTAGACTAGGAGACATGGGTCAAGTTGGCATTAGTGATAGGATGCTCAATAGCTACTGTAGGCATAGGTTCTCTAGCAGCTTAGCACTTATTAGGGTCAACTTGGAAGAGGTTGGAAAGAAGGAGGTAGTCTTGGCCGACCTGATTTGAGTCAGGTTTGAGCTTGGATACTATGTATTGTTTAAGGCCTCTATAAGTCGATTAACTAGGCAACTCGGCTCCTAAGGGAATCTAGTGCTCATCGGTTTAGGAACTATCCTAATCATAGTTAAGGGTAAGAGAAAGTAAGCCTAGGTTGGTGATTGAATCCTCCTCTTTTAACAGTTCTCGAGCTAGTATTCATCAGCTGAGTCTGTGCAATCATCTAGCTTGACTACAAGTAATGGGTCCGATGGGTTGATTCCTATCATCTTCTTAAGGGTTAGAAAGATTTGACCTCAAATCTGCAAGCTATTCTTTGGTTAGGCTTACTTAGGTATCTTTATGGTAGTAGGGAATCAAGTCAAATACGTTGAATATGGGAGAGACACCATAGTCTTCTAGGAGCTCAATTTGATAAGCATTGCTGTTGATCTTCTTGAAAACCTTGAATGCACCATTTGCTCTAGGTGATAACTTGTTCTTCCTCAAATGGGGAAATCTTTCTCAACTAAGGTAAACCCATACTAGATCACCTAAGTTGAATGAAACAATTCTACGATAGTAGTTATTGATCTCATGTTGTCATTAGTTGAACCTGACATAGTTTGTGCAGTTTATGGGCTTAGTTAACTCTAGATTAGATTTCTTTAGGAGCTGAATGGGTGTTGATCATATCTAGTGGGATGGTTGGGTTGAAACCATAGATTACCTCAAAGAGAATCTTTCCAATGGTACCGTGGATAGTTTAGTCATAAGTGAACTCCACAATAGGCAAACACAAATACCATTCTTTCATATTTTTTCCTACTACAGCTCGGAGTAAGGTGCCTAATGTTCACCACTTCAGTTTAACCATCAGTCTAGGGTGTAACTACTTAAATTGAACACAAGTTTGGTGTTGAGTTTCTTCCATAAAGTATCTAAAAGTAGCTTAGGAATTTAATAGCTAGATTTGAAACATTAGACTTTAGAACTCCATGTGAGCAGATAATTTCCTATAAAAACAAATTAGCAATATATAAAGCATCGATAGTTCGATGGCATAAAATAAAGTGTGCCATTTTGCTAAATCAATCCATAACGACAAGGATCGATTCCTTCCCTTAGGATGTCCTTAGTAACCTTAAGACAAAGTCCATGCTAAGGTCAACCTAAGGTGAGGTTGATGTAGGTAAAGGTATGTATTCTTCATGTGGTTACTTCCTTCCTTTTTCTCTCTTACATACTTCACAACTATCAACAACCTTATGGACATCCTTGACCATACTAAGCTAGTAAAAATTTTCTCTCAACCAATCGATAGATTTGGTCTCATCAAAATGCTTGATAATCCTCTACTATGAACTTCCTTAACCAACAGCTCATGTGTGGAACTGTTAGGCATACATAATCTCCTCTCATTGAATAAATATTCGTCCTTCAAATAGTATCCTCCAATAGCAATTCCATCTTGACACTTCTCTAGTATAGGACTGAAGTAGGGGTCCTAAGCATATTGTTTGCTTAGTTTGTAGGGTGGTCAGTAAGATATGCTAATGTGACAGAACGTCAAAAACTACATTAGCACTACCCTTATTATGCTTGATTACATAGGAAAATCCCTTCATAAACTCCAACAATTTAGTTTGCCTCTTCAAAAGTTTATTTTGACTCCCTAAATGTTTCAAGGACTTATGGTCCATGTAAATGACAAACTCTCGGGGAAGGAAGTAATGATGTCATACTATAGGAACTCAAGAAAGAAAATACAGCCCTTTCTCATACACAAAATAATTCAAGGTAATAAGCTTCTCACTAAGGTAAGTGATAGGTTGACATTATTGCATCAACATTGCTCAAATGCCAATGCTTGATGTATCATATTCTAACTCAAATGGCTTATAAAAATCAAGTAAAACTAAAATAGGTGCGGTGGTAAGTTTCTCCTTGATCTCCTTAAAACTCTTCTCAGCTTGGTTCGTCTAATAGAATCCATCACTCTTCTTTGTTAGCTTAGTCAACGAGGGTGCAATGGTACCAAAATGCTTGATGAATCTTCTATAAAAAGAAGCAAGTCTGTGAAAACTTTTTATTCAATAACATTCTTAAGCATAGGCCACTCCAAGACAACTTAGACCTTCGCTTCATCAACTCGGATTCCTTTTCTAAACACTACATATCCCAAAAAGACAACTTCATGTTGATAGAATGTACGTTTCTTCAAATTTCTAAACAATTCCTAGGCTTGAAGTATGCTAAGAATAGCTTTGATATGTGTTAAGTGATCAAGCAAGTTCGTACTGTATCCTAAGATATCATCATAGTACATGACCACACATCTTTTGATCAAAGGGTGCATTATAAGGTTCATAAGGCTCGTGAAAGTGCTTGGCACATTAGTAAGTTCAAATGGCATAACCAACAATTCATAGAGACTATGCCTTGTCGTAAATGCAGTTTTCCACTTGTCACTAGGTCTCATGCGAATTTGATGGTAGCCAATTTGCAGGTTAACCTTCAAAACACTTTAGTGCCATGAAGCTTATTCAACATGTCATCGAAGCTTAGGATTGGATACATGTACTTAATAGTAATTAGATTGATAGCTTGACTATCAATGCACATGTACCATGAACCATCCATCTTTAGGACAAGTAGTTGGCATAGCACAAGGGCTCATGCTTTCTCTCACATATCCTCACTTAATGTGCTCGTCCACTTTTTGTTTTAGCTTAACAACTTATTCAAGGTTTGTTTTACAAGCAGGCCGATTTAGTAAAGCTACACTTGGTTGTAAATTAATACAATACTCAATGCCTCGAACTAGGGGCAGTCCTTTAGGCAACTTATTTGGGAATAGGTTGGAAAACTCATCTTTTAAGCTCTAGACCTCTTTTGGTATGTCATTTGTGTCTCTTAACACCAGTAACCTCCGAATCAATAGGCACATAGGCTCTTCGGCTTGCTCAACTACTGGGAGCTCTCATTGGCTAAGTACTAGGGCCTTCTTCTTACTAACTTAAGTAAGCTAACTATGAGTCTCATTTACTTGGCTCGACATCATGGGATGTAGTACAATCTTCTTGCCATCCTTCGTAAAGGCATAAGTGCTTTTGAATCCATTGTGCATGACATGTCAGTCAAATAACTAAGGTCTTCTTAACAGTAGATGTAAAGCTTCCATGGGGACAACATCGCAAACTACTTCATCTCTATAAACATTTCCTACATAGAAGGGTACAGTTATCTACTCGGTTACATATAAGGCACCCTTATCATAGAGACAATGTAGCTTATAAGTTTGAGGGCACTTAAAGGTTGGTAGACCTACGCTCTATATAAGGGTTTGAGAGACAACATTAGTGCAACTCCCTCCATCTACTATAATCATGCACAGTTAACCCTTGATAGTACATTTTGTGTGGAATAAATTTTCTCCCTAGTCTTCATCATAGCTCGGCATTGAGTTCAACACTCATCTCAATACTAAAGTCATCACTTCTTCCGAGTTTGCATAGACATAGGTCTCTTCTTCCTCCTTGATTTATGTTTATTCAACATCTTTCTCTTCCTTCTTAGACTCACTCTTGTTAGTACCTTGGAGGAACATAACATATCGGTTAGGACACTCAACAATCATATGTCTATAACTTAAGCACTTGAAGCATTTTATCTCAATTATCTTGTGACCTAAAGTTTGTCCCCTTTCATATGTCTTCAAAGCTATCCTATCATTAGTTAAACTCTTCAAGCCAACTCGGTTATTATTAGGTTGGTCAGTCTTCTCTTCTACTCAAAATGATCTCCTTGGCTCATTGTGGGAAGGTTAGCATGGAATGGGAGTTTGCAAAGAGCTTGGACCAAGTCAGATCAAGGTATTTCTCCTCTACTTCTTAACCTTTTTATGCTATTTTAATGGCTTCCTCAAGTGTATGAAACCTCTGTACTTCAATAATATTTCAAACCTCATATTGGAGCCTTGAAATACACCTTGATATAGTGTGGCCATCAGGCTCATCCACATTAGCTTAGATCATTAACATCTAAAATTTCTTGACATAGTCATCAATAATTTGGTTTCCCTAGCAAAGTTGTTGTAACTTAGCAAAGGTATCTTGTAAATAGGTCTTTGGTACAAATCTTCTCTCAATGGCCTCTTCATATCACCCCATGTGCATACTCCTCATCGTCCATCACTTGCTTTAGTCGCATTTAAGTTTTTCCACCACATAACGACTTACCTAAAGAACTTAAGGGCTACAAGTCAAACTTTATCAACTTCGGCATATTTATAACAATCAAATACTCTTTCAACCTATAAAGGTCAAAATCTAGACTTTGACATTATCAAGTCCTTACGTTGCTTGGCATCTTTATCCTTCCATTTCATAGTGTTCTTTTGCCTCTTCATCAGACTCCTCTTCTACTTCTTTGTCTACTTCCTCAATTTCTTCCATCTCTAACCTCTTTTGAGTAAGGAGACCTCCCACTTCCCCTAGCTTAATGAGGTCATGCTCAGCAGTAAGCTTGGTCTCTATGGCCATACCTTAGTCTTTACTCTCCCTCATCATGTCCTCGATTTAGTGTACCTTATAGTTTTTGCCTTACACATTATATGGTTATGACTAAACTCTTGACAAGAACAATGAGTCTATTTAGCTTACCATTAACTAACCCTGGCATATAGCTTCCTTATTAGCTACGGCTAGCTCTAGTGCTACAGTCTTGGTCCCCAACAATTCCATGGACACTTAAATCCAACATTGTATGACACTTTTCACCGCTATATTCTTCAAGAACAACACTGTTAGAACTCTATAGGAAGCCTAGTAGAATTACTTAAAATTTTTATATAAAATATGCACCCATGACATGAAAATTGCCTTATAAGTCAAAGATTGCAAGACTCTAAATAATTAATCGCTAAGGTTTCTGATTTTAAATTTATTAACTCATTGTAAAATATTAATAATTATGGATATCCAATATTCCACAGTTCCTCAGAACTACAGAGAATTTATCCCCTACTAAATAATAGGATTAGGTAGAAAAGATCTAAAATTTAAACCTCCTGATGTTAAAAAATCTAAGTGTAAGAACAATAATTACAAGTAATGTTTCAAATCAATTATATAAACTATCTTAGCTATACTCAATGGTCAACTCTTAACCCATGCTTAATTATCTATTAACTTATAAAAGAAAAACTATTGAGGAGTAAGCTATAAGAGTTTAGTGAGATATCTCTCATACTATATCAACAAGTAAGTTACCAAATAATTAATTAACAAATATATGGATGCATGAACAAGCAATAAGCTAAATAATATATGCAGTTGACCTATGCTACATATAACATCGGATTTTACATCCTTAAAGTAAGGGTTAGAGATACATTGGTACCAATCATAACCGAGTTCTAGTGCTAGGGTTTTTAACCATATATTAAAATTTCATGTTTCATAAAATATATTTTCCATTTCCAAAATCTAGTAGTACACAAATTCCTAAGTTTAGCGGTGAGGTAGTCCCTACAGTCTATACTCACGCTTTACAACAAAGGTCTCTAGACTCAACCCTCAGCTAGATGATTAGCATCTTCAGCGCCTAATAAGCCCATAAGCTAAGCTAAGGTAAGGTCATGTTGTACAAATGTACTATACTAAAACACTTTAATTTACTATATAGAAACAACCCCTACAAGACCTTTCTTTACCTCCACATGAGGTGATGGTCGGAATAAGTAATACAATGCATGATTGATGCATGATCCTTTTAATTTAAGATAAGCCAAATATAATTAAGTCAAATTATTGAGCGATCAATCGATATCAACAAATTATTCAAATCATACAACAATCAGTCATACAACCAAATCTTAAATTATCATATTTAACAATATATTGCATAGTAATAAACTAATATCATGCACATATATAATCCGAACCCTCATGCATCAAGCTATTAAAATTTAATCTAGGTACACTAACTACAAGGACAAAACAAGTATAGAGTCGTCGAGAGTACTTACTTGACCAAAGCTAATATGACTCTTAGTAATCAACAAGTAGCTTACCTTCATGATCGATATCTCTTGATAAATAGACATAAGAGGAACCTAATGAGTATATAGCTATAAAGCTAAATAGTCTAACTACTTATTATCTACTTGATAATTCCCTTTCTACGTAGGTTTTAAAGTCCTTATAACTTTTTAGTGTTATCTTAAATCTTCATATTTTCATAATTAGTTCTTAACAAGTTCATATTACTTTATATTATGGGTAATATCATACAGTTTATTTAAGATTATATAAGTTCATATTATCTAACTATTTGTATGTTTTGTGTCGATATTTTTCTATAACCCAATTTAGTTATAGTATTCATGTATGGTAGAATAGATATTAGTGTAACGATATATACATGCTAGATGAAGTAATAGAGTTTGGTGGAACATCTTGTAATCATATATTTAGATAACTAAAAACTTTAGTTTCGTCATACTTTAGTATCATTCTAACTTTATATTGTGCATATATATAAATACATATATTCAATTTATCTCCTACAAGTGTATGATTCTATTTTATTGTTACCATTATTATTATTATTAGGCATTATTATCATTAGCATTTTATATTCACATATATCGTTACGATATATAAAAGCATTTCTTCTTAGAAGTGCTTTGACTTTTTAAATACGCATGTATATGTATAACACTTTAATCTTTTGAAGAACTTTATATTTTATAGTTGTGTTTTATCTGTGCTTTATGACATGTATTTGTTGGTTTTCCCTTTGTAGGATATTGTATATGTATGCTTATAAATAATTGCATTTAGTTATTTCTTTAGTTCGTTAGAGCTTTATCATAATTATTTATTTATAAGGTCATATTATTTAAATAATGTAATTAATTTACTTGTATCCTTAAGTTTTCTCGAAGTCTTAAACTGCATAAAACTTTTTTGTTTTAACTCCGATATTTATAAACTTATAGCTAATTTTTATCGTTTTTAAACATACGTTCACTTAGCAAAGTCCATTTTGGACATTAAACCCTATATTTTTTTATATGGGTCTAAATTATTATAAAATTAATTACTTTCACCCGAAAAATTTTACTTATCAAATTTAAGCTTTTCTATATTATTTTATAGTTTTATTTAATTTCTAAATTTCATATTTTCATAATATTTTATTTTTAAGTCTAATTTATGTATATTTCATTATTTCTTCATATTTAAACTTAATTATCATTTATATTCATTTTATATTTATTGAAAATTTTCCTAATTAATTAATTATTATTATTTTCTAATTATTTTGAAGTATTCTTTTTGTTAAATTAATTATTTTAGGTAAATTATTGACATGGCATATCTAATTTATCCACATGGCAATTTGATTATTTTCCATTATTTTTAGATTTCTTAAAATTTTTATTATTACTATATATATAGACTTTTTAACTTAAATAAGTATTTAATGTATTAGTATATATTTATATATTTATTCATATTCCTTAGGTATACATATATATGTACATATGTATTATTATTATTTATTAAATATTTTATATTTCTCAAATTTTGTATTAAATATATTTATATGTCATTATAATTAATTAATTAAATTATTATAGGTCATTATTATCTTCTTAGGGGTTTTGGCCTACTCTATATTTATATATATATATATATATNAATGACTTTTTTTACTTTTAGTCAAAATTAAAATATCAATATAATAATTATATTATGCGCATGTAATAATTTGTAATTTAGAAAAGAAAAGAAGATAAAAAGGAAAATTAATGAAGTAGAGTAAAATAAGGGAAATAATTAAATAAAATATAATTTAGAATTTCCTCTAATTATTTCTAATATTAATAATAATATATATTCAAATTATAAGGATAGTTATAAGATATATAATTTATATTAATTATATAACACCTAAACAACAAAATAATACTAAAATTAGATTCAAATAATTAAATTCATATAGTACTAATTTATATGTATATATATGTAATTTTCAATAATTATATAACAATCTTATCAAATTAAATTAATTTAGTACTCTCGCATTTATTAGCATTTAGAAGTTAACTCTAAACGTTAGTTAACAATTTTATGCGATTAAGGTTTCGATTAGTATTTTAGGGTTTTTTCTCATTTAAATGAATTTAAGGTTTATAATTTAACGTAGTTTTTAATTTGTCTAGCCCTGTTGACTCAAATGGTTATTTAGGATACTTAGGTCTAATTTAGGATTCAAACTGAAAATTTTTGGGGTTTATAATTTAACGTAGAGTTTTATATCCAATTAGTGTTTCCATTAATAAGTTAAGGTTTTTCATATTTGTTTTAAGTTTTGAATTATAATTTTAATCGATTTTAAATTTATCTACTTTGTTAACTTAAGGAAATCATCTACAATATACAAGTTTGATTATATAATCAATAGGCTAGATTTATGGGGTTTATAAACACAATCTTAACACAACCTTACTACTTACTCTAACTCAAAATCATACTAACACACTCTAACCACTTGATACCCAACATAGTGCAATGTAATACAAATCAAACTTGGTCTGTTTTTGTAGTAGGAAAATAGAGTAAAATAGAGTACCATAAGTTACTTCATTTACCATACACAAACTTCTACCCCACAGGTCACAACTTCAAAACCAATCCTTTAACCTCGACCACACTTCCAACACACTCAAGAACAACACTATAGCAGCTATAGAAGAACACAACAACTACTATCAATAACACAAACAGAACTTTACTGTAACTTTATATACTCCCTCTTGAAGCTATGCTCTGATACCAGCGAAACCGATGTGTCTCCAAGGTCATACACATGGAGGTCACACTACAATGAATCAAAACAAAGGAAAATAAAAGGGGTTTTAGGAAAACCTGAGTAGCTACTAACTAGATATGACATACAAGTGAGGATTAGGGTTATAAGCCACAACTCCTTCCTAAAAGGAATAAATAAAAGTTAGGGAAAAGAAAGGATATGGCTAGGTGCTCTCAAAGGATAAGATTACATATTTATTAACAAAGTATTGTTGTCTACATATAAAGTAGTGATGTATTTATATAACCTCAACTAGGGATATAATAAATAAGGAAAAGATAAAAAGGATAAGATACAAAAATTCCTTAAACATATTAAAAGGAGTAAAAATGACAAATAGTATATTGTATTAAAAAAAAAAAAAGAAAGAATACTTCTGGAATGTTGTGCCAAGAGGCATGTGCCAAGCTAACATTGGTGATCGAATGCTCAAAAGTTACCGTAAGCGTAGGTTCTTTAGCAACTTGGCACCTACTAAGGCTAACTCAGAAGAGGTTGGAAAGAAGGTAGTATTCTTGGTCAACCTAATTTAGGTCATGTGTGAGCTTAGACACCATGTATTGTCTAAGGCCTTTTAAGGTCAGATAGCTGGACAACTCAACTCGAAAGGGAATCTGGTGTTCGTTAGTTCAAGAATTGTCCTGATCATAGTTAAAGCTTGGCATTCAAGTCGGGTAAGAGAAAGTAAGCCTAGGTTGGTGATTGAATCTTTATCCTTGAACAATTCCTATGTTAGTATCCTTCAAGTGAGTCCGTGCAATCCTCTAGCTCAACTTTGAGTAAGGGGTCCGATGGGTTGATTCCTATTAATATTCTTACTTAGTAGTTGAAATCAATGAGGGTGAGAATAAAAAGGAGAATGATAGTAATGATGAAGGAGATGAAGGGCAAGTAGTCGAGGTTGAGAAAGTACTCTCTATATGTTATGGGGATCCGAAGGAAATGAGAAAAGGGGGACTATTTTAATGTATGTTTACCTTAATTATCTGCATTCCCTTTATCAAGTTGTTAGTCCTTGGCGTTCAAAACTTTAAATATATTTGGAACACATTTGAGTATCAAGAGTATGCTTTCATGATATGATGTACACTTGAAATATTAAATATATTCATTTGCTTGTTATGATATTATATAAACTTTAGCATCTTTAACTTTATGTACTTTTCTTACATGTTTAAAATATGAACCATAGTATTTCAAAAGGTGAGTGTAATGAGGCATTTGTTTTTGGTAACATTCAAATGTCATGATTTATGACTTTTTTGATGTCTAAGTGTAAAATTCTCATTTTTTATCAATAAAATCTATAGAGGCATTTCAAATGCCACAAATGTAGCATATTTTGATAACATTAATATCATGATATGTGTATATTAACATTTAACTACTATGATTTTTGTATTAAGCTATGAATCTTAAGTGGAAACACTATAGACAAGCAAAGAAACTTTTTTTTTTTATTTCATTAGTTGTATCGTAGAATAAAACCATGAGTGTTATTGTTAATGTGCATAAGAACCAAACTAGCCACTTAATGTATGATAGGGAATAAGCAGGATAAAATCTAACCAATGGTTTTACAATGTAACGATTTTTGCCACTTATATGGTATATTTGTATCGCTTGCATGGCCTATCGCCGCATAGTAAGTTGCCATAAGAAAATATTTGTGAGTTAGATGTGCTGTTGTTGAAGATTCACGCACAAATAGAACCTCTATTTTTCGAAAGCAATCTTAGCATTCACCTAGCAAAGATGTTATTAAATTCAATGGTGATGGTGCCTTTATTTCATCTAAAAACATAGTAGTATTGGGGTTATCATAAGGGATTTTAAAGATAAGTTCTTAGCTGCTATTAGAAGACCATGTTCATGGTTGATGTAGAAACTATGGAAGCCTTAGCTATTCTTGAAGGTGCCTACTTACACCAACTAATGTTTAGCTCTCAATAGCTTTTTGAGTCTAATTCTTATGATGTGGCTAAAGGATTATCTCAATAGGATGCATGTCCTTGAAAGATCTAACATATTGTTTCAAAAATTAGATCTTTACTCCCTTCATTTAGTAGTTTTAACATTTCTTCAATAATCTACACAACTACTACTTGTACATACTAGGTTACATCCCAAAGTAGATTATGTTTGAGTTTGATTGATGAGTTTTCTTCCTCATTAGATCTCTTTCTTGCCTGTTACCAGCTAATCATATATAACTCCCCTAAACTAGTTATCTTTTATTCTCTTTAATAATATTGTCTTTCAAGGGGAGAAAAAAAAAAAGAAAACTTAGATGAGTTCTTTCCTTTTTCGTGCCTTTATTATTTTCTTTATGTCACTCTCTTTCTATATTAGCTAGTCTAGTAAATTTCTTCATGCAGCATGAAGCATGATAGAGTCATGCTATATGAGAATAACTTGTATTATTCTAAAAGGAATGAAAATATAATCATACTTAGGGTATTTATAATCCCTTAACCTTAGGAATAAATAAAAAAAGTGAATGAATATGTATCCTATGAAATAAAGAAAAGAAATGAGACAAGATAAACTTCCTTGAGTAACAAAGATACTCTAATTCATATAATATCTTTCTGAAACTAAGAAAATTTGACTTTTTAAAATAGTAAACAGTGTAGCATTTGTTTTATCCTACAATAAACTCAAATCAATCTTCATAGATATACTATGAGCTCCATAAATCTCCATATAAGAAAAATTATGACTTCTCAAAGTTGGTTGATAAAAATTGTAAAAAGTTAAAACTAATGACAAAAGGATGACTAACTTCTAACTTCTTCTTTTCCTTCTTTTGATGATCCAATCGATCCATGACTTACAACTCTATTTCATCCACATTAGTCTCCTCCACTTGCGAAAAACTAGACCTCGAGTTTAGATATAATAGTTCTATAGCATTATGATACAAAGATGAATCTACAACACCAAAAAGCTTATAAATGCACATATTTTCTAGAAGATCAATGAAATAAGCATTGTCATTTATCTTCTAAAGTACCATGTAAAGGCCATACTTCTTCTATTGCAATTTATTATTGGTACCTATTAGAAATCTTTCTTTCCAAAGATACCCCATAACTTGACCCCCTACATTATGCATCTTTATTCCTCTATGCTTATCAACAACTACCTTATACTTTTGATTAGTAACTTCAAGCTTCTACTTCACCTCCTTTCGTACTTTCACAATCTACTAAGCCATATTCTTAACCCGAATACTCTTTTCCCTCAACTTTAGGCAATTGAATCAAGTCAAACGTATGCTATGGAACCTTTATATACCTAATAGAGAATGTTGATATCCTAGTAGGACTATGAATAGCAATGTTGTATGCAAATTCTACTTAAGCTAATACAATATCCATTACTATAATTTATCTTCACATATACTTCAAATTAAATTTCACATGGTTTTGTCAATAGCTTATGTTTGTCCATTACCTACAGATGAGCACTGTTGCTAAAATTCAAAGAATAATCAAACATCTTTCATAACGTCTTCTAAAAATAACTCATAGACTTCATATTATGATTAGAAGTGATAGACTTTAGAATAACATGTAATCTAACCAACTCTTTAAAAAATAATATGGAAATAACCACTACATTAGAAATCTACCTACATGGAATAAAATGAGCCATTTTCAAGAATCTATCTACCATGTTAAACACTAAATCAACTAACTTAACATGAAATCTATGGACATATCTTCCTAACTATTCTTAGATATTGGTAAAGGCATATATAACCCAATATTCTTTGATACTCAATTGGCCCTTTGACATACATTATACTTCTCAACAAATTTATACACATCTCTTCTTAGGTATGACCAATAAAGTCTTTCATTCACTATTGCAAGTGTCTTGTCTCTTCCCAACTAACTTGATAATCCTCCACAATGCAATTTTGAATCACCTTCTACCTATAGAAGTTTTGGGTAAGCATAGGTGATTCTCATGCTTGAGAAATCTATCATACACTTAAAATTTATCAGAAGGTTGGTTTTGGGAAACTTTACAAAATTCCAACAAAATCTTAGTCCTCCTCATACTTACCTTTAAGTTGTTCAAACTCATTAATTTCATTACTTAAGGTAAGCAATAAAGAAGCCCTTCTACTAAGAGTAACAACAACCTAATTTTGAACACCAATTTTATGCTTTAATCTAAAAGAAAATTTCTATAGAAACTAACATTATCTTACATGCATTTTACTACTGATTCACTTCTAATTACTTAGATACTTTAGAGCCTCATGATTAGAGTATAATGCAAAGTGATTGGCTATTAGATAATGTTCCTAAGTCTTAAGGGAATTCATTACTAAATAGAATTCCTTACCATAAGTGCTCTACTTTTGTCTAGCGTCACTTAACTTCTCTTTGAAAAATATTATTGGCCTTTTCTCATTCCTACTCTACTCACATCACAATCAACTTTAAATAACTTGTTGAAATCCGATAGAGCCAATATTAGAGAAGTACATAACTTCTCCTTCATAATTGCAAATCTATTGGTCCACTCTTCTCCCTAAAGGAACTTGTCTTTCTTCAAATACACTATCATGAGTGTTGTAATCATACCAAATTTTCTCATGAAGCATCTAGAAAATGCAACCAACCCATATAAACTTTGCAATTAAAAAACATTCTTTAGTATAGGCTAATTTTTTATTACTTTGATGTTAGAGTTATCGACATGTATGCCATTTGTTTATATAATAAATCCTAAGAATAGTAGTTTGTTTATCATAAAGCTACGCTTCCTAAGATTTATGTATGACTTGGTCTTTTTCAAAATTGTCAAAACTTACCTCAAGTGCTCTTCTTTTGAATCGTTATAAATCATAATGTCATCGCAATATAAAACCATAAATTTTCCAATGAATGGTTTTAGTACCCGATTCATCAAATCTCATGAAAGTATTAGGAGCATCGAACAATTCGAATGGCATTACTAACCATTGATAAAACCTTTCTCTTATCTTAATGTTGTCTTCCATTCATTTCTTGGTTGAGTTTGAATTTAATGGTATTTATTCTTCAAATAAATTTTGGAAAATCATCTAGCACCATGCAAAATGTCTAACATGTCATCCAATTGTGTAATTGGAAATTTACATCTTATTGTGATTCTATTGATAGCCCTACAATCAATGCACATTCTCCAACTCCCATATTTCTTTGGTGTTAGAAGTACAAGAATAGCACGATGACTCATTCTTTCCTATATAAGACCCTTATGAAGCAACTCTTCCACCTTCTTCTTTAGAATCTCACTTTCCCTTAGCTTCACTCTATAATGAGGTAAATTTGGCAAATTTTCCCTAAGAATAAGTTCAATTTGATGCTAAATACCTCTTATAAGAGGTAGTCCATCAAGAATCTCTTCAGTCATCAACTCTTCAAATTCTTGCAATAAGGGTCATATTGCTCCTACATGCTCCCCTACTTGTAATTTAGCCTCATTCATCACATGCTTAACTACCAACACATGAACTTTTCACATCTCATTAATTTTAAAATCAAACTCATAAGAGACAGACATGAAATTACTTTTCTCAAGAGTTTCTAACTTGTTCTTCCATGACAATAAAGGATACTTCACACCCCCTTTCTCTAACTTATACACATTATTCTTACCCAAATGTTAGGCATGAACATCATATTTTCAAGGTCTACCTAACGGTATAAGACAATCATCCAAATCAATAGCATCGTAATAGACTTCATCATGGTACTTACCAAGTAAAAATGGCACCTTACACCATTATGTGACCACCACCTTTCCTGCTGCTACCTTAATCTACCCCAAAGTGTAATGGTTAGGATGTTCTCCATAGGTAACTTCAACTTCTTTACGGCATCTTAATGAATAATGTCTTTATAGCTACCACTATTAACAATAACTCCAAACACCTTATCATTGATTGTCCATCTGCTTTTGAATAACTAATGACGTTGAGTTTGATCTTCTTGTTATAAAGATAATATCAATCTTCTAAAGATATGAGTTTGACCTTAATCTTCATACTCCTCATCTTCATCAAGTTCATTATAGAATGCCTCATCTTCTTCGTCTTTCTCCACGATATTCACTATCTTTCTCATGGGACATTCATTTGACTTATAGCCTAATTGATTACATATGAAACATTTTCCTATAGTAGGCTTGGCATAAGGTTTTCCTACCTTCTTTTCCTCATTTCATTTAGCTTTTAATATTGGGCATTTCCCTATAGCTTTCTCTTTTGATGTGCTTCTGCTACTATCACCTCTAATAATTACTTTTGATATGACTTAACCCAACAACTTTATATTCTTGGCTTCTGATAAGGTTTTGATGACTTGAACCACAATTTTCTTCCCTTAAGGCTAGTCTTAATCCATCCAAATATCTAGCAACTTGTTTCCTTTTGATTCAAGAAGGTTGTTTATAGCACCTTGCCTAAATAGTTCGCTATATACCATCCCCATATTAGGGATATGGTGGAGATAACTTCTTTTTACTACAACAAATCTTAATATACAAGTGGAATCATCATATTTTTCTTTGTTGATAATAGATGTCATTTGTGAACACTTTACAACATGTACCTACTATGGAGTATCACATGCCACTTGTTCTAAAACCATTACAAAAACCAATTCATGATTACATTGCTATTCTCAAGTTAACTCATCAAAAACTATAAAGTAGCATGGAGATCTTCTTAAGTGTTCACATCCTGGTATCAACATATAATCTTCTAGCTAAATGCTTTCTTTGCCCTATCTCAATTTTCAAGCTCTATCATTCTTTGTCTTTTATGACCTGTGACTTGGGGATATACAAACAAATATCCTCTCAGCTTTCTATAAGCTAAGTAAGAGTGGATAAACATAAGCAAGGTACAACAAGTCTAGTAATAATAATCAATCTAATACTTAGATGTTTCAAACATGCAACAATAATTACCTAAATGAGTTAATTTATCATAAACATCTCTAACAAACAATAACATGGTAGCAAATCAAATTTTTTTTTTAGCCATGTTGCATCAATGTAGCCTAGGAGTCCATGCAAAGAATACATGCCATGCTTGTGCACATAAACAAATATACCAGTACTGATATCCTAGCCGAATCTAACACAATTAGAAGTTACTAAGGGATCCCTTGAATAATTTTAGCTTAGGGCTACAATAAGTAGCCAAAAGTTCTAACCAAGTTAAAACCATATATAGTAGGCTAAAACATACAACACGTAACTAGCCTAATTGAAACTACATAAAATGACCATAAAAACTAAACATGTAGCTGGCCTAGCTGAACCACTTAAAGTGGCTAGAATGATTGAAAAGTGCAAATCTATATGCTCAAAAGGAACCTAGCCCAACTTAGCAATGTCTCATTTTCAAAAAAGCTTAACCCATAGGTCATTTTTGTGCTGTGCCATGCCATGTTATGCTATGAATGTACCAATGATATATCAATACAATACCAAGCATAGTTTCTAAGTGTACATTCGAATCTAGCATTTCATAATACCTAGTTAGCCTAGTCTTTCTCTTATATAATAACACATTGTCTAAGCTTTACATTAAGTACCATTTAATTATCTTGGTCTTACTTTAATGTCTTATCATAAACTATAACCTTGTATTCGATTCACTTAGGCAAACACCTTAAAGGTTAAGCATGTCCTAATGTTTTCCTAGATCTCAACAACATCCTCATAGTTATCAAGTAACACATTTAAGCTTTACAACCAAGTATATAGGCATCACATATTCAACAAACAACATATCCTAGAATTTCAAATTTAAACATAAGAAACTGAGCACATTACTATGAATTGCATAATTCAAAACCTAGTGAGTAGATATAACTCTACTCCTAACACATAATATATACTTACTTGAAGCTAACACTCCTTGCATCAATTATCCTCTTTAGGTTCCAAGTTATCCCAACAACCTATAATCAAGATTCATGTTTTAGTTTCTATTTAAGCTTCATGAGTGCTTTAATGTATCTTAAAGTATCTTTGTAAGTTAAGAATGGGCATTAGGTGTTTAAATAATAATACTTCTTTTGTGCTTAGGATCTTGTACAAAACCTTCTACATGATCCTTTTGTTAAGGCCCTTACCTTCTACATGACCTTCTATTAAGTTAGAGTCCTCATTCGTTTCATTAGCAATACCTTCTACTCAACCTTCTACTTAGATTTAATTTTAAGGGTCATTGGTCTCAGAAGCTACTACTTACACTTTTACTTAAGGCTGGTCATAGGATTTATGGTCAAAGAAGCTTCTACTTAAGATTTTACTCATATTTACTTTTAGTTCTCACTTTATATCTCACCAAGGAACCTTCTACCTAAACTCATTTTCATTTTCTCATTTAATGTCTCACTAAGGACCTTCTACAAAAGCTTCTACTGCCTATCTCATTAAGGTCACCATTATATTATATTTTATTCTAAGCCTTTTTCTTTGCCTAACCACAAGAAACCTTCCATAAAAGCTTCTATAGGGTCAATTAACACCTAAACTTGTTAAGACTCCATTTAACCATTAAGGCACACCAAGTTTTTGGACATGACTAGTAGTAAGAACATTCCAAAGATCATATTCCATATTTAGACAATTTTTCAAAAACCTATGCATGCATGTTTTAAACACATGGCTATTTTGATTTTGCGAAAATGGTACTTTTAACTTGTCAAAATCGTGATAAATCACCCCTTTGACTACTTTTGGCCTCAAAATCACATACTACTTTGTGCAACAACATTTTAGTACCAAAACAATGAATAAAAATTAGATTGGTGCAAAGATACTTGAGAATTAACCATTTTCTTAAAATTTTCAAATTTAGCAATTTTTGGTAAATCAAAATTAACAAAAATCTAGTAAGAAAATTTGGGAAAACTTTTGACATAGCTTGTAAATAAGCACTATAGGAAGTCTATAGAAAAGGATTAAGCTTGAAATAATGTCATTTGCCCTTTCAAAAATCAAATTAAGAATTCACTCCAAATAGCCCATTTCTTAAGAGCTATATATAAAACACACATATTTTTAAAAAATTAATATTTTTTTCATGATACTACACTAAAAATAACCTAAGAATATAATTTTTCATAATTTTCTAATAAATTTTACTATTTTTAATAATTTATCAAAAAACAGGTGAAAATCGAGACTCACCGTTACTACAAGATCTAACCACCAATGACCACCAAGGTTTGTTGGCTTCTCTAGGCATTGTTTTTGGAGACTAGTGGTGGTGGCCACTCATTTCCAGATGGTTGTTTGATTTGGGTTTCACATATGCCCATATTCCGAATCGATTTTTGCTATCTTTATCTAAATTCTCTCAAAATCCAAATAAGCTCTCTAAATTTTCCTTGATATGATGTATAGCCAAAGAATGAAATTTAAGGAGTATAAGCATTTTTTATAGTGGATGGGTGAGGGACATAAGGATGCTAAGTGTCATATGGTTTTAGAAAACTATATGCTAACCTTGTGGGTTAGCCTTGTTTTTCTCTAAAAAACCATAGGACTTCCCTTGTTTTCTTTCCAAAACCATGAATTGCCTCTTTTTTGGTTTCTAAAATCATTTGCAGCTCATTTTTCTACAAAACCACTCTTGATTATTTTATTTATTTATTTCTTTGATTATTTTACATTATTCCCTTATAAACATAAACTTCTGGAAGGTGTTTTCAAGCTTCTACAAGACTCAATTCCAAATCATATTTTCTTCCTTATTTATATGTTTTTAGCATATAAATTATATTTTCCAAGCATATATCACATTAACTAATATTTCAAGCCTAGTCGTGAGCTTTACTATTTAAATGACTCTCAATTCCTATCAACCCTAGACTTTATTTCATTATTTCACATGTATGCATTATTTTAGCAATCCAAGTTCACAAAATAATTTCTTTTGATTTTTGTAGCCTATCCTTGAAGTTTTACTTAACTCCATTGGCGTCGCTCAATGCCTAAATTCAAGGGGTTTAGAACCTTAAGATATTACATTGTTCCTCTTTGCTAACCTCATGAATTCTACTATATATTCATGTACAAATTTGTTCCCTTATTGACAAAGCTGGTACTATTAGAATAGAACATGTTCATAACCTAAAGGTATAAATTCCTTCATCAACAAGTATTTCATCTTATACCAAGTATGTATAAGACCTTTACACTCTTGCTCTCTTTTACACTAAATTCGTTCCTACCATGTAGAAACTTGTCCTTTCAATCTACAAGGCTCCAATATGACTCTCTTTTCTAGTGGAATCTCCAAATAATAAAAAAAGCTGCCAATCTCTACAATCTAATCTATAAACCCCTACTTTCATTAAAGCAAGGAACATCTAGCTTCTATAATCTCTAAAATCGTTGTCCTCACCACCATAAACATCTTTTCTACTATTACCTTGATTAGGTTGTCACCTATCATATCTAGGTAATTCATATTCATCTAAATTAATATGCCACACCGAGAACCAATAAGGGTGATGGTATTAGGATGGGTCCGAACTTACAAAAAGTTTGAAAATGAAGATAGAAGGTGCATGAATAAGCAAAACTCACGATTAGCTCCTAAGATACGACATACTAAGAAACTACTAAAGGCTCACAAATCAACTCGATATGACTATGAGCTAACTCAATGAAGGTATTTACCACCTAACCTTGTTTAAGGGTTGAGATAAGAGTAAGGAAAGCTAAGCAAGCAAACACAAGGATGCTTACAAAAAGGAAATTGCAGTATATTCAATAATGGGTTACCTTTGCGATTACATTTTATGGGGGTTTTTATACCACAAAATCTAAAGTTGCCTTCTAAATATCGAAAAGACAAAAAGGGGTATTGTCAAAAAGAAATAAAATACAAGGAATGTAAGAGGATATAAATGAAAATTAAAAAAAAAATAACAAATGATTGGTGTAGTAAATTCCATCATGTAATCATTGAGACACGTGGCTGGCAACTAGTGGTTGGCTTTTAGCAAAACAAGAAAATCAATACAGTTATGCTGATTACTATTGAGAAAAGCTAAAGATCCTTCTAAGGTGAAGTCATCTTAGACATGCTTAGGGCAACTCGGAATCAGGTTGGCCTAGTTGATGATTGGATGTGTCGAGCTATCTGTTGGATGCTCCTTAAGTTGACATTTGTCTACAAATGTCATGTAAGGAAGGGTTTAGCTTGACCATGGCATCAAGTCAGCAGGTTGAAGTAACTCAGACTCTTGTACAGATTAGTGAATGAGAATGCACCTTACCAAGTTCTCAAGCCCCTGTGTTTAAGCTTAGGTTAAGGGTCCTGTAACCTAATGCCTATCATCCCCTCTAGGCTTATTGGGATTGAAATCAAATCTAGCTTGCCCTTATTCTACTCTTCTACTAGTTAGTAAGAGTTTAGGTCAATAATGTTGAGCACATCAAACACTCTAAAATCTTCAGCTCTACTTAATAAGCATTATTGTTAATCTTCTCAAGTATCTCAAATGGTCCATCGACTTCGGTAGATAGTTTGTTCTTCCTCTTGCTTGGAAATGTATCCTTGTTCAAGTACAGCCATACCTAATCACTAGACTGAAAATGCTTGGTCTTCTTTCCTCTTTCCTTCTCCCTTAACTATCTAACAACTCAATTAATAAACTAAGAAACTTTCTAGTAGATCAGTTGGAAGGACTGAGCTCTAGACATTGCATTGAGGTTTACTTGGTTAGTTGCTGGCATCAAGGTATGATCAAGTCATAGATTAGGGTTGAAACCGAAGATGGCTTCAAATGGTGCATGCTAAGTGGTGGCATGTACTATTCTATTGTAAGTAAATTCCACCACATATAGGCATACATCCCAATCAGCTCAATTCTTTCCCACTATAGCTTAGAGCAATGATCCCAAAGTACAATTGACAAACTTTGTCTAGCTATCAGTTTAGGGATGGTAAGAAGTACTGAATAATAGTTTAGTACCCATTCGACGCTAAAGATTTTGCTAGAAATGGCTCAAAAATTTCAAGTCATGATTTGAAACCACACTCTTCAATACTTTATGCAAGTGAACAATTTCTTGCAAAAATAAAGAAACAATAGCTAAAGCATCATTAGCTTTCATACAAGGCACAAAGTAGGCTATCTTATTGAACCTTTCCATGACAACCATTACAAAGCCTTTACCTTGAGAAGTTTAAGGTAATTTGAGGATAAAGTCTATACTTAAGTCAATTCATGGTCTAGTCGAGATAGGCAAAGACATTGCTTTCCCTTGTTCAGCTGTCTTTTTGCCTTCTTGTAAGTCACGTAACCTCCAATCATACAGTGCACATCACGTCTCATTTTTGGCTAGATGAAACTTGCATACAATATCTCATATGTCTTCTTTTCTCCAAAATGTCTAGAGATCCCACCAGAATGAGCTTCTCTTACCATCAATACCCTCATCAAACATGTCGGCACACACAACTTACCACCTCAAAACAAATAGTCATCCCCTATATAATACTCATCAACTGTCCTCCCTTCTCCACAACGTCCATATCTAAGACCAAAATGAAGGTCATGTTAATACTACTCTTTAATGCTAGCAAACCTTAAAAGTAGCTCAATATGAAGAACATGTCTTCTAGATAGAGCATTGGTAGCTACATTATTCTTTCTTTGCTTGTACTTTATTAAAAAATTGAATCCTTCCATTAACTTGATACATTAAGCTTGCCTCTTTGAGATCTTTGGTTGATGTCGCAAATACCTCAATGATTCATATTCAGTGTATGACAAACTATTTTGGCAAAATATAATACTGCTACCTATGAAGAGCTCAAATCAATACCAAGAGTTCTTTATCATACATAAAGTAGTTTAATTGTGTTCTTCTAAGCTTGTCATTGTGATAGGCAACAAATTGACCTTCTTGCATTAGCATAACTTTGATGATGATACCTGATGCATCATATTCACACACAAATACTTTCTCAAAATCAGGCAAAGTCAAGATTAGGTTAAAGGTCAACTTAGCTTTCCCTTCGGTAAAACTCTTCTTCTCTTTCTCTCCCCACTTAAACTTTACATTCTTCTTTATCAACTTGGTTAGGGGTGAAACTATTGAGTTAAAGCCTTGAATGAATCACTAGTAAAAGGAAGTCAATCCTTGGAAGCTCCTCACCTCAACACAAGAAGATGGGTCCGGCCACTCAACAATGGCTCAAACTTTCTCTTCATCAACTCTTAGTCCTCCTTTACTGACTACATACCTTAGGAAGGTCACCTTTTCCTAATAGAAACATCACATATTCAAATTTCCAAACAACTTCACTTTTCAAAGAACATCAAAGATAGCTTGGAAATGGTCAATATGATTTTCCAAGTTGATATTATATACAAAGATGCCACCGAAGTAGACCATGACACATCTTTCGATTAGGTCTCTTAGAACATAGTTCATCAATTGCATGAAAGTACTTAGGGCATTCAATAGCTTAAAAGGCATCACCATCCACTTAAGCAAACAATGTTGAGTTTTGAAGGTGGTTTTCTACTCATCACCTTATCGCATATGAATTTGGTGATAACTTGACTTAAGGTCAATCTTGTTGAAAACACTAGCACCACTCAGTTCGTCAAACATATCAACTAGCCTTAGAATGGGTACCTGTACTTGATCGTAATCTTGTTCACAACTCTACTATCTAAATGCATTAGCTAAGTACCATCCTTCTTCAGCATTAGTAATGTAGGTATATCACAAAGGCTGAGACTCTACCTCACATATCCCTTCTCTAATAGTTTGTTAACTTGTCTCTAGAGCTTAACAACTTACTGCAGATTCATCCGATAAGCTAGCTTGTTCAACAAGGTAGCATTAGTATCAAATTAATGCAATGTTTAATACCTCCAATAGGAGGTAGTCCTACGGGTAACTGCTTAGGAAACAGGTCAAAATATTCTTCTCGCAACTCTTGGATCTCTTTGGATAACACAATTTGCTCCTTCAACTTCAATATACTTCTTATCAATAGGAAGGTTGGGATGTCAAACTTGATGGCTTCTTGGAGCTTACTTCGGCTCAAAACCAATGCCTTCTTTGATCCTCAAGCTAGATTAGCTTATAGTTTATTTACTTAGCTTAAGGTCATAAGGTTTAAAGTGATCTTCCTCCTATCCTTCTCAAATGCATATGTGTTCCGAAACCCATCATATATAACCCCTTAATCAAATAGCCAAGGTTGGCCCAATAAGACATGTAATGCATACATGTGTAGTACATCACAAAGCATCTCATTAAAGTAATTCTCAATTGAGATCAACAGTAACACTTGTTGAGTGACATGTAGTGCTCCCTTTTCATTTAGCTAATGCAATTTATATGGCCTAGGATGTGATAAGGTTGGCAAATTGAGCTTTCAAACTAAGTTAGCAGATGCTACATTAGTACAACTTTCATTATCTACTATGAGCACACATACTTGCTCATTTACCTTATAGGTGATGTAGAACAGATTCTCTCATTGCCTCTCCTTGGTAGACGCTTCAATGCTCACAAGTCGAATAACTAGGGTCAGCTTATCTAAATCTTCAACAAACACATCCCCCTTAACTATTTCCTCATTACTCTTAATGTTCTTTTCCAACTCTTCTTTTTCTTCTAGCTCCTCATCCATACTATCTACTTCAATCTTCGGAGCATAACCCTTAATGATCATAGTGTATCTGTTCAGACACTAGGTGGCCATGTACCCAAAGCCCTAAAACTTAAAGCATTCGATATGGCTTATCTTTTGTCCAAACGTTTATCTTTTCTCATAAGTTCTCTTTAGCAATTCCTGGTCAATAATGCGACTCTTCTACTTAGTCACAACTTCAGTTCTTTTACTAAAGTCAACACTTTGTAGAGCTCGACTAGCACTATAAGTAGGGTGATTACTCCGACTAGGTTGGATAACTTAAGGTCAGACTGGTCTTTTCCTCTACTACCTCTTCACACCTTAGGCAATCCTTATAGCCCCATCCAATGTAAAGAACTATGGAAGCTTTACTATATCTACAATATCATATCTCAACCCAATAAAGAACCTAGATACTATTCAGGCTTAAGGCTCATCAACTTTACATTAGATCATGAGCATTTGAAATTCTCGCACATATTCATCAATAATTTGACTCTCTTATCTCAACTCTTGAAGCTAAGCAAAAGTATCTTGTAAGTAGGTATTGGTTACAAATCTGGCTTTAAGGATTCTCTTCATCTCGACTAAGGTGCTAACCTCTCTATATCCTTCTCATCTCCTCATGGTTTGAAAGTTCCTCTACTACATCGTGGCATAACTTAAGAACTCTATAGCAACAGTCCTTACTTTCTCACAATCCTTGTATTAATAGTAGTTAGTGGCTCATTACACCTTTTCTTCCCAATCTAAGCAGTCATCAGCATCTTTAGAGCCACTGAAGCCTAAAATCTAAAGATTCACATGGTCAGTGGCTTGGGGTGCACAAGCTTGCTCTTCTACCTCAACATACTCCCCTTCATCCTCTTCATCTACCTCACCTAAGCCAATTCTCCTCCACACATGTTCTCTTACTCTTCTACCTTGGTTTATCAAACTATGATTTGTCCTTTAGCAAGTCGGGCAGCTTAGGGAGTATTCTAAGCGACATCAGCAAGTCGAATAGCTATTGTACGTATAGCTCTAGTTAGGTCAACTATCAAGTTAGCCATTTCTTCAAACCATTTGTCTGTGCTTCTAAGGGTATTTTAGGGTTATCAGCCATTATAGACAACATTACTATTATCATCTCCAATACTAGCATATACACTCACATCAATCATCTTTTCCTCAATTCAATACTATCCTCTCAACAAAACTTCAATATTCCAGAAATAACTACACTATCTTCAATTTAACTAACTCAAACACTCACTTCCCTATACGAATATTCAAATCTAAGTAAATTTTGGCTACAAACACGATGGCTACTTTGAAGGACAATAGAACCCAATTAAAGCTTTGCTTCCTAAAGTTTGAAAAAAAAAAAAAAAAAAGAGTATCTTGCTATAACTTCCATAAAACAACAATATTACTTCTAATACTTACTAAAACACTATAGCTAATCCCTCATGTAACCATAACACACTTTCACAATAGCACTACATACTACACACTAATAATTACAGATAAACATCAACTTACCCGCTACAAACCTCCTCTTTGATACCGAGATGATATGTCGTGCCAAGAGCCAATAAGGGTGGTGATTTCGGGATAGGTTCAAACTCACAAAAAGTCCAAAAATGAAGATGGAGCACATGAATAAGCAAAACCCATAATCAGCTCTTAAGATATGATGCACCAAGGAGTTATTGAGGACTTACAAATCAACTCAATATGATACACAATCTAACTCAATGAGAGTACTCGCCACCTAGCTTTGCTTGAGGGTCAAGATAGGAGTAAAGACAATTAAGCTATCACATCTCAAAGCGGCAGAGTCATAACCGTCCCGTCGCATAAACTATTCTAAGATAGAAGTTGACTACACAACTGCCATCTTAGACCTAATTTACACAAAGCATCCACAACTAACATGCTTTAAAGTAAACAGCTCATAAATTAAGTATATTATTTACTTATGAGCTTAAGAAAGATACATACTTATATTGAAATAAGCTAAGTATCTTTACAAGATTTAGCAACTTAATCCTAATCTACTTAAGTAATTTGTAAATTAATACTAAAAGCTTTAAAGAGTAATCTATACTTGAAAGTGTATCCGGTCTTCAATTTATATCCTTACTCCCCAAGATTCAGTAATTACTAGCTTTAGGGTAGTTATATGGCCGCCTCCAAATTAACACTTACAATAAAGTCTATAAGGATGTGAGCAACCATAGCTTAGTAAGTAGAGGTGAAGACCTAAAACCATAGAGCAAACACAAATAGGATTATCAACCAAATTATTAGGTGCAATGCATGCTCAAGCAAGTGTCATCGCATGACATTGTTCGACTCGTCATAAGATTAGAGAAATTGCACCCACTCTAATCCGGGTTAAACAGTTTCCATTAATGTAACAACTCACAACCAAACTCAAGCTTGTGCAGTGGAGATACCACTCCTCCTGCAACTACCTTCGAATCATTAACTTCACCCTTGCCGTGACCTCCTCACCTATCACTTAGTTCAACTAAGGATGAAGAAAAGACCAATTATGCCATCCAGCGCTATCCCTTTCAAAAGGGTCAATATTTGGCTGGAGAATCCTAATGTTCCCCTAATGAGTTGCTATGCATGTCCAATTTAGAATTTTGAGTCATAAATTTAATTAGGTCCAGTTTAAGGTATTCAATCATTTCAACCAATCACATAAATATAATCCAAGATAGCAATCAAAATCATATCTTCAAACTCAAAAACAAGCACATGCATAAAGTTAACTATCAAACAAGCACAATTAAGTATAATTTAAAGCTTTCAAGTACTACAAATTAATACTTCGAAATACAGCAATATATTAATCCCAACTTACTTGGACTATTTACTCGCTCTAGGTAAGACTTGCTCAATCCATCGCCAAAAATCCCTATAATACAAATATTGTTTCAATTTTTTACATAATAGCTAAAGATTGGTTTTATCCTATAGCTTATTGTTATCTTTTGTTTAGGGGTTATTATACCAATTTATTCAATTTTTTAAGTTTTTTACAATGATTCTTAATTTCGAGCTGGGTTTTGATTCAGTTTCTTAATCAGTTTCTAAATTAGATTTTTAATTAGGTGTTTAATTATGGATTTTATATGTAAACCCTGGGAAATCATTCTGACCCATAGTATGAAACTAATCACATTATTTGTGGGTATCCTAAATATCACAATTATCCCTAGTTAGTATTTTATTATACACAGTACACTTAAATCCTTATGAGTATATCAAGTTTATTTACGATATGAAAAAAAATTACATATTTCATATAAATACCTAAATTTAAGTCTCCTACCAAATTTTTGTCTATATTCATATTATTAGTATAATATCAATTTTTATTCTAATATTTTCTATTTATTATATTTCCAATTTTTCATATTATGTATTATTACTTATTATGTATATAATACACATCTAATATTTCTATCACTCTAAACTTTATCTCCCAACATCAATTAACATCACATAATGTCTAAATTTATCCCAAATCAAATTTTACTCTTAATTACCCCAATTTACAAAATTAACTTAAAATATGCTATTTTTACCTACTACATATTTATTACATAATACCTTAATAATTACATCTAACACCCTAAATGTTACAAATATTATACTTCATTTGATTTCAACATCCTAATTATCTATTTAATTACCCCCAAAATTACCCATTTTATGCATCGTTTTAAAGCCTAAAAATTATTTACAAATTTCAAATTTTCATTTTTGGAAAAAGGCTTCATGGCACTGTTATATATCACTTAAGTACTCTACAAAAAATTTTGGACTCAAAACTACACTTTTAAGGTCATTTATTTCTAACATAAATAAAACTTGGGTTTATACGATTTCTTAAGGACAATATATTTATAGATACAATGCCATCAAAATAAAAATTTTCCCTAAATTTACATACATAGAAACCCCAAATTACCAAATTTCACAATTTTCTAAGTATATTTAATGTTTTTAACAAAATATGTAAAATCAGGGAAAAATTGGACTTACTAGAACTGGTATCTCCGGCCACCGCCGGACACTAAGGTCTTATCAACCACCCTAGGCATTGCCACCACCGTGTATTGGTGGTGGCCATCCACTCTTAGGTGCTTATTTGGTTGGGGATCTTCTTACATGCTCTAACTGCACAGATTTTTGTCTAATTTTTGAAAACTAACCTTAACTCTCTTATTTCGACCCTCTCTATTTTTTCTACTCTTCTAACTATCCAAATGAGCTTCTGTAATTTTTTTGGTATTTATAGAGCTTTAGTAAAATTATAGTGCATTAAATTGATTAGACATAAACCTTATCGTCTTTCAAATTTCCTTTTTTGTTGTTATAATTTAATTGTCTAATTTTTTTCTTTCTTCCCCTAGTTGCCATGACCCACTTTTGGACGTTTCCTTAATTTTCTATAATTTTCTTTAATTATTTAACATTATTTTAGCTTATTTTGTATGTTTTAAGTAATTACACGTATTTCTACTTACAAGTAAATGAATATATGGTATAAATAAATACTCCTAAATATTATTTAAGTTATTTTATAATTTTAAGTATGCATATAATTTATGTCTACTAATTTGTTAGTTATCGAAATACATTTTACGCATTTTCGATAAATAACAACTAATATACTTAAAATTTGGAAATTTTATAATCTCTTATTTTATTACTTATTTTCTTAAATTCAAACTTATGAGATTACTTTTAGTAATAATTCTAGCTTTATCGTAAAATTTGAGCTAGATTGGACAATTTATTCGATCACTCTAAATTCTACGAACCGAACCTTGAGTAGTTGATTATAGGACTTACATAAGCAAGCAAACACAAGGATGATCACAAAAAAGATAGTATAGTATATTCAATAATAGGTTGCCTTTGTGGCTATAGTTTACAAAGGTATCTATAGTTAGAAATCTAGGGTTATCTTATAAATATGGAAAAGACAAAAAGAGGTATTGTTTAAAAGAAGTAAAATACAAGGAATGTAAGAGGGTATAAATGAAAAACCAAGAAAACAAATGATTGGTGTAGCAAATCCCATCACGTAGTCACTAAGACATACGACTGGCAACTAGTGGCTAGCTTTTGGTACAATAGATAAATTAGTACAGTCATGCTTATCACTACCATGCTGAGTTGAAGATCCTTCTATGGTAAAGTCATCTCAAACATGCTTAAGGCAGCTCAGGATTAGGTCAGCCAAACTAATGGTCGAATGTGCTACGCTGTCTATTGGGTACTCCTCAAGTCGGCATTTGTATACAAATGTCAAGTAAGGAAGAGTTTGGCTCGGCCATGGCAGTAAGTTGGTAGGTTAAAGCAATGCGGCCTCTTGTGCAGATTAGTGAATGAGAACATACCTTACTAAGTTCTCGATCCCTTATGCTTAGGTTTGAGCCAAGGGTCTCATAGCTTGATTCTTATCATGAATCTGCAAAATCATCATCTTAGTTGTAGACATAATTCCTACAAATAGGTTCAGGCCTATCAATAAGGCTACCATGAGTCATGTCTAGCCACGGCCTTCTATTATCATGTTGCCTCCTATGTGAATTAATTCCTAAACCATCAAGACATTATGTAATCTCCTTATGGTGCTCCTTGAAATGCTAGAATCTACAATCCATCTGTTGCTCTAGACATTGCTCAAACATTGCAACACAATTTCAATTTCGCCCCCTTGAACTGGGACCCAAGCTTCCTAAACATTGTCACGAGGACTGTTAACATTGCGACCAATCGACATCCTTGATCTAATATGAACTAACGTAATGTGAAGCATGATAAACTTACAATATATGAGAATAACTTATATTATCATAGAAAATAATGAAAATATAATCATTCTTAAGGTATTAATAATCCCTTAATCCTAGGAATAAACAAAGAAAGTAAATAAATTTGTATCCTACAAAATAAGGAAAAGAAATAAGATAAGATAAACTTCCTTAAATAATAAAACTACTTTAATTCATATGATATCTTCCTAAGACAAAAAAAAATTTGACTCCCTAAAATAATAAATGGTGTAACGTTTGGTCATTACCAAAGTAGACTCAAATTAGTCTTCATTGGCATGCTATGAGTTCCATAACTCTCCATATGCGAAAAGTTATCACTTCTTAAAGTTGATTGATAAAAATTCTAAAAAATCTAAACTAATGACAAGAAGCCTAAGCTTCTAGGCTCTATTGACTCTATCCATTGATGCTTTTGAGCATTCTTAGACTCACTTCTAAATGAGACTAATTAGTTTCTAACTTCTTCATTCCCCTCTTTTGATGATCCGGTTAATCCATGACTTGCAACTACATTTCATCCACGTCATTTTTATTACTATTATTTTCGTAGTTGTCAAACTTATGATTCAACCTATACATTTCTATGAGCTTACATTCTTATAAAAATCTTCTAAGTTAACTTATGTATAAAATTGTTTTCTTGTAGAAACTTATATTTTTAATCTATTTCACATATTAAACTAAATAAAAACTTGTATTTTTAACTAAATTTATCGATTCTATATAAATGAGTTAAAAGGGTAAAAAATAATATATATATATATATATAGGCTTTTACTATCCCATGAACTATTAAAGTATTAAATCATCTTTCCAATCTTATTCCATTTTTTTCCTCTTTGTCTCTCTCCTATCCTTATTCAATATTCATAGCCTTTATTCAAGTACTAGCTCCTATAGAAAAGTTTATAATAAAAATCATATATTTAAGTTTATATCATTAATAACTCAAAATGAGTTAAAACATTTGGTTTTCTTCAATTTATTATTTTTTTCAAACAAAATAATAGAAAAAAAAATTAGTTTCAACTCTACTTATCCTTCTTCCAAAAATGTTACATTACTATAAAGACATTTGTAGTTTTTTGAAATCTATTTATGTAATAAAAATTTACATTTTTATATTTAGATTTTGCATTCTAATTTCACAAACCTTATAGCAATCTTAGATAGAATCGCAAATTTGATAACTTTAATTATTTTTTCTTCAATATTTCATCCAATTTATGTGTATGTACTATATTATAGGAGCAAACAAATGATGAAGGAAACACATTTATGAGGAGAATATTATAAAATTTGTGTAATGTTATAGTTTACGAAATTTATGTTTTTATTGAGTATTTACGTTTTGATTTTGTTATAGGAATATATTTTGTTGATTAGAAGTTGTTAAAGGTAACTTTTTCTTGGTTTTATGTCATATCTTTTAAATTACGAATTTTAATGCTCACCAAGAAATTGTTACCATCTTTCTCATTGGAAAAGTCCTAGATTCCATTTTGCACTCTGATTTTTGTACAGGACCCACTAGTTGTTTTAATTTTATGGAACAACCTTTTCTTCCTTTTTTTTTTTTTTCCTTTGCTAATTTTGTCCCAAGTGATATCAGGATGACAGTGTGTCTCTATAGAAGAAGGCAAATTTGATAATTGACGTTAAAAGAATTTTATAGCTACAACAAGTGGAAAACGAAGTACAAGATATTATTTAATTTGGATTCTGTGCAACTTGCCCTGGCCATGCAAACATGAAATTTACATGACTGTATATTATTTAATTAGGATTGTATATCTTGGTCTAGCTTCTGATTATTGTGTATTCTTTTATTTTACTTCCTTTACTTTACGGTTGAACAAATTGATGGCCTTTTTGGTCATTTACATTTTTATTGAGCAAGCAATGATCTAATTTGTTTTTCCTTTCTTTTCTTTTCGGCCAGTCGACAGGATGCATTATTTTTGGAAATAAATAGTTTGAACTCGATCTCCTCTTTCTTCTATTATTTACGCATGTTTGTCATTTAAAAAAAAAAAAGAAAAAGAAAAAGCTGTTAATAGGTCCTTGTCTTGATGGATAGTTGTCTCCGATATTTTCATAAAGCATGTAATGATATTGAGAGGGGACGACATATTGCTTTTTCAAATTTATTAATCGATGCTTTTATTATTTTCCAGCTATATTGTATTTGGAGGAGGTCGTAATGGAAGAAAAACAAAAAAGCCCAGAGATGTCAAATCCTACATACTTATGACATAAGTCAGAAAAGTCAGCTTGAGAAACAAACTTACAAACTTGGAAAATCAATTTCCTAAATTTGCTTTTTCTCAATTTACTTTGTTAATATTTTATCACGTATAATCAATAATTGATATTATAAAATATATATATATATATATGATATCATGATAGTATCACAAAATATCTCAAGAATCTAAATATTCTTAATTATTAATTTATAAATTAAAAAAATTGAGATAGAAAAAATTGAAAGGATACAAATCAAACTTTGTTATGGTATTCCTATCTTTAAGAAAAAAATAACTTCATTAATAATAATATATCACGTGAATCGATAAATAATATACTAATACAATTCAAACTTTTCCATCCTTAAAAAAACAATTTAAAGTCTCCAAATATCACATCAACATTCTAAAAAATTCTCTTCCTTAATAACCTTTAAAATTTATTCATAAGTTTTCATAAAAAAATTTTAATATTTATTTATATTATTTAGAAGATATATATATATAAACTAAAACAAAAAATAAATAGATAACTTTTGAGAGTCCTCAACTAAGCACCCAAGAAAAGGGTCCTTACCTAAGAACCTCAATCCAATGGTGAAGGCTCTTGGAATCTATGAAAAGGAGCTCCGAACGGATGACCTTACGCTATTTAGGCTGAAAAAAAAAAAAAAAAATCCTTGTATTACTTAGTCATTTACTGTTTTTCTTTTATAGAGATTTATACACGTAAAAGTATGTTATTATGTTGTAAAGTATAATAATAATAATAATAATAACCACTAAAATAGAATTTAGTTGCAAGAACTATAAAATATAAATATAAGAAGTATAAGATAATACAATCCTATTATATTATGTTATGTTTATATAATATTAAATATAAATTTTTGTAATATACCTTATTTGGTATATATTGGGTATTAAACTCGTTATAATATTTTAATATTTTATATCCTTAATATTTTTCAATATATATTTAATTATATTTTTAAAATATTATTTGAAATTGCTAAAAAGTATGATTTGAACTAATTATAAGAGGGTATTTTTGAGATTTTAAAAAACTTATAAATTTTTTTATTAAAGTTTAGTTTCATACTTTAAATGGGATGAATTTTAGATATTTTATCTAATTTTGGACACCCTTTTTTTATATAATAATCGAATTAAAATTACAAACCACATATTGAATAAATATCTNAATTCATCCCATTTAAAGTATGAAACTAAACTTTAATAAAAAAATTTTTAATTATATTTTTAAAATATTATTTGAAATTGCTAAAAAGTATGATTTGAACTAATTATAAGAGGGTATTTTTGAGATTTTAAAAAACTTATAAATTTTTTTATTAAAGTTTAGTTTCATACTTTAAATGGGATGAATTTTAGATATTTTATCTAATTTTGGACACCCTTTTTTTATATAATAATCGAATTAAAATTACAAACCACATATTGAATAAATATCTTTTCTCCAAACGTACAAATTTTACGCTACAAAAGGGTAGCTTATAGAACTTTACACGTATTGAACTTTTACTTTATGTGTAGAGTGTACTTACTACACATGGCGTTTGTGTCATGCCCTGTCCATTATTTATCGTATAGCTGAATTTCATGCGGAAACTTCAAATATTTAAGCCCTGCACCATATCTCCTTCTCTACCACCATCATAATCCCATAATTCTTTTCATTGTCCCATTGCTCTCTCTGGCTATTCCATACATCTTCAATTAATAATATATCAAGCTTCCGTTTGTTCATGGAGGCCAAAACGCTTCATGCAGCACCGCTCTCTAGCCCCGGAATGGGCCATCTCATTCCCGTAATCGAGCTTGGCAAGCGCCTAGTGCTTCATCACGGCTTCGATGTCACCGTCTTTGTTCTTTCCCACAAATCATCGCCTGCCGAATCTGAAATAATCGAAAATGCAATGAGCCCCAGGTTTTGGGACATTATCGAACTCGAACCATTTGATATCACGCCAGTCATTAATCCAGAGGCCACCTTGATCACTAGGCTAGCTGTCATGATGCGTGAGGCCAAACCCTCGTTCCGATCAGCGCTCCATGCGATGACTGTCCGGCCAGATGTTCTCATCGTAGACCTCTTTGGAACGGAACATTTAATCATTGGTGACGAGCTCCAAATACCCAAGTACGTTTATGTTGCCACTAATGCATGGTTCCTTAGTTTGTCAGTATATGTTCCTAAGCTAGACATGCAAGTATAGGGAGAGTACGTTGATAAAAAAGAACCTCTCACAATCCCCGGTTGAAAACCGGTTCGACCAGAAGATGTTGTTGACCCAATGCTGGATCGGGCCAATCAACAGTACTTTGAGTACCTAAGAATTTGCAGGGAAATTCCCACGGGAGATGGGATTTTGATGAACACGTGGGAGGAGCTCGAAGCTCCTATGTTAGCAACACTTACAGATGGTACCTTGATAGGTGCTTTCACAAAAGTGCCTGTTTATCCAATCGGTCCTCTAGTCAAGCCTGTTCCACCGACCGGTCCGAAAAACAAGGAAATATTTGATTGGTTGGCCAAGCAACCTCGAGAATCAGTGGTTTTGGTGCTGTTTGGAAGTGGTGGATCTTTGTCGACCGACCAAGTGACCGAGTTGGCATGGGGCTTAGAAACGTGCAAGAAGCGGTTCATTTGGGTGGTTCGTCCCCCGGCTGAGAAAACCGGAGATGGGTCTTATTTCATTTCAGATAATGGTTGGAATAACATGTCGAGATTCTTGCCAAGTGGCTTTCTGACTCAAGTTGAGGATGTTGGATTGGTTGTACCCATGTGGGCCTCACAAGCCGACATCTTGACTCATCCATCAATCGGAGGGTTTGTGTCCCATTTTGGCAGGAATTCCACTTTAGAGAGCATTATCAATGGCGCGCCGATAATAGCATGGCCCTTGTACGCCGAGCAAAGGCTTAACGCAACGCTACTTACCGAGGAGATTGGTGTGGCATTGCGAACAAAGATGTTACCGTCAAAGAAAACAATCGGCAGAGAGGAAATTGCAACGTTGGTGAAGAAGATCTTGGTGGGAGAACAAGGGGTTGCAATCAGAAACAGGGTCAAGGTGCTGCAGGATAGTGCATATAAAGCTCTATCAGAGGGTGGTTCTTCATATGAATCGCTCAAGAGGATGAAGCAAGATTGTCTGACAAGGATTTACCAAATTACAAAGCCTTAAATTATCTCCAGAGAGTGGATCGTACTCCTCCTGTGTCGATGATTTTTTACTCTTAATTTTTGTTTGCATCTTAAATGATCTGTGTTCACCACTTCTTTATCTTTATTTATTTTGTTGATTCAGTTAGCTATTTCCCTCTGCATATACCCTCACATATATGTCATAATCCATGTTGCTCTCCTGGATGATTCAGTGCAAGGCTTAAATTCCTTACTAGATTATATGTCAGGGGTTTATTCGAAGCATTGCTGGTAGATTCAATCAAACCATGTAGCGATTTCTATAACAAAGTTTGGTTTCAAGAAGTATGGTGGTAATAGGCAATTTCTCATTTGATCCACGAATATGGATACTAACACAACATTGTTATAAACATGCTTGTGTACGAGTAACTTGACACGATTGATCAAATCCATTTGAACGTGTTTTCAAACAAGTTGGGATTTGGATCTAGCACCAAAACCCATTTAGTCAATCATTCCTATAAGCATCAGCTAATCCATTTATGATTGAGATTTTTAATGTCAATTTATAGTTTAATTTAATAGTGTACTCTTTACTTACTCTAGTATTTTCTTTAATGTCCACCTTGCTCCCCTATCTCTTTCTCCCTCTCAGTGTTCATTGCTACCTTGTTGTCATCATTCGCTATGACTCAAATTCTGCTAAAAACAATACAATTAATTTTTTATTTCTTTCACACAAACCTTTTACAATGCATATATTATTCAAACATAGCATCATTTGTGAATTAGCTTTCATTAATTAACTTACGGTATGTTGTACATTAACTCGACCAAGCAATGATGTTATATAATTTTGTTTAAATTACTCCCTTAACACTCAAAATATGACTCATCAATTAGATTTTTAAGCTATTATGCTTTCATCATACTTATCCATATATTTAGCTTAGAAATATAAAGTTGCCCTTACCAGTATCTTTATAGTTTTAAAAGTAGTTTCTATTAACAAATTAAAGACAATAGTTTAATCGGGATATGAAAGTATACTTATTAAATAAATTAGGTTACGGTTTAGCTTTTTAAATACCACTAATAAACGAATCATATAATAAATTAAATATAAACCTAGTTAGATTCAAATATGAGCCACCACAAGTTAATAAGAATTAATAGCTATACTATTAATACAAGTATTTATGACAGATATTTTAATACCCTCGAGAATGTTTTGGAGCCATGGGAGTTTATGAGAATTATAAGGATATTAATTATTTTGTTTATTCTCTTATATTTTTTGTAGGATTACTACCATGTGATTCATTCATGCTTTCATTCCTATGTAAATATTGCATCCAACTGTAATAACAAACTACTACTAGATTTAGCCTTTCCTTCCTTTCTATTTGTTTCATCATTCAGTTGATCTCTAGAGGTACTTCCATGGCAAATGGCTAAATCTGTAAGTTTTCTTATGGTATCAAAGCTTGGATTGATTTAGTTTTCGCACCATTTTTTTTTTTTTTCTTTTTGTAGTTTACATCAACATACTGGTGGCTATGATGAATGCGACTACTATAACTAATTCAAACATGGATCCTTTATTTGTTTCGAATTTTGATAGTCTTAGAATGGTGATAGGTAACATTCTTTTCAATGGAACAAATTATCTAAGTTAGAGTCATTCCATTAGAATAGGGCTCAGAGCTAAGATAAAGTTAAGGTTCATTGATGGCAGAATTGATAAACTTAATGATAATACTCCTGAACTTACTAAATGGATCTACTATGACCATATGGTCAGGTTCTGGATTCTCAATTCTATGAACAATGATCTTACATAAATTTTTTATATACTAAATCAGCTAAGGATTTATGGTTAGAAATTTTAAAGCAATATGGTCAAAGTAATTGTTCATTTATATAGCAAATACAGCATGAGATATGCAACATAAAGCAAGGAAATTCAGTTGTAAGTGTCTATTTTAATAAAATGAAAAGATTGTGGGATGAATTGTAGGCTTTAAATGGTTTTCCTAATTATTCTTGTGGTCATCTTGATTACTGCACTTGTGGATTCAAAGAAAAAGTAGAAGAATTTGATTCACAAACAAAGCTCATACAATTCTTGATGGGATTGAATGAAGTATATGAGAATGTGAGAAATTCTTTCTTTTAATGGATCCGTTGCCTTCAGTAAATAAGGCATTTTATCTTGTTTAGCAAATTGCAAAACAAAGGGAGATAACATCCACTTTATCAAGGGAATCAGATGTATCGACTCTTAATGTTGTTAAGAGTGATGTGAGAAGGAATTCTTCTTAAAAAAGGAGATTTAAGGGTGCTAGAGGTTCAAAATTGTTTTGTAAGCATCGTAAGAATGAAGGTCATAAGATCGATAATTGCTTTTAAATTGTGAGTTATCTAGAATGGTATAAAGGGAAAAGGCATAAGAGTGTAAGATCAAGAGCAAATAACAATATTGTAGAGTGGAAAGAAAGATTCTATTCTACAAGCATGCCATTTGATATTGTTTCTAGTGATTATAACGCAAGGTCAAGTGCTTGTAAATAAGGAGAGCAAGATAAAATACAAAAAATTTGTGATGAATTGATAAAGAGTTCTCCAGTCCAAACAACAACATGAGGATGGTGCAGCAATGGTCCACTTTGCAGGTAATACTCTTTCCTTTTGTAGTATTATTACTAAGAATGATAAGTTTGGTCTTTGGATAATCAATAGTGGAGCTATAGATCACATGACTCCTTATGAAACCATTCTTTATAATCTATACACTTTTTATAAACCCATACATGTAAAGCTACTTGATGGTTCAATTCAACTTGTTCAGAAAGTCGGTTCTACTGATATGAACCAAACACTTACCCTTCATAATGTACTACTTGTTCCTAAATTCACACACAACTTGTTGTCAATTAGTCATTTACTGGTTGATCAACAAATACAAGCCTTATTTGATTCATCTATGTGCAAATTACAGGACTAGAACAATAATTGTATAGCCAAAGAAATTATGCAACATGGACTATAATTGTTGAGATCAAACTACAATTCAACTAAAAGTTTTTTAGCAGACTCTTCTTGTAATAAATCTGAGCTTACTCACTTGATTCATTCCAGGCTAGGATACATTTCAGTTTCCAAACTCAAACAGTTGAATTGTTGTAAAGATATTGACTTTACAAATTTCTTTTGTGGAATTTGTTAAGAAGCGAAATTCCATCATTTGCCTTTTGAAAGAAGTTCACATCACTCCTCATTTGCCTTTCATCTTTTACATATAGATTTATGGGGTCCTTATCATGTAGCAAGTATTTTTGGAGCCAAATACTTTCTTACTGTTGTTGATGACTACTCTAGATGTACTTAGACATACTTACTTTGCCAGAAGTTTTAAGTTGCATCTACTTTGACTTCTTTCTTCAAATACATCCACATTCATTTTTTTGTTCATCCTAAGATAGTGAGAACTGATAATAGCCCTAAGTTTGTTTCACATGCTTGTACTACTTTGTTCAATAGCCTTAAAATTTTACATCATAAAACAATGGTGCACACACCTCAACAAAATGGAAGAGTAGAGCATAAACATAAACATCTTTTAGACATTACCCATGCTCTTAGACTTCAAGCAAATTTACGAAATGAATTTTGAGAAGAATGTATTCTAATAGCTATACACCTCATTAACAAAATGCCTATATCACTTTTAGCATGGAAAACACCTTATGAACTTTTGTTAGAAAGAAACTGAATTATACACAATTGAAAATTATGGGGTACCTCTGTTATGTCTCAAATCTACCCAAACCACATGATAAACTCGAACCAAGAGTGATCAAATGTATATTTCTTGGCTATTTGAATGAACAAAAAGGATACAAAGTTTATGACATCAATGCATAACGCATCTTTTGTAGTCATGATGTGATAATCTTTGAAGACAAATTTCCTTTGTTGTCTACTATGCATGACTATCATCATCTAGTTTTGTTTAGTCCCAATGATCCTCAACAAGTTCAATTGTTAGATTTACCACTCTGTTCTACTTCCTATATTAATAATGACATACAAATTTCAACTAATGCAGGTCATCTACCTGATCAGTCTTTATCTAGTTCTTCTTTTGATCCTATCATTGATGCACCGTCTTCACCTCCTTCTTCTATTGATACATCAACTCCAGTTCTTTCTTTAAGAAGGTCTACTAGAGAACGTCGACCTCCCAACCGGCTTAATGAGTATGTTTATGCTACTTGTACACCACAAACAGTTCATTCCATCACTTTACCACTAAAGCAATCAATTTCTTATCCACTATTTGATTCTTGAACTTTTCGAAACCATCCATCAAATTTTCTAGCTTTCTTAGCTCATGTATTGATTATTAAAGAACCAACTCATTATTCAGAAGCTTGTAATTCTAAGGAATGGGTTGAAACCATGCAAAAAGAGCTTGATGCTCTTGAGCTTAATGGAACATAGGATCTTGTTCCATTACCTAAAGGAAAAAAGGCAATTGGTTCAAAATGAGTATATAAGATAAAGTTTAAGCCTAATGGTAGTGTAGAATGCTATAAAGCTAGATTAGTAGCAAAGGCTTATAATCAAATATATGGAATTGATTATCATGACACATTTTTCCCTATTGTAAACCTTACTTCTGTACAAATTCTTATAGCTGTTGCCATTGCAAAAGTTTAGCCAATTCATCAAGTTAACATCAACAATGCCTTTTTACATGGTTATGTTGATGAGGAAATCTACATGCTTCCACCTGAGGGATATGAGAAAGCTCAACATGGTCAATTTTGCCGACTAAAGAGATCTCTTTACGGTCTAAAATAAGCCTCATGTCAATGGAATATTGAGTTGAGTAAGTTTCTCATTGATCATGGCTTTGACCAGTCTAAGCATGACTATTCACTATTCACACAAGAGTCATCAAATGGTTTCATAGCAGTGTTATTATATGTAGATGACATGCTTCTTACTAGAACTTTTGATGCTTTGATTCAATCCCTCAAAACTAATCTACATGCAGCTTTTACAATTAAGAATTTGGGGCTTGTTAGATTCTTTTTGTGTATTGAAGTTTGTCAAACATCAATTGGTACACTTTTAAACCAAAGGAAGTTCATTTTAGATTTGTTGCAAGATTCTGGTTTGACAGCAGCAAAACCAGCTACCGTTCCTTTGCCTATTGGTCTTCGTTTGACAAAGGAATTAGGATCACTTCTTTCCGATCCAACATTCTATCGTTGGATGATAGGCAAACTTCTATGCTTAACCTTGACTTATCCAGACATTTCCTATGCTGTATAGGTCTTGAGTCAGTTTCTTGGTGCTCCTTGATCTTTGCATCTTGATGCATTATTCCATATATTAAGATACTTGAAAGTTTCTATTTCATTGGGATGGTTTTATCCTACAAACAATTCATTGAATCCTACTGGGTATACTAATTCCAATTGGGGTTCTTAATCCATGGATAGACACTCACTTACAAGGTATTGTATATTACTTGGTAATAGTTTGGTCTCTTGAAAAACTAAGAAACAACGTACTGTTTCTACTTTTACCATTGAGGCTGAATATAGAAGTATGGCCTTAACTTGCAAAGAATTATTGTGGGTCACATGTATCTTAAGAGATTTAAAGATTCCTCTTTCACTTCTTGTTTCATTATGCTGCGACAACAAATCTGCCATCCAAATTGCTCAGAATCCCTGCATGCATGATCGCACTAAACACCTAGATATTAACATACATTTCACTCGTGATCATATATCTTATGGGTTTCTTCATTTAATTCATGTTCCCTCAAAACTTCAGCTTGTTGACATGTTTACTAAAGCACTTGAATCTTCCTCTTTGCAATTTTTCTATTCCAAACCGGGACTACAAGCAACTCCATCTTGAGGGGGGGGATATGAGAATTATATGGATATTAATTATTTTCTGTTTATTCTCTTATTTTCCATGTAGGATTACTGCCACATGATTAATTCATGATTTCATTTTTGTATAAATATTGCATCTAACTGTAATAACAAACTACTACCAAATTTAGCTTTTCCTTCTTTTCTGTTTGTTTCATCATTTACTCGATCTTTAGAAGTACTTCCACGGTAGATGACTAAATTTGTAAGTTTTCTTAGCTTTTGAAGAACAAAGTGGACTGATGTGACGAGTTTTGACATTTCTAAAGCTAGAAGCAAACAAACAGTCTGAGTGAGACTCGGACAACTAAAGATATTTAGGTTTGATATATTTAGGTTTGATGATCGGCCATAAGAGAATAAAGGTAGCTTGGCAGAAAAAGATTAAACATGTCATATGAAGAGAAATATCGGGTACAACCATAGTGCTAAATTCGTCAAGCGGAGTCCACTGCAGCAACAGAAGTTTTACCTCTCTCTTATTTTTAGTACAAAGATGCAAAATAAATGGTCACATTCATTGAGTCTCGCAATAGCAACTTGTATCCTAAAGATAATGGAAATGAGTCGGATTAATTGATGTCCGGATATTTCCTTTGCTTTTTTTCTCTTTCGTTAATACAAACAAAGTTCTTAGATAGATTTGTGATAATTGGGATATATTTATTTAATTTTTTTTTTCGCTTTAATTTTTTAAATATAATTAATAAATAGATCGTATTATGATTTGAGATTCTTTAAATATAAATCCATTTAAATTCAGATGTAAAACATGATACCTTGATATGGATTATAAGCCAGATTTCTAAGACATGTTCCTATGCTAGCTATTATGGTGCCTGCGATAATGTTTTGGAGCCATTGGAAGAGTCTTGGAGGTGTGAAGTGGAGCACCGTGACGAGTTTTGATATTTCTAAAGCTAGAAGCAAAATGAGATTCGGACAACTAATTAAAGAGGGTTAGGAATGAAGATAGGTCGTAACTCATAAGAGAAGAAAGGTAGGCAGAGAATAATTAGACCTGTCATATGAGAGGAAGATCGGTTAAAACCATGGTTATATATATTATATTTGATATATTTGCACTTGTTGCCTTATATTTCAATCTGAGATATATATTCGTTGTAGAGTCTCACTTATAAAGTGGATTAGAGAGCATTCAATAGCCCTTTAGTTTTAGGTGAGTCCTTGATACTCTATCTAAGAGATTACTTGTCTAGTAGTGCTTTTCTCTAACTTTACTTTTGTCTCTTACATTAATTAAAAAATTAAAATTTTGAAAAATTAATAAGATAGTGATAAAATAATAATAATAAATCCATAGAATATGGAAAAAGAAGGTGTATAGAAATTTTTAGTGCACTTGACTTTGTGAGATGATGGAATTTTTACAAATTTTATATGGCTCAGAAGTTAATGAATTCTAATAAAGTTTGCAAAAAAAAAGAACAGGAAAAGAAAAGAAAAAAGGTATGCACATCTAAATTCGTCTTTCCAAATGAAACTTTTGATTAAAACATTCTCCTGTTTTATGGATAGCTTGTATCTAATTTTTTTGGATTCATCAATTTCAGGACACATATGTCATATTATTTTAAATCACAATAAATATCATGAATTTGTTGGTGATATGTGGCTGGCAAAAATCAGATATCGTACGCATATATGACGTACGATTGAAGATTTGAAATACTTATTTATGTTTTATATGTCCTTTTAATTTATTTTTTCTATTCCTTATATTTTGCTTAATTTCTCCTTGCAAATAATCCCTGTACCTATAAATCATTTATTTTTTCATTTTACTTAGAAAAGTTAAGGCACCAAAATAGAAAGGAAAGTTAGAGTTTAGGTACAAGAAAATATAAAAGTTGAAGCACTTCAATTGTCATTGACCCAATTTTTTTATAATGCCTATCATTAAAAAATCACTTATTTTTCTTATTTTCCCTTTTCTTTGGAAAATTTGAGGCTCTAAAACGGAAAAAACTAAAAATTCGTGAATCAAAATCAATTGAAGTAAAAGTTTGCAGACTTATTTTGCCACTATCCTCATTTCAATGCTAAATATATTGCTAATGCCGAATGTATCTTGTAATTTTTCATGATACTTGAATTCATAACAAATGTAGGGACAAAGGGAAGGTAGAACTAGAGATATGCAAGTAGACTCTGGCTTGTAAGCCAATCTATATAATTCGTTTTTTAAACAAGTTTAGATTAATATATTTTTGCCTATTTAAAAGCTGGCCAAATTAGCTCGACTCATTTAACTCGAAAGTTAAAGTCAACTAGTTTGGATCGATCCATTTAATATATTTACTCTTTTGACTTTTGAATCAATTCGTTTAACTTACTTTTTAAATAGAATGGAATTGAGGTTTTTTTATCTATTTAAAAGTGGGTTAAATAAATCTAACTTATTTAACCAGTGGCTCAAAATAGACCGAATCAAATTAGTCGATGTAATTCATTTACACACATTTAAATAGAACATTAGAGCCATCTCCAACTATAGGAGCTTAGTACAAATATTCGTGGTCAAGCACTCCACGTGGACTGCCCATGCGTTAGGGATATGTCCCTCGTAAAGGGGCGCAGCTCTGATAAGTTGCACAGCCTATTTTTTTCTATTTTATTTAAATCATTGAAAAGGACAAAGGCAGAGGAAATACTAAAGGAAGAAAACCTAAAAGACAAAACTATTAAATAGTAGAATGGAAAAAGTAAATTAATTCAGTGAACATCAAATTTAAGATTCTCCCAAGGTTGTCAATGGAAAAACAGTAAAGAAAACAAAATAGAGTTCAGGAAACATTCTAGAAACATGTGTTATCAAAGCACGAATGTTTCGAAATTTTCGTGGACGTTTGAAACAATTTAGTCGCCTAGTGAACATTCTGAAATTGAAGACAATGGAAAAATGATTGGCAAATTTTCTCTCAATAAATATAAATTGAAGTAAATATGGATTTTACTTTAAATTATTTACTACAAACCACATTCTTCCAAAAAATCTCTACTAATTCCAAATTGGCACAAACCATGGATCCAACTACTCACAAAGCTTGTAACTTTGGGAGAACATACAAATAACACAAAATTTACAAATAACTCTAGATTCGCAAAATAGCTCTTATTTTTCATTTAGTTTATTTTTTCAAAACCTTCCAAATTTACAATATCCTCAAAATTTTCTATTTATGAACCAAAACTTACAAAATTTGAATCAACCATGTAATTCCAATCAAAACCCAAGAAACATTATGCTACTATATTTTTCATATGCTCCTCAATTTCCCTCCAAAAACATGCAATAATATGCTTTGACTAGAACCTTCTCAACTTGCATCAAACCACTCACCACAAACATATGGCGGCATAACTTTACAATACCTAGAATTTTCCATACAAATAAATTTAGGGATGATAATGATAACGAAAACGAAGGAGATGACAATCATAGGAAAAAGTGGGAGAAAAAAGAAGACAAGCTTCTTATCTATGCATGGTTAGGGGTTAGCAAAGACCTAGTCATTGGAAACAATTAACCATTATAGGCCTTTTGGCAACGAGTCCATGCAAAGTTTGAGGAAGGACAAGCATTTGAAAATAAGAAGAATCCACAAAAAAGAAAAAGGAAAGAAATAACATGGAAACAATGCAAATCTTGATGGAGTAAAATTTCAAAGGATATCATGAAATTTAGAGATTACTTTGATTAAATAAAATGAGCATAGAGTAGGAAGAGTGAGCATGATTATATAAAGGATGTTGATTATTTATTTAAGCAAAATAAAGGTCTTGGGTTGGAAATGCTAAAAAGAGTGAAAATAAGCAAACTAAGGTAAGTTTATTTGGAGCATATATCAATTTATCCTCAAATAATGATGTACCTATAAATGATGAGGTTAATGAGTAAGTCATTTGTCCACTTGGTAGAGCAATGGTGAAGAGGAAAGGAAAGGAAAAGGAAAAGGAAAAAGCAAAAAAAAAAAAAAAATCGAAGCGATGAAAGGAATGTTCAAGAAGTAGAGACTTACACCATATAGAGCATAATAGAGTTGAGGTGATATGTAAATTCAATGAAGTTGTCCCACTAAAGGAATGCTGGAAGCAATTAGAATTCCAAAAATCAATAATTTTTGTTGATACATCATCAATTGATAAATTAGTTAGTAAATGTTGGAAAAGACTGAATGAGTAGTAGTGATTTATCAAATACTTCTTGCAATGCTTCTTCTCCATATTTATAAGGCAAATATTGAGTGCTTGAAATAGCAGTTAATCACATAATTATTGGGACTCGTAAAGACCTCTCAATTAAGTACATTCTTGAAATATAGGAATAGTAGACAGTTATGCAATGTAATTGTACCAAGTGATAAATATTCACACTACTTTCCTTAAATTCAAATTAAATACAGATCTATGTTACTCGATGTTAGTCCACAATTGAGTTACTCGTCATGTCAACAGTTAAGTAGCTAAGTGAATGAAATTTGACTATCAACATTTGCCCCCCAACTCCTATGGTTGAGGATTCAACTAAGGGAGTAAATATTTTAATATTCTTTATGGGGTTGAGTAGAGAATAATTTCCTGAATGTAGAGTAACGTGGGAACTTCCTTGATTTCCTTTTAGAAGGATATATTGTGTCATATCTGAAAGGTTGCAACTTTTCAATTTTTCTGCTTGTTAGAAGACTAAATGGTAGCACATATGACAGCTATTACCCTAGTCATAATTACACCACAGGTGCTAATAATTGTTAAAGCCTTGACAACCGTTGGATTTCTATCTTGAAACACATGTCAACAATCCGCACCATCATCTAAGCAACGCATCATTTCTATTAGAAACATGTTATAATTACAAGGGTAAATCATTCATATTTAAGGAACTTTTCAATACTAAAAATAGATTTCATCTTCATTTGGATCCATAAGCTTTCACTTGCTTTCGACCTTTCGTCTTCACCACAAACCCTTCAAAAAGTTGTATGACATTTGTTGTAGTCAAAATCAAGTATGGTTCGAAACAGAATTTATCGAATTGTTCATTTAGATTTTGAAGCAATTGAGACTGAAGCTATTTCTCCCCCTCCCCAAAGAAGGAGCAAGACAGCATATTCCTCAAGTGGCTTAGACAACAATATAATAGAGCGGCAGGACAAACTTACTTGAATCAACTCTCTTGTAGCAGATACTTATTTAGAAGATAAAGAAGGAAGATATGTGTTAAGATACTTGTATAATAATATAATTTACTTCAATGACTCACCAAACGGCGTGACCAATGTTGCCGATAAAATTCTTGTTTTGAAATATAACAAATACTGATAAGATCTTCCCAAAACACAAAATCTTAGGAGGCCAAGAGAAGAGGAAAGGCTATGCTTTCCAAGGGAATACGAGTTTCACATCTATTTAAACTATCTCAACTTTGGACTGCACTTCCTATTCTCGGCTTTTTTCAAGCAATTCTTCAACTATTTCTAATTTACGCTAAGTATGTTCTCACCAAACACTTATCGGCTTCTCGCAACTTTCGAAATAGTTTGTGAAGAAGTTGGAGTTAGGGCTATACCTCAATTATTTCAATATTTCTTTATGATTAGAAGGTGGCTCAAAAATTTGTACTTTGCGACTACTAGGCATGGGAGAAAATTCATGAACGTATTGGAGTCTAAGATCCACAAGTGGTACGACAAGTTCCTGTCTATTGTCTTAAATGAAGAGTTAGATTTTTAGACCCAATGGACTAAACCAATTTGCATTAAGGACATTGAATTGATGTCGAATGATGCTGCTGCAATAAAGAAGATTTAAGAGAGGAGGAAAAACATGATGTTTTTCTAAGACACTGAGAGAATTATTAGGCGATATGAAAATGGAGAGCCAATCTTCTTTGGAAAAGAAGGTCTGCTACTGAGAGATAGCCATGCCAAGTAGAGCTACAAAAGGAAGGTCATTCTCGTCCCTTAGGGGAAGGATAATCTAGCCTTTAAGTTTCGCTCAACATAAAACATATAAGTCTTTAGTTTCTCTATGCTTACTGTTAATACACTATCTTTTATTACAAACATGAGTGTAAGCAACATGAATCTTGTTAAGCTATTGGCTCAAGCAAAGGCCAAAAAATCTAAAGTCGATAAATGTGTAGCCTCCATGATTGCTATTACTCGGTTGATTGCTATCAAGAAAATAAAAAAGGGGGAGGCAAAACAAGTACAAGCTTAAAAGAAGGCCTCCCATCTAGCTAGGAAGTAATAAGGGAGTGAGAAACCTATGTTTACCAAGGCTACACAAATTGGGAACCCTCTAACCGAAAATATTCCTCCGTCTACAAAGTTAAGAGATGGTGGTTAAGAAATCAAAGCCCAAAGCGAAGCTGAAGTCACCAATCACTAGGCTCTTGAAGGGTCGTTGCTTCTAGTAGATGTTGTACCGAGTACTAACAAAAGAAGTGGGAAGGAACTCATTAACTAACATCCTACTAAGAGATTTAAGGAATTAGATGAAAGGGTAAAGGAGGCAATGCAAAACAAAACTCTCAACATTAGTAGTGCCAAATTCATCTCTAACACGAAAGTTGGTGAGTACTTCATTTTGTGTTAAAGCCACAACATCCTACATACTGATTTGACCTTGGGCGACCAAAAAAAATCCTTAGCTTTGATGGAAGGCAATATTCCACCTAAGGATAAAGAGATTGTGGAGAAAGATGTCGATAGAGTCAGCAACTGCAATAAGGCACATATTGCAGCTAAATTATATGATGTGAGTATCAATTGAATCCTTTCAATTATTACACATGTTTTATTGCTAACAATCTCGTTTGTTTACAAATTAGCAACCACATTTTGATGGCATTGGATGAAGCCAACAAAGAAATAAAAAAGGTAATAATAATAATAATTTTTTTATGTATTCTATCGAGTTGCCTAGTGAATTCATCATTTTATATTGTTAACTTATTGCAAAAAATTGAGGATGCTTACAACCCCTTAAAGGCTTAAACTGTAACTATAGAGAATGGGAGAATTGAGGCTGAGATGGAAACTAGAAAGTATCAAGATGAACTTGCTATCAATAAATTGGCATACTTTTTAGCTATCGATGAAGTCTCAAGCCTCAAGGCTAGGGTTGATGTGCAATACAAAGAGACTAAAAACTTAAAGGAGGAGCTTCGTAAGAAAAAAGAAGAGTTCTGGGGTTTGGGCTGAATACTCAACTCAATAAGCGACGAAGAGGACAGGCTTAGGATGCGAATAAAGGAATTAGAGACAAATAACTTTGGTTTGCAAAGCTGCATTGCCGAGTTAGAAGAGGCAACAAAAAAGGGCCTTCTATTGAAGAGGTACTTGAAATCGTGATTCTTAGTCGATAATACGAAAGATTATTAAGAAAAAAGTTGTTGGAGGGAGTCTAAGTGGTAAGAGAAGAAATCCTAAAGTTTCTCCTTGATTATGATCTTTCATGCTTAGACTTCACCAATGTTAATGATAAAGCCAGCAGTTGTGATGAAGAAGCTGACAAAGATTCAAATGCCAAGATCAATATGCAGGGTAATAACAAGGCTTGTGTCGAAGATCCTGGTGATGAGAAAAGTCATCTATCAAAGGAAATCCCTTACATGCGTAAAGAAAAATCTACTTGTTCTACAACCTTAAGCGTTGAAAAAGAGATATGCTCCAGTAAGGTCCCATCCTCTAATCAGGGAAATGCCTCCGCACAATCAAAGAACTCATTGCCTTATGATTATTGTATTATAATTTTTATGTTGCATAGACATGGTTCAATTGAATGGTTGAACTTTTCATACTATATCAATATCACCAACATTTCTTATAATGTGTTGAGTGGTTTTAGCATTTTCATTTCATGTGCTTTATGGTTTCTTGACATGTTTTAATTTACACGCCTTATTTCCTCGGCATGTTTTATTTCACAGATAATATTTTCTCGGCATGTTTTGTTTCACACGCGATATTTTCTCAACATGTTTTATTTCACATGCAATATTAGGGTGTCTTTCTTAAGACATTATCCGTTAGTCATTTGAGACGTAGACTAGCCATCTTACTTAAACATATTATAAAGTTCGTTATTTGACTTTTCAATTAATTTATAAAGTTTATTGACCACAATAGGTTTGAACTTATTAAGTACTAGTTTGTTCACCATATAGTTTGAACTTATTAATAATCCATTGATCATAAAAAGATCAGGTAGAGAAACAAATCAAAGTTAACTTTAAACATAATTGTCTTCTAAAACGACTAGGTTATTGCCTTACAAAACAAATGGAAATGCTTCACAACATCAAAGGAATTAATTAAAATAAAGTTTCAAGTTCTCGACATTCTACGCATAGGGGATGACTATTCCATCTAACTTTTCTAGTTAATAAGCCCCTTTACTAATAACTTCCCAGACCTTAATAGGAGCCTCTTAATTTGTGACTAGCTTCCCTTGTTTCTCTTGCGCACCAATCGCCTCTAGTTTCTAGCAAACCAAATCTCCAAGCTAAAAGACCTTATGCTTCACCTTTTGATTATAATACCTAATTACTCTATGTTGATATGTTGATATGCTATAACTCTTGCTCTCGCGACATCTTCAATTTCTTCAATTGTATCCAAATTAGCCATCAAACCCACATGATTGATCATCACATCAAAATTCTGTATGCATAGATTTGGTAGGTCCAACTCGATCAACAACACTACTTCCGTACCATACACCAATCTGAATGGTGTTTCCCTTATTAAGGTTCTATGGATAGTTCGGTATCCCTATAAAACATTTGACAATTTGTCAACCCATTTTCCTTTAGCTTGATAAACCTTCCTTCTTAAGCCATATAAGATGATCTTGTTAACAGCTTCCACTTACTCATTAATTTGAGGGTAAGCCACAAATGTGTAATTCAAGCGAATATTATATTTTTTACAAAACGCTTGAAATTTGTCATTTTCAAATTGTGGTCCATTATCTGTGATTATCATAAATGGGACTCCAAACCTTGATATTATGAAGTTGAAAACAAATGTCTTAACCTTCTATTCAGTGATCCTTGCCAATACTTCATCCTTTACCTACTTTGTGAAATAATCCATAGTAACAATGACGAATTATTGCTAGGCTATAGACTTTGGAAATGGTCTAAGTATATCTAATCCCTAGAGTAAAGGGCTAAGGATTGGTTAAGCAATACAATTCAATAAAAGGCGCATTACTTGGTGCCTCATGCTTTTAGCATTGTGGATAATGTCGAACAGCTGTTCTAGCATCATTTTTCATAACCAACCAATAATAGCTGAGTCGCAACGTACAGTAATACAACGTTTGTACTTTCACATAGTTGCTACATACATTGCCATGTAGTTTAGATAACACTCATCAGGCATCTTTTGGAGGAAGGCATTGAAGATAAGGTTAGGATATACTGCATTTATATAGCTGATCATCTATCAGTATGTAATTTACAGCTTGATAAACCAATCTTCAAGCTTCTTTCCTATCATCAAGGAAGATACCATCCCTTAGATAATCTAAAGGGGATCCATCCAGGACTTTTCTCTTGGGTAAGGACCTAATTCTTAGCTTTACGGGATAATGGATAAGCTCTTTTATGGGTGAAACTTGATAAAGAGTTAGTTGCTCAAATCAAGAAATGCCATATTAGCCAGCTTAGATAACTTATCAACGGTAATATTCTTACTCCTTGGTATTTTGTGAATTGAAAAGGACTAAAATTCTTCTGCGAGCATTTGTACTATCAACATGTACTTGCTCATTTCTTCTTCCTTAGCCACATAACTTCCTTTGACTTGATTCACCATAAGTTATGAATCGAAGAAAACTTCAAGTTTCTCAGCACCAATTTCCTTTGCCAGTTTGAGTCTAGCTATTAAGGCTTCTTATTCCGCTATGTTATTGTTGGTTGGAAATCCAAATTTCAAAGCATAATTAACCTTAACATTATGGGGTCCTTACAGAATAAGGCCCACACCACTTCCCTCTCTAGTGGAAGAACCATCAACATAAAGATATCATATGGGTTTCTTAGCAATTTCCATACTATCTTCTTCACCTGTAAACTTAGCTAAAAAATTTGCTAGCACTTGAGCTTTGAGTGCCATTTTAAGTTTATACTGTACACCATAGGTACTTAGCTCCAAGATATATTTCATCATTCTTCTCAAAGAATATAGCTATTGCAATGCCTACCACAAAGGTTGATCAATGAGGACTACAATTTGTTGAGCTTTAATATATAGTTTCAACTTCCTTATTGAGAGAACCACTACTAATACAAAATTTTCAATTTTAGTATATCGATGCTTCAATCCTTGGAAGACATGACTAACATAATAGATTAGACGATGCTCCTTACCATCGATTCGAACCAATACAGAAGAAAGCACGTGGCAACTAATCAATAAATATAAATACAAATTCTCTCCTAAGATATGTGTCGAGAGTATTAAGGGTAATGCAAGAAATTCTTTAAGTTCACTGCATGCCTTTTCGCAATCATCCATCCATTTGAAATCTCTAGGATTCTTTAAAATTTTAAAGAATTCTATGCACATGTCCACGCTTCTCAACATAAACCTATTAAGGGAAACTATTCACCCGGTAAGTTCCTAAACCTCTATGGCAGTATGAGGAGATTTCATATTTCTAATTGCATAAATCTTTCTTGAATTAGCTTCGATACCACGCCGAGTGACCATATACCCTAAGAACTTTTGCAAAGTAGCATCAAAGATGCACTTTTACAGATTTAGCTTCATGTTGTATCTCCTTAAGGTAGTGAATGTCTCCTTAAGATCAACAAGATGCCGATCCTCTATCGTGCTTTTTACAATCATGTCTTTAACATACACTTTGACATTTCGATGCATTTGGGGTTTGAACATGTAAACCCCTAAAATTTTTTATCTAAATCCTAGATTAAACTCAGGTGTGCTAGATAACCCAAAGAGTCAATAAGAGCAAATAAGATGAAAACCTTAATATAAGAATTGAAAATCTAATCACGTATACAAACTTTAAACCCTAAATGCATCTCAACTCTCTAGATTGTACCTGAAAGTGATAAAAACTTTAAAACTATAACTTTAAGTATATAAATGTGTTAATTCATTACAATTACCTTAATCGAGTATAAATATTTAGTGATATGTTAAATCGCATAAAATTACTAACCAACGATTGAAGATAACTCTTAAATGCTTATGAATGTGCATATACTAAATTAATTTATAAGAAACTATAATATCATTTTATAAGTAATATTAATCTTATAATTATATAAATGAGTTAGTATTATGTAGGTTTAATTGTTTAGTTGTATTTAGATAATATATAGTAATTGTTAGTATTATAATTTATAATTTTCCTTATAGTAATATTAATTATTGTGCTAAATATTATTTCTAGGTTTATAAATATTTAAGGAAAGTTCTAATAATTGTTTTACTAATTATTTCATTTAATTTCTTATTTTCCCTCTTTCTTTAACTTTTCTTCTAATTACCTTAATTTCCAAAAATATATATAATAAATACATATAATATTATGAGGGTTAATCAAGTCAATATTTGACTAAGTCAAAATGTTGAATAAGTTAACATATCACTTTCAACCTAAATTCTTCTACCAATGTCTTTTGATTTCCTTTCTTTTCCTTTTTCTTTTTTTCTTTTTCTCTTTTATTCCTTGCCACCCACTTGGAGTGTTTCTAGAATGCACTTAATTTTTTCATTATCAATACATTCAAAATACAACAAAACCCCCATTTTCTTCCCTCTCCCAAAACATAAACTCTCTCTCTCCCTCTTCCCCTTTTAGCTTCTTAATTCTACTTTTCCTTTTCCTTACAATTGAATTTATAAATTACTTCTCTTAATATTACAACTCCTCATCCATCCTTAGAGAGCAAAAGAGGTATATTTATTATGTTCATATTAGTATCTTATGTAAAGTATGCTTATATCCTTCTTTTATCTAAATTTTGTAAGCTATTATACTTAGTGTATTAATATGTATTTAGCATGTATTTTAGTATATTGCACTAAAGATTTTACATACATGTAATGAAGTTATATATATATATATAATCTTGTTTCCTTCAAAATTTATGTATTATGTATATGTATTAGTGCATACATGAACACTCATATATAAATATAAGTGTAGGAATATATATATATATATATATAT